>JAWWMP010000001.1:73834569-73854076 GCA_035047865.1 Dendrocincla tyrannina
TGTTGTTTTTTTTTTTTTTTTTTTTTTTTTTTTTTTTTTTTTTTTTGTTTTGTGTGTGTGTGTGTGAATATAATGAAGTGCCAGGTGATCACTCCTAAAGCAAAAAGTAGGAGACAAAGACATTGCAACACCAGCTGGAGTGTAGTTAATTGAAATGGTTTAGATCTGAGTGTTCAGATCATTCTTTTTTAAACAATATTGCAATAGAAAGCTTTCCTCTACACATTAGAAAGCTTCAACGGATGCCATATTGGACTAATAATTCAAAGATCAGTGTGTTTCTAGGCATTTCTTGGCAGTTTGAGTTCACCAGCTTGTCCGTTATCAGACTTGACAGTCTTGCATGCATCCATATGTAATGTCATATGATTTTCCAGATTTCTCTAACTGATACATTTTGATTAAATTGACACAGTGGTTTTGCTGTATTTTCAGACAGAGATGCATTGCTTTGTCTTGCTGATTATGTAGCTGCTGATAAAGAAGTTCCACTTCAGCAGTTTCAGAATCAATAGCAAGAAATGTAACTGCGTGCCATATGCTTGCTCCTTACATTATTACTTTCCTTTTTGGTGTTATTGCAGTCTAGGGGCTCCCTAGCTACCTGACATGGTGTTTTTTGTTCTTTTAAAATCTCAAATTGATGCCAGGACACTGTTTGAATGGGTTTACTGTCATCATTTCCGAAGGATAACAATAGCAAAAGAAAACTTGGAGAAGAAACATTTTCCCCTTATTGATTTTGACCGGAAGGGTGCGTGCAGCACACATCTGTTACCCATGAAAAATATCAGCTGGCATATTTGCTGATTGCTTTTACTTTTTCATATGTACTGAGTAACAAATACCAAATTAATTTTCCTGAGAAATGGTTTGTATTTTACAGACATATCTTCATTTTCATGTGTTGCAACATAAAAGCTTTCCCTGTGCCTAGCAGTGAAACCATATTCACAGATGTTACAGGATCAAAAAAATTCAAAAGCACCTTCACCTACTCTTGAAGACTTCTTTACATAGTTGCATAAATTGATTGCATAATCCAGCTGCTGTCAGCTTCAGTCTGAGTCTTGTCAGAAGTATTTCTCAAAGTGCCTACTTTGATGGAACCTTTTTATTTCTTCTCTTCCTTTCTTCTTAGATGACACTGTCACTCTCAGCAAGCCTTGATAACCCCTTCAATTTGAAATTAACAGAAAAGACATAGATATTGAAGGAGGGGAACAGTTACCAGTAAATAAAAAATAAATAGACTTTAATTGGAAATATTTAAATCTTAACTAAATGGCCTATGCAGTGTTTGCAGGCCACCATTTATATATACAACTTAAAATACCATGAATAAGATCCCAAAAGTAAGATCCATTCTGAGAGACGTTGAGGACTTATATCTACTTCTACTTATATCAATCAAGACAAACCATTTCTATTTTAGGGGAAAAAATTAGTATGTAGAGATATGCTTTAAAATTCACTGTGCAGGTAATTTTGTCTGTGGCACTTCTTGCTTTGATGATTTTCTAGGCAGCGTCATGACCCATTGGTAGGGTCTGTGATGTTCGTTATGAATTCTTGTCAGGCTGAACAAAGTCACTGGACCATGTGTCGGAGAATCTTATGTTTTTATTATACAGTCAACATAACTCCAGCAACCAGCCCACTATTTAGAGTGAAAAGGTATTGGCTAACAAGGTTTTAAATTTATACAATAAACTTCCACAAAAGTGGAGGTGAACAAGCCCTCAATTTTGTACAGTACAATTTAATAAATTCTCAATTCCCACAACACTCCTCAAAGGTGCTGACTCACAAGGCACAACTCATGATTATCCCACAACAAAATTCAGTATGGAGTACAATATGATAGTTGTGTTTTGCTCAGGCAAAGCAAGAGAAGGAGACAAAGAACAAAGTCCGTTAGACTCCACATTAGTCCTGCTACATGAATGGTCTGGAGGTGGGGCAAAAAAACAAAATGAATGAGAAAGAGAGAAGAAAGAGAGTCACAGAAAAAGAGACTGAGGAGGTCTTATCTGGTTCATTTTATAGTTAACCTATAAGCTTTCTGGTGCATGTCTCTTGTAAATTAGACTTTTCATTTTGTTCACATGTGCACAGCCAGCCTTTCTTCCAGGAAGTGAGTTGAGGGCGGGGTGGCAAAATGAGCACCAGTCTCAGGGTGGAGTAGAACAGAGGTTGGCTCAGAACAGCACTGCCCCATATCTTCAGGACCCCCTCCTTTGATCCCCTTTCCTATAGCAATATTCAGAATGTTTGAGACAAAACATGTTTAGGTCTGGTCCTATACAAACTGGTAGTTCACAGATCAAGGCTGGGAGAGACCTTCAAGTCCAACTCTCCACTTAGCACCACCATTATCTCTCCTACAATCAAGACAATCACTAATACAGAGTTTTATACCATCACCTCCAGTGCTTCTACCCCTTCTGAAAAGCTTAAAAGCCATCCACTGCATCATTCCAGCTATGAGTCATCCCACCACACTTCTATGATAGTGACTACATCACAGCTTTCCTGCTGCACAATGTCTTGCAGCTTCTCCTGCCTGTTACCTGAGCAATGCATTGCTGCACTTTGGTTGGGCTATTGATTTAACCCTCAGGCTCATCTCTAGTAAGAATGGCTGTATCCTCTTCTCCTTAAAAATGTAGTTTAAAACCTTCTTAATCAGTCCCACTAACTCATGAGCCATAATCATTTTTTCCCTCTGAGACATGTGGAATCCATCTGTCATGAGCAGATCTAGTGCCATTTAAACTGTCCCAAAATTCCCCCAATAGCACTGGCCTCTAAGTCTTGTATTAATCAGGCTAGTTTTTCTGTTCCTTTCAGTATTCACTGTTGGTATTGAAGGGTTTGAGGAGAACATAACCTTTGAACCTACTCCTTTGACCAAACGTTCCAGTATCCTGAAGCCCTTTTTGTTTGCTCTAGGACTTCTTCCTTCAATTCACCACTACCAACCTGGACAACCAATAGAGGATAATAGTCAGTGTCACACTAGGTCAGGAAATTGAATGTATATAAATCATATCTAAGATTGCTTAAAGTAAAAAGGCTTGTTTTGACCACACTTCAGAAACAGTTCAAAACCTCTGCTTAATCAGAGGGAACAAAAGAAAGTAGTCAAATAAAGTACTGCAACAGGTAAGCATAACTTATAAGTTCCTTAAATAATTGAATATTGTCAGGTATGAAAATCTAACTCAGAATCCATGCAGATGAGTATCTGTAAACAACCAGTACTAAATGGCAGATCAAACTGAAGCAATTTTGAAATCCATTAAAAAAAATTACAGCCCACAACCTAACCCTAGCTGTACTGGACATGATTGATTCTTCACATGCCAGATAAATCTAAGCAAAATACAAGGATGTCTGAAGGATATTTCATGAACAGTATATTTGTGCCGCACTTCTCACAAGATGAGATTGATTCATCAACATACCTTGTACTCAAAGATTTAGGTTGGTAATAGATTTAGCAATTTCAGTGCCAGCAATCATTAACCTAAAAGGTCCTTCCAAAGAAAGCTGGGTAGATATCTAGCCCAAAATCTTTCTATTGTGACAATGATTATGTCAATGCCTTTGATTCATAGGGCAGGAAGAAAATAGGAGTCTTGTAAGCAAAACAAGCCTTCTCAGAGCCAGAATCAACAGTTTAGCTCTGCATCTTTTATCTGTCCCCAAAAATAGGCATGAAGTAGTCCTTCCAGAATACATGGAAAACAAATCTAGATATATTAAACAAGTAATTTTATTTGTTGTACAGTGTAGTATAGAGACTGAAGACCATGGTCTTCTACCTTTACAGGTGATCGATAGAGGGGAACTACACAAAATTTGATTTTTGCTCTCCATTCAGATCACAAGAATATTTATTTATTTTTTTTCCTGTGGAATCACAGAGATGTTCATAGTCGTAGATCTGTCTACTCTTTGATTTTTTTTTTAGTGTAATCAAAATCCAGCTTCAGTCCTGATATCTGCAGATCCCTGCTCCCCAGACAAATAGCTCAACACAGCTAATACACAACATTTTCTTGAAACAATCTTCATAAAATTATATAACAGGCTTAAATAAAAAGCAATGGATCTCAGCAAAATTGCCTAGTGGGTACTACTAAAAATTAAGTGACTGTATTATAAGGGAGAAATTTTTCTGAAAATGTGGTCAGAGCTGACTCTCTTAAAGAAGTTTACTGTCATCAAGGTGCAGAAATGAGCACTTGGATGACATTAGGATGGTGATGAAGATAATATGCGTTCTAGAGTAGTGAAGTTATTGTAACTGGTTTAGAACAAGAAAAAGAGCAAGTTTCATGACTATTTTCTTACTCTCTGAATAAGTTGTTGTTACTTTTTTTTTTCCAATTACTAAATGAAGATAAAGAAACAAATCTTTTGATATGTAACACATTATGATCTAGAGGACTCATAACAGTTTCATAGCATAATTGAAGTGATAATATTGTAAAAGTTAGGTAATATATATTCTTCATGGTTAAATTTCTTGAAATTTTAAAGTGAAAGACTAACTTAGTTATTTTAAAGCAGAAATTGGTTTAAATATTTGGTGATTAGAATTGATGATGGCATACATTTCTATTATAACAGTGACAAATGTATGCTAAGCATTAAATAATAGTGTGGGGAATTTTTTTATGCAGACCTCAGTTCAATCTTAGAATGTTCACCACATCTTGCTAATTATAGTATAATATTTAGATTACTATTTTGAGATATCTACCAATTATACTATGCTTTAATGTAGAATTAATATTTGCATTTTATAAGATAGGTAATTGTGAGTTATCATAAGGAAGCTTAAACATTCTCAAACTAAAAAAAACCAAAAACAAATATATATGATCGCATACTTATTTGCTGAATATAAAGGAAGAAAAACAAACCCTCATAATATAAGAAAAGTATGAAGTTGTGGAAGAACAAAGATCTACATGTTGTATTTCTTAAATGCATTATCTTGCATTGTTTTTTCCTTAAATATTTGCTGCCAAGGCTGGAATAGTCAATAAAGTTTTGCAAACTGGAAAATCTGGTTACATGTGAAAAGATCTATTTTTAATACAGAATTTTGAGAAAGTATTTTAGACCTTTAAATAGGAACAATAACCTCTCAAAATCATGTCTAAATTTTAACTTTCTTCAGAAGCATTGCTTAGGACCAAGTAAGAATTCCTGGCTTTGATCAAAGACAGGAATATATACCTTTAAATGGCATAGGATAATTCAATAGTTTGGATTGGAAAGGAACTCTAAAAATCATCTAGTCCAAATTTCCTGCAATAAGCAGAAAGATCCTCAACTAAATCAGGTTGCTCAGAGTCCTATTCAACTTGACCTTGAATGTTTCTAGGGATTGGGCATCTGACACCAATCTGGGTAACCCTGTTGAGCATTTCACCACCCTCATTTTACAAAAATACTTTATCTATTGTCTTTTACTTAAAAAGAACATTATTCATTGTCCGATTTTAAGTGGTCTTACTAAATTGCTCATTCTCATCTTTTGTGAAAAAATACCCCTTTAAGTATTAAAAGGACACAATAAGGTCTCCCTGGAGCCTTCTCTTCTCCAGGCTAAACAACTGCAAGTTTCTCTCAGCCTGTCTTCATAGGAAAGGTGCTCCAGCCCTCTGACTGCTTTCTTGGCTCTCCTTTGGACCTGTTCGTTCCAACAGGTCCATGTTTTTATTTTACTGAGGACCCCAGAGGTAGAGGCAGTACTCCAGGTGGGGTCTCACAAAGGCAGAGTAAAGGGGCAGAATCATTTCCCCTGACTTGTTGATCATGCTGCATTTGATGATATGACTGGATTTCTGGGGTGCAAGTGCACAATGCTTGCTATTGTTCGGCCTCTCGTCCAGCAGTACCCTCAAGTCCTTCACCACAGAACTGCTCTCAATCTTTCATACCTCAACCTGCATTGATACCAGGCCTTGTAATCCCTTGATCAGACCTCACGAATTGGTAAACTGAATTTTAAATATATGATAGGGAGGAGCAGAGAAATAAAACAGTCCCCTACTAATTTGGTATTTTTATCTTATCCTTTTGAAATTAAACCAAAGTCCTTTGAATGTAGCACAAAAGAACTTCAGAAGCTACAAAGTTATTTTTCACAGTAAGAGAGGATTTCATATCCTTCACTAGCTTATACAAGCTCCAACATATTATTTTAACATTATTATTATTACAGGGAAATTTGACTAATTTAATAGCATTATAATGTCTATGCTATATTATCCACATAATTTAGGTTTTATTTATATATTCCATCAATCTTATTTAGTGTGCTGCATAATTATTCTTAGAATCATAACTACCCCAGAAAGTTCATGAGGTAGTGTATATAATTGAGTATATATTATACAGTAAGCAGATTTAATGTACTTTATTTGTTCTATACAGGCCAGTAGTCTTGGAATACAGATTCGCACTAACTAAATTAAAGAGGTTTTAGTCAATATGTTGAATATATATCAGACTAGATGAGACTCTGGAAAACAGGAATTATAGGCAGAACCACATGCTGCTTTCTGTTGTCTTTAACACCCTTAAAGGACTTTAAAGTGCTTGTAAGCTTACTAATTCTGCTTACAGGGTGGATAGTGGTCCTTAGAATATACTTTTTTGGTTCAGCATTTAAAACAGAAGATTAAGAAAACCTGGTTTTATATCTCACATAAGGAATATATATTGCAAATTCTTCAAGAAAAATGTACAAATATCCCAACTGAGTTTAAGAAGTGTTACAAAACCAGGGCACTAAAAGAGTTACTAAATTCAGTCAATTTTTATCCATCCAATTTAATGAATTGATATATTGCAAAACATTATACATCAAAAAAATAAGAGGGTAGAGAAGTTGACATAGTAGGGCTGTTTGAACCACCATGGTTGAGGAAAACAATACTTTGTCTGTATAGACAATAAGTTTCTGTAGTAGATTTTTGAATAGAGGTGAACAAACTACAGACATCATAAGTGGCTCATGTAAAATAAAATTCAGTCTCTCGAGGTCTGGCCAGTCAGGTACATTTGTACTTCTTGCAGCCTAACTTCATAATCCACCATACATAAGAATCTGTGATTTTATTCTTGTGGGCACTGAAGTGAAAACGCATTTCTTATGTCATGTACATATATTAGTAAGAGGCTGCGTTTTATATTTCAATTTGAATTTTTGCTCAGCATTTCCACTTTACTTATTTTAAGTATAATGTGCAGTTACACGGTATGTCTAGAATCAGTATGGACAACTGTATTTTCAATATTTTTTGATTTACCATTAAAAAAAAAAAAAAGGAAAATTCTGGAGTTTGTTGTTTATACATTTTGAAAGTTCATTTAAACTTCTTTTACATTGCAGTTGTGTTAATTTCTAGGAATTCCTCTCACGTTTTCTCAGTTTGTCAGATGATTGCTCTATAAATGTACCAGCTTGATGGAAGCTGGTTTTCTACACCCTGAAACCAATCTTTTCATGTTGTTAAGTTCAGATTCTGCTAACTACAGATAATTTTCCTTTTAATGTGGTCTTGTTGATGGCATTCACTGTTGATTTCAGTTATATAGACCTTTTAGATCAGTATTAATTTTTAGATTAGTATTTTGCAGTAGATGCAACAAAAACTATTTGAGGGAATTCAGTCATTAATGGTGATATTCAGCTTGATATTCAGAAGCATAACTTCAGAAGATTGATTCAATTGCCCACTTGAGATGCACATTTTTATTTCCATCTCTAGTGCCATTGGAGAAGCTCTATGATATTTGAAAGTCTAGAGGAGGCTGACAGGTACAAGAGAGGACTTTGGGGACTTCTGCTCTGTTGCTGGGGCTTGATCCAGATGCTGGAAATTGGATGTCCAAGAGTCACTTGTAATATCCTCAGGTATTTTTAGTGTCCTGCAGGTGCTTTTTTCAGATTTGTGCATCTCTCAACAAATGGCAACCAGGAACTAGACAGATTAGAAAATCTCTAGTCAGATTCACCTGTAAACTCTGGCCTCCTTGGTCTTCCTTCATGTGTGAAATCATGATAAAATTAAATCAAGATAAAGTTTGTAACCTGCTATTGCATGTGAAGAAATGTATTTGTGAATGGGTTGAATATGAGGCTGTCCCAGACTTCATCCCATTGTTATGCATAATACTGCTATTTCATTTTAGAAAGTTCACTACCCTGATTAATCTACTGCTCTAATGTATAACAAATCACTAATAGAAATGTTTTGACAACAGTATCTTCAAAGTTAATTTGGAGGAAACATGTATTTGATTTCACATATCGATCTATTTTAAATAAGTAAGCTTTTAAAAAAACTCTAATATGTCAATGAGAGAGTTCCAAACAATCATTTAAAATATTCATTGCTATCAAGAAGATTGATTTAAGAAAAATGAAACTTTATAATAAAACAGGACCAAATTCTCAACATTGTTTTCTAATACAGTACTTACTGTAGTAAGGACAGCACATTTATTACAAGAATTCTCAAAGATAAAAGTTAATATCCTGCTGTAATTCCAAAATCATTCATTTTCCATAAAGTTTGTCTTCTGACATAATTTGAAAAAAGGTCAAAGAATAGTTCAATCAATATATTTTAGAAGTACACATAAAAGGGAAATAAGAACACTTTTTTAATGAATGAATTTTATATTACATCATTAGGAGTTGATGGATTATTATCCTTCAGAAATTATTTTTGTAAGCCACATTAGGGTACCTTACCTCTATTATCTTACCTTAGTTCTCATTTAAGTATGTGTTAGAAAGAAATACTGGAAGGTATGGTAAACATATATATGTTAAAGATTTGTTCTAAATATAGAACTGAAAATACTTATATGTTAAAATAGCTGATCTAATTTTTCTCATTACTTGAACATTTTAAAAATTCATTTTGTACAACTATTTAATGTCACTACTAATGGTAATAGTAATAGCAATAACAATAATAATGTATCCAGGTTTTTCTTTTTGACTGTGAGTCCTATGAGGTACTTTTTTCTCTCTTTTATATCTAGTTGCGCTAATGGACTTTCAGATTTTCTGATTTTGAGTTGTCTATTTTTGAAAGCTTATTGTTCTGTTATTTTTTCCCAGATATGTAATGATGGAAGGTAGAATTAGAAAAGTCATTTTCTTTTTTTAATTTGTTTAATGTTTGTGATTCCAAAGTACTTCCTATGTAACCATTAATAAGAGCATTTTAGGGCCAATTTTTATCACAAAATATTTACCTAGTGAATTCTACCTCAGGTTTTCCTTTATCATATAGCAAATTTATGACAATAATAACTCCTTTTTGTTGGTTGTTGGCATGCATTCATCCAAAATAATTTGTTAATAAACAAAATACCTGTCTATACAGATGAATAGGTGTAAATTACCTGCACTCTTCTTTTGACTCAAAGAAAGCAGAGTCAACTTTTTATGGCATTTTATCATACATACATGTTCAGATTTTCAAAGTTGTCTGGTTCTATTAAACATACACACAAATTTGCTAAATAATAAATATTTTAAACAGCACATAAAATCATTGCCAAGCCAAACAGAATTTTTTTTTTAGATCCATGAACAATTTACATACAAGGAAGCATGCCTTGTTGTCACGAAATTTTAAGTTACTTAGCATGGAACAGTAGAGTACTTCAACTGGAAATACAAAATCACACTTTCTGTAATAAATATAATTCATGATCTCAAATATCCTTCACTTTTCAGTGTTAAAATGGGAGCTTTATCACATTTTTGTCTTGTTTTTTGATGGTATAGATTCTCATGAAATATGTTGTTTTGGCTTCTACAAAGAAACAGTCCTAAAAATATATCAAGCAACAGTGAAATTTGTTTACAGTTTTTTAAGTGAAATACTTTTTCTCAATATTCTTTTGTTTTTAGAATCCAAGAATATGATTAACTCCACCACATTGTTTTAAATCTTCCAGTTTTTATATTAACTGAACAATTCCTTCAGTGGCAATAAACAGGTACTACTCAAACAAATTACTCCTGTGGTGATTATGATTAAAGAATTTATCTGTCATGGTGTTACAACCTGTATTCTAAACTTCCCTATGAAAACTGAATATTCATGTGAGTGTATACTTATTGTCAATTTCACACATCTGTAACTGTTGTATGAAGATATTGATGGCCTATGGAAGAAGGATGGCCTATTGATAGCACTGTCAAAGCTGATCTATGATTCATGTTGTGGTGTAACTTGGGCTGTAATTGTTCCTTTAGAAACAGGGGTATTATATTAATTAATTAAATTATTTTACTTAATGGAAAGGCTTGAACTTTTCACCCAGGGAACACTGCATCTCTAGCTCTTTTCGTGGCTGTGTATGTACCATCACAGTTACCTCTTTCCAAGACAAAGCTGCAATGGATGTCAGTAGTAATAAACAGCTTCTGATGTCAGCCAAACATCTTAGAATCACAGCATTATAGAATTGTTTGGCTTGGAAAAGACCTTTAAGACCACTGAGTCCGACCATTAAGCTAACACTGGCATGTCCACCACTAAGCTTCCTAAATGCCAGGCAGTCAATGAAGGATATGAAAACTAAAGCAAAATTCAGTGCAGGAGTTGGGTCCAAAATTATGAGAAAAATAGATGAATGAATTATCATTTATATGGTCGACTCTACAGCAACAATAACTACTCAAGTATATTGTCTACCCAAATGGATACCTGTTTTCACTCTTGCAGTTGTTAGTCTGGACTTTGGTTTCATTTAGAATCTAATCCCTGTGCAAATTAGATTCTGTTGTATGAATTATAATTTTCTCATTTATCCTAAGACTAAGTTTGTATTATCTGAGTGACTGTATAAAAGATCTTGAGTTTTCTCTCTGCTCATGACTACCTCTGGACAACAGTGTAGCTGTTCTATCCAGGAGTATCTGCAGACCTCAAAGACACCGCAGAGCTCATCAAAGTTGAACCTCCAGTGGGAGAATTCAGAAATACATGGATACAGTCATAAAGACATTGGCAATATTTGTCTACTTACCTGAGAATGAATATCCTTGCCTCAAAAATTACTTTAAATACACGTTAAAAATACAGAAATTCATAAGGGATTCCCTCCCTATGGGAATATTTTAAAAGCTATAGCTAAATCTAGGTATTCTGTCAAAATACTTAGAACAGTCAATAGAACTTTTGAACCATTAAGACAAAAAAGAAAAACAAAACAACGCAAACCCACCAGTACTAGATTCTGTCAGTAAACCATTTTAAAATCAAATAAAACAGAAAAGGGCATGCACAAGGAAGTCTTGAGTCAGTTTAAGTTCCTGAACATGAAGAATTCTGTCTCATTTGTATGTAAGGAATAACTAGAGCAGAACTGAAAATATTTTTTTAAAAAATAACCCAAACCCAATATATTACACTTGAAAACAAAGGGTGTCGAAAAAGTGACTTTAATTTATACAATTGTACCAGGGGTTGGGAAGAGGGGGTGGGAAAGTTTAACTAGAAATTCCAAACCTAATAGTAATAATAGACAGGATAAAGAAAAAAAAATCATTCTGCAAATAAATATAACATAAATCTCCTGTGTAACTATAACAAAATACTGTAAAAAGAGCCAAACATTGAGAAGCGGACAAGATAAAAGTATTTTTAGATGAGTTTTGAAACAGATGGAGAATCGTGTGGCCAAACTCCCATTTAAATATAAAACTCTAAAAGTTCAGGAAAATGTTGGTGTTGTTAGACTGAAAATAGATATCTATATAACAGGACAAATTCAAAAAATATGAGAAGTATAACTTAGATGGTGACCTGAGGGAAATAGAGAGGAGGGAAGACATTTAGAGAGAGAGCGAGGGGGAGAGAGAAATGCTTCTCATATCTGCTTACAATTCCTTTATGTTTGTTAATCTTAGTTGCCAAGAAGCTGAAAAAAAATGTACAAGGTGGAAGTTAAAATTAACCTATGTCCTATATCCATTCATAACTTCTGTTTCTCCAGTCTCTTAAATGTGTAATTTATGCTGATTTACTCTTTCTGAGAGATATTAAAGCCTTTTGCAAAAGTTTACTCTGTTGTTAATATTCTTTAGGACATGAACAGCCACAGCAAAACATTTTATACTGTCCTAGTTCCAGCTAGGACAGGGTTAATTTTTGCAGTAGCCAGGACTGGGCATGGCTAGGACTCAGAGGTTATACTATACCACCTCATAATTTTCTGGGAACAGGGGAAGGGAGGTGAGTAATACCTCTTCTTTTCCTGTACTCTCTGTCATTAGTATTGTTGTTGTTACTGTTTGTGTTTTTTGTTATCACAATGCTGTTTCCAGAGATAAAATTGTTCTTATCTCAGCCCGTGATCTTTACTTTCTGTGCCTCCAATTTACCTCTCCAACCCACGCCAGAAGAAAGGGAGAGCAGGAGGGAGGGGATCAAACAGCACATGATTTGGAGTAGTTTCAGTGGGAATATTAAGTTGAAGAATACCATTCCTAAGCCACAGCATATACATATCGTCATTGAGAATTTAATAAATTATATTTTTACTGTCATATTTCTCTGCATGTGTTTACTGAAACTTGAGACTTCAATTTATTTTTCTAGCACCCATAAAATTGTTATCTATCAGCTAAATAAAAACAGTCTAGGTCAAATATTGTTGAAATGTTAGTATGATTATAGAGTGCTAGTCCTGATACATGTTCCATTGTTATTAAACTGATTTTTCAGTATTATTGCATAGCAGTTCCATTAGGCATTTGGGCCATATTTTATTGAGTATTAGGAATAAATTTGTGGTGGGCTGATTGTGGCTGGTTACTAAATGCCCACCCAACTGCTTTCTCAATTCCTTTCTCAATAGGACAAAAGAAGAAAGTGAGACAGAAAAGCTCACAGTTCAAGACAAAGACAGGCACATTACTCAATAGTTACTGTGATGGCAGTAAGTCTGTGACCAGACTTGATTTAGGGAAAATTAATGCCATTTGTTGCCAGTTTAAAAAAGAGTAGGATAGTGAGAAACAAAACCAAAACCTAAAGCAGCTTCACCCTACTCCTGCCTTCCTCCCAGGCTTGACTTCATTCTGTCATTCCCAGCTCCTCTAACTCTACATCATCAAGCAGAGTAGGGGTGGATGGGGGAAGAGATTTGTGATCAGTCCATAACACTTCGTATCTGCCTCTTCTTACTCTTTGCGCTACTCCCTTGCTCCCGTATGTAGTTCCTGCAATGGGATAAAGTGCTTCAGTGCTCCAGTGTCGGTCCTCCATGGGATGCAACAGAGTGGCATATATATATGTGGCATATCTGCCTGCCACAGTGAGGGATTCTCTATGGGCTGCAGTGTGGTTATCTGCCCTGATGTGGTGCCTTCCACAGGCTGCAGTGACTGCCTTCACAGGGTTCCTCACAGGCTGCAGGGGGTCAACCTCTGTCCCCTGAAGAGAAGAAAAACCCACATGTTTCAAGCAATATCTTGACATATACCTGTCAGAGACTCAGATCAGAGACTGAATCAACCATAGTATATTTTTTAAAACATTAATTTAGAAGGAGTGAGAGCCAATTGCCTTTAAGAAATAAATTAACTACTACTAACTGCACAAAAACTCTGGCATAACATCGAAACCCCCCATCAGAAATTAATGGTCAGTGATTAGATCTTACTGGGATTGTAATCATTTTAAACAAATATAAATTTTTGTGTTTATACAAACAATGAGTAAAACAATGTGCAACCATCCATGTTTGAGATATGGGAAACGGAACTGTATATAAATCATGTCTGTCCTTCTGGGCATTTAATTTTTGACTTGTGTTTATGCCCACAAATTGTTCTTTATGTTTCTCATTCCTATTGGAAATGGCTGCCTATTACAGTAAATGATATCTTATCCAGAACAAGATGTTTAAAAAAATGATTGAGTTGGATCGACATTTGGATTTGTCTTAAGGAAATTAATTTTAAAGTCATTACAGTGTGCATTGAGAATATTTAATATTCATCTATCTGTTCTCAATCCTGGATCCAAGTTGCACATGTGCTCACCACAGAAGGACATGGAAGGCCAATATCCATTTGGCACTTTGCCTTTAAGCTTCCTCTATATGTCACACATTTCTAAAGCTATTCAGTTTGAGATTGTGGACACAGAGCTAATGTGTATGTTGTACAAAAGCCACCTAAACCAGCTATGTGCCAGTATTTTCATTTTCTGATCAAGTATCTTACATTTCCAGAAAGCCAGAGGCATTTAATATGCTTGCCTGACAAATAAGATCAATATGCATGTTTAGGGGGTCTAGGGGAAAAAAGAAATTAATGAAGATTCATGCATCAATCAATTCTTTGGAAGAATGGAAAGTAAATGTAAAACATTAAATTAATGAAAGTTCAGGTTCCACAAATTAAAGCTGTATTTTATGTTATATATCTTTGGGCATAAAGCTAATATATCTTGCAGTACATACTGCTTTCCAAGCAACAATGAAACAGATGATAAACGTAGGTGAAATACAGCTACGATTGTCTACTTTCCATATTTCTAAACATTTTCTGTAATTTGTTACAAGAGTAATGTTAAACTTTCTGCAAAATAAATTATTTCTAATTATATTTTGTTTTTTACATAATAGGTCACTAGAACACTGTATTTTCTAAAAGAAGTTGCTACAAGTACCCATATCAATACAACTTGCAGATTCCTTCTTTAACCATGAAGTTTATAGTTTAAGCGTCTGAGGGATCCAACCTCCTTGTTCAAATAGACTACACCAGAGAGAATTTTTTAGGCCTAAGAAGTTCTCCAAATTTCTCAGAAAATAAATAAGCCTAGATTGACAGAAAAAAACCCAACCAAAATGGTGAGATCCAAGCCATGATCTTTTATAGAAGTTTATGCTTGTATTAACTCTTCTAAAATAACAATGTACAATGAAAAAAGTGATTTTTTTTTTTCACTACATAAAGGAAAATTGTGAAAATCCATAAAAATGTAGTCAGGGGTCAGTACTGAGTTGCTTAATATTTAAAGACATACTTAAAGATTCTCCCTTAAATTAAATGGGACTTAGAGGTATAACCTGAAATAAATAAAGTAATGAAAAGAGACTTTAAAGACTTCTAGTGATTATATATATATATATACACTCACACATTATTTATATACATACTTTTAATTAAAAATCATTATACTGATAATTAAAAATATACTTCTTTAAATAATTCTGGAGAGATTCTTAAACTTCATTTCAGGAGCTAAAAAAAAAAAGTTTTCCATTTTGAAAAAGGTAAGGTACAAGGTCAGGTCTTTTTAATATATATAAGATAATTGATTCTGCTCCCTCAAATCAACTTTTAATGTTGCATGAAAAGACAAAACCCACAGTCATTACTAAATGGCTAAGCATTAGATAACAAAACATTTCAGTATGGTGAAAGACAGTTTGCAATTCAGTCAAAATAAACTGCTTCGTTTTTCTGCTCTACTTTTTGCATATTTAACAAATTTTCATAAGGTGCATCTGTTTATTCTGAACAATCTTTTTTGATTGACAGCTACCTCTCCCCTATCCAAAGGCTCAGAGAAGTACAATACATGGAAAGAGATTTCCAAACTCTCCAAAAGATTTTTAGACTACTTGCATCAAAATATGATGCAAATTAGTAAATAAAACAAGTGAAACAACATATATAGTGGCAGTAGTAATTAATTTTGAAATACAGAACATCTCACGAAGGCAAAGCAATTACACTTTGTACATTACAGTTTGTAATGTACAAGGTTTGCATATATTTGTAATATTTTGAAAGAAGTGAAATGAAGTGGTGTGATTTCAGAAGACTTTAATTGAAGATGTCAAACAAATGTATTTTTAATAAAGTTGAGCCTGAACTATGTTCACAGAGTAAAAAAACCCAAAAAAACAAAAAACAAAAAGCAAAAAACCCAACTAACCAACTGAAAACAAAAAACAAAACAAAAAAAAAAAAAAAACAAAAAACAAACCCTGAACTAGCGATTGTGTAAATGGCCTAAAACAAAGGTCAATGATAAGCATTTTCAAATTGCGAGCAGCTTAAAATTTGAAACCAGTTTATGCTGTCTGAGACCATTTTACCAATACAGTTTGCAAAATGGCTGTTCCAAGAGCCAATATGCCTGTCCTTTTTCTGGCCAGGAGAGGGCTAATTTTTCACAGTAGCCAGGAGGGGGTTAGGACACAGAGGTTATTCTACACCACCTCAAACCATTGCCATGGAGTGGGGGGAAAAGTCTGTTTGAAGCAGAAAGGCTCTCTTCCTGGTCAGTGCAGTGTGGGTGGAGGGAGCTGTAGGGTATTGTTTATTTCTCAGGAGGGTTTGTGGGAATTGTTCATTTATTGTACCCTCTGTCATTACTATTGTTGTTGTTACTGTTTGTTTTTGTATGTCATTGTTCTTCCCAGTAAATGTTCTTATCTCAGTCTGTGTTATCTACTTTTTGTGCCTCCAACTCTCCTCTCCAGCCATCCAGAGGAGTAGGGGAGAGGGTGACGGGCAGCATGGTTTCAGTGGGAACTCTAAACTGGGGAGTACCATACCCAGACCACTACAATGTCTCATGGATATAACTTTATGCATTTATTTATTGAAGTAACCTCCAAACAGAAATATTGCACTGTCTCCAAATCCATTAAAAAGAAACAGACATAATTTCTTAAAATGATATAACAGATAAAACTACTAATGATTTAGTTAAAAAAAAAAAAATCTTTAGAACAAATTTGGGGGCACTTGGCATCTTTTGCTAAAGGTATGAGTCACTTCATCTCCTTTAAGAAGTTAAATATAATAGATGAGAAACATTGTCTCATACACCCCATATAATGCAAAAGTATGACTCAGGAGTGTAACAGTGAACGAGTTAAGCTCAAACAAAAACAAAACTTCATTAAATGTTTGTAGTTTATACTGAAAAGTCCTAGGGAAAGTAATCTCAAGCAATAAATAAATACTGACAGCCCTGTATTTATGAAGCTTGTGGAGAGATAGAAGTGTAGTGAGAAACACTTATGTTGAATATAAACATCTTTAAAAGCTTTCAGAGAAAATTGGTGTACGATGTTATTTAGAAGACTGGAAAACATTTCTTTTGGACAACGAAAAGGGACCATTTTACAAATGCACTATTGCACTACAGGCAAAAGGAAAAAAAGTGGCAATACAGATATGTCCTAGTTTTGTCCTAGAAGCCATAATAATATGTCTGTTATTTTAGAAACAAACAAAATTTAAGTGCTTTGATAGCAGAGCAAACAAATTTCTGTTATGGACAAAAGAGGTGATTCATGTTGATTGTGCAAGAAAAAGAATGTATTCTTATAATGTGAAACCATTTTAAGTGAAGAGACTAGCATTTTTTATGTTTTAGTGCTGAAAAGAAGTTACGATATGGTGTCTTTTATCTCACACTGTTTTACTTTCATTGCTGGGAGTTTGATATCAGTTTCCATCAAAGTGTGTGCTGCTGATTATGATAAATGAATGGCATGAGGTCATAATGCATGCAACAGAGAACATAATGTACCTCAGTAAAAATCAGAGGGTTTGTCTTAGTTATGAATTCAATCAATTCAGATAGAAACTCTGACTAAATCCCAGTACAAACCAAGGTGATGCTGTGTATTAATGCATTTAAACCTTCTTAATTAGAGACTTTGGATAATGAAACCATAAACAAATTAAAATGGATGAAACATAACAAAAAATTTTTTGGAATTATACTATTAGTAAAACTTTTACAAGTATCTTATTTTCACACTCTTGTTTTCTAGCTGACATGAGAGGTCTTTCAAGACGCACTGCCCAGGGGAGAGCTCAGATGAACAGTTCCCAGCAAGAAGGAAACAAAAGGAATAAATAGCTCTAGAATGGATTGCTGTTTTTTTGAGGCCTTCTTTTTCAATATTAGTGTTCTCAGTAGGCTCCTGAAGAAAACAGATTCTGATGGTAATTTTAACATTTCTTCAGTAGAACTGGTGAATAGATCTCTGTAGTACAGACATAAAATAGTTGAAATGAGAAGTCCTATCAAAAAGATGTAGTTTTAAAGATGAGAAAAGGAGACAACTGTATGAAAAAAACCCCACCCATCTAAACAAAGCAAACCAAAGGAAAACAAGGATACTGAATAGCAAGAAGTTAGCAGACAGTGTTTAAGTTCACATTTCAAATAAAAATGGACAGAGTCACAGAATAACTTCTAACAGGGAGAGGTTTTAGACTAATAGCTGGTCATTTCGCCCTTCTCTACTTACCTCTTAAATGACACTATTCTTTTCCATGTGCAATCCATGGTATTTGCTGGCATGTGAACCACAGCTTGTCCTATATAACTGGCACTCCCCAGTTTCTCAGAGTGCACCTATACCATGCTGTAACATGGAGGAGGTCTTTTGGGGCATAATTTCCTTTGCTGTGTATTTGCTATGCACTCAAGGGCATCACTGATGCACTTCATGATTTCCTGATTTGTAGGACGAAGTCTACCCTAGGGGACTTTTGGAAGTGTCACTCTTGCAATGGGGATGTCTGTGCCTCAGACTAAAACCCATCATGAGAATCATGGATGGTAAAGTTGCAATCTGGTTGTGCATGTGTGGATCAACCTCATGCCCTTTCCTCTTTACCCTTCTTTAGTTTTTAATAAAATGTATATGGAGAACACTATCATGTTTTCATGATGTTTTGTGTCCTACTCAGAATAAATCTTAATAAATATGCTTTATTGTGTAAAATTTTGACATTAAGAATGCATTCCTTTTTCATTCAAAGAACTTGCACTTCTACAATTTTGGAAAAAACAAAAGTGTTAAAGACTAAATGTCATATCTTTTTATGCTTACTAGTATCATTTCATTACTAATTGCTTTTAAGAACTGATAACCTCTTTCTGAAAATTAGTCTGTGCTTTCAGAATGGAAAACTTCACTGACTTTGTCCACTCCGTTCTTTTTTTCTCCAAAGGTGATATCTTGAGGGAATTGAATCCTTGAGACTCATTATATTGCAGACATTATTTTTGAAAAAAGTAGCCCACAGTAGGGTCTGAATAGGAGAAGTAATCCTACACATAATTATTGGAAAGTCTGCTCTATATAAATGAAACAGCAATTTCTACTCACTGCTAGTAGCCACAGCCAGAGGTTATTGCTATAATATCCTGAAATAACAGGAAGACAAGGAAAGTAATCCATAATGGAAAACCAAGGAACATTCTTAGGTAACATCTAGTGTAGGGCAGGGAATAGTATGAGGGAGAAACTAAGGAGGTCTTCAGAATTGTCCCTAATTCCCAAATCTTTCCTACTGCCTTTATGGTGCCTCAGGTCTCAGAGAAACATTATGAACCTAATTATCAGGACAGTCTGTACACACACACATGCATATATATATATATATTAT
>JAWWMP010000001.1:73866778-73902775 GCA_035047865.1 Dendrocincla tyrannina
AGGGAGAAACTCCCTTTTGCAGCTGCTTCCCTGCAGCTCAGCTACCCCAGCAGCTCCTGCTGGTACCCAGTTCCCATTACCGGTCTCATCTTCCTTCAAGCAGGACTTGAGGTTCTTGAGGTCCGGCCTGGGAGAACAAGGGAGGGGAAACATCTTCTCCCTCCACCTTAGGAGACCAAGGGAGGGAAAACCCCCCTTCTCAAGCAGAGCTCTTCTGAGCTCCCCCCTGCCCTCTTTCGGGGGTGGGGGGTGTACACAGGGCACCACACCAGGCTAGGCAGCAGAGAGTGTGTGTGTGTGTGTGAGATGTCAGCAAGGTGTAAGACCTGGGAAAGCTCGCTACCTACATGGCAGGATACTGGTTTTATAACACTACTCAATTATCATTATCAATTATCATCTACAGGTTGCATCCAATCTAAGAAATGCCCATACCCAGAACTTCCCCTGGGACTGCCCCATGGCACGCCTCTCCTAGAACTGAGGTGGAGGTGTTAAGGCCCCTTTACTTCATCCTTTTTCAGGATCTTCATGCCACTTTCCCTTGTTGGAGCTTCTCCAAGGTTGCTGGGCTTTGCTTTCTTGTTTTGACTAACATGGTACCTAATTATCTTAGCTCTGGTGCGTATTTCCCAGGCATGGTGTTCCAGCTATTATCTCACCCTTAAGACAGCCAGCACAGGGTTAGAGGTTGTTAGCTACTCTAAATGTAAGAAACTACATAGTTGTAAAATTCTGCAAATACATGAAATCCCTAAGGCATCATTGGAAAAGACCTCCAGGACCATTAAGTTCAGCTTTTGACTGATCACAGCCTTATCAACTAGACCATAGCACTAAGTGTCATGCCCACTAGTTTCTTGAACACCTCCAGCGATGGTAACTGTACCACCTCCGTGAGTGATTTTTTCCAATGCTTAATAACCTTTTCCTTGAATGGATTCTTCCTGATGTCCAACATGAACCTTCTCTGGCACAGCTTGAGTCTATGTTTTCTCATCCTGTCACTAGTTGCCTGGAAGAAGAGGTCAACGCCCACCTGGTTCCAACCTTCAGATAGTTGTAGAGAATGAAAAGGGCTCCCCTGATCCTTTTTTTCTCCAAACTAAACACCTGCAGCTCTCGCAGCCGCTCCTCATATAACTTACTCTCTAGATTCTTCATTAGCTTTGTTGTCCTTCTCTGGACATGCTTCAGAATCTCAAAGTCTTTCTTAGAGTGAAACATCAGAAACTGGACACAGGACTCGAGATGTGACCTCACGAGTGCATGGCGAGTTTTTCGCAGATACACAGCTAAACACACTGTGGTTCTCTGAATATCTTGGTTATAGTAAATGTTTGCTAAAATACATTAAACAAGAGTCAAAGCTAATCATTGCAGATCCAAATAAATAACATTGTCACACTTAAAGCAGCATATTGATGACAAATATAGTATATAGTGTACAGGAAGTAATTTCAAGCTTCACTTTCTATTTATTTGCATGTTTAGATATGCGATAAATGTCCTTCCAGCTGTTTCTGGATATTGCAGTTCTTGAGAGTAGCACTATGCATAACCAAACTAAATTAATTAAATACAGCAAAATACTATAGTTGTTGAAACAGAATTTCTGAAGCAGATGCAACCAGCCATATTAGTGAAATGCAAATGTTTATCTGTCTCAGTCTCTAGATGTAGAGAATGGGAAAAGTCTGGGGGGGAATATAAGAAAACTCCTATAAGAATATTTCTCTAGAAAAATCCTCAAGAACTGCATGCAATATTGAGATTTTCTCAATTAAATAAACTTGTCTTTGAAGCTCATTGCAATCTATAGTAACTAGAGAGACACAATTTGCAAGGTGATGCTCTTTATGTAAGGTAGCTGAGTCTCACTGACAGTTGAATTCTGCCATAGTTAAGAGCAACAGTTTAACAGACTCTTTAAGTAGGTGCAAAGGTTAAGTGCCTTAAGTAGCTGTTATGCAACGTTCATCCTGAGGAATACCACTTGTCACTTCTCTCCATTTGTACACCAAGCCATTGACCACAACTCTTTGAGTTTAAATTCCTTAGAGTGGTCCAACCACAAAATCTGTCTCTCCAGTTTAGTGACAAGAATGTCAAGTGAGACAGTGTCAAAAGCTTTTTACAGTAGGTCAGTTGCTCTTTCCTCAGTCACCAACCCTGTAAACCCATCACAGAAAACCACCAAATTTGTCAAGCATGATTTGCCTTTAGCAAAGCCATGCTGGCCATCACAAATCACCTCTTTATTTTCCATGTGTCCTAACACAGTTTTCAGGAGGGTCTGCTCCATGATCCTGAGAGGCCCAGAGGTGAGACTGACTGACTCAGACCTTCCTTATTTCCTTTTTAAAAATGGGAGTTGTTTTTCCCCTTTCTTCAGTCAGATTGTCACCAGACATCACCAGACATCACCAGACTGTCACAAATATCATGGATGGTGGCTTAGCCACCTTCTCCACCAGTTCCCTCATGACCTGTGGATGCCTCTCATCAGTTCCCAAGGATTTATGGCCTTTCAGGTTCTATAGATGTTCTCAAAACTGGTCTTCTCCTACAGTGGGCCATTCTTCATTCTCCCAGTCCCCATCTTTGCCTTCCATGACTTGGTGGTGTGGCTGGAGCACATGTCAGTGAAGACCAAGGAAAAAGAGTCATTGAGTACCCCAGACTTCTCTATATAGTAGGTAACCAGGTCTCCAGTTTCCTGCTGGAGGGGGTCTGCATTTTTCCTAGTATTCCTGTTATTACCAACGTACCTATAGAAGTTTTTCTTCTTGATCTAGATGTCGCCACACAAAATTAATTCTCTCAGGGTTTTAGCTTTCCTAACCTGATCTTGCTCAACTGATATCTCTATAGTCCTCACAGACTTTTTGCAAAGCAGTGGACTGCCTGTCTATGCTTCCATTCCTGTAGGATCCTTTCTGAGTTTGAGTTTGTCCAGGAACTCCCTGTTCATCTATGCAGGCCTCCTGCCATTCTGACCTGACTTCCTCTTATTTGGATTGCATTGTTACTGATCTTGAAGGAGGTGGTCCTTGAATATTGTCTATATGGAAAATGTCAGTCTCTTAGGAAACATTCATACATCATTAGATGTTTCAAGAACTGCTTTGCAAAGATGCAGTTTCACCCTGCTCTTAACCCAATATAAAAAGTAAATCATATGCAAATATTGAGCTCCAACACTTATGACATGTTATGTATAATTGTATCCTCTTTGGGAACACTGTAAAATTAATTTATACAAAAGGAAAAAAAATATACATAATAAAGGGCCAAAACCATATAACAAACCAAAGAGCTAAGAATTTTTTGCAGAACTGTTTCAAAAATATTTGTAGGTTGAATAAATTTGTTCCTTTGCCATTTGAACTTAGCTCCTTTATGCAGGGCAATCCTTCATTCTGTTCAGCTTCAGCTACAATAATTGTGAAGTAAACTTCCCTGTATGCCAAGGTCGGTTGTGATGCCTATGAGACACTTAGTTTTGGATGCCTTGAATGGAAATTTGTCAGAAGCCTGAAAACTACGTAACATAATGCATGAGTGACATCCTTTAAATACGCTGACTTAGCAGTTGAAAAAAAAAATCAAGGAACATTTAGTTGCTAAGGTTTAAATAAAAAAAATAATGGGATTACATTTAAGATACACAACAGGGGAAAAAGGAAATAAAATCTTCAGTTGTCTTGTGGCAAGACAACTTATTGTTAGTTCCCTGTTTATACCTGGAAAAGCCTGTAATCTAACACATAGAGGTTCCTGTAATGGGTCATTCAATATAAGTTAATTGCCATATTTCCACAGGAAAATTCATACGGGTTCATTCAAGCTTTCTGCTTTAGGAACTGCAAAACACTATCAAATCTGAGACAGCAATTTGGGAGAGAGAACTACAAACTTGACAAATATTCCTTTCATATGTTAGCTAAACACAGTGTTTAAGACCTGCAGAGAGTAAGAGTATCAAGATAAACAAGTACAGTTGCTGCATAATGCAAAAAGGCTGCTCTTTTCATTCTCCATGCTTAAGTTCTCTGAGTTGCATCTTCTACAGTTATTCCTTTTATATCTAATGTATGAAATTTTTCAGTTTTAAAAATGATTGCTAATGTTTTTAATCCTAGTGAAGATGTTATATCAGATAGTGCTATACAATTATATAAAAATCGTATGTTGATTATATATTAATACATCTGTAGTCCAGAAAAAAATAGCTATTTCATCTGCATATAAAACACTATAACATAAATGTAATCAGAAATATATTTGAAAGTAAACGAAAAATAAAAAGCTTTGTAAAAAATCTTATCCCACATGATGCCAATAAAATTTCTTCCTATTTTGAGATAGAATAACTTGGTTGCTGTTTCTAAAGCATGTAAATTAACTTTTAAAAATGTTAGGTATGCAATAATGTAAATATTTCCCAGAGATAAAAAGTCTTTTTATCTATTATTGCAGTGATCACAGTTATGCTTTCTCATTAAATGTGTACATAATAAAAATAAAGTTGTCATGCAGAAAAAGTAGGTATGCATGCACCCACTTTGGTAATACCTGTCACTGGAGGATTAAGTCAAAGACCTACTGGTGCATTTCTCTGAATTACTACTTTAAAAGACTGCATAAGCTCTTGGAGTGATGGTATTTACCCAAATCAGCAATGAATTAACTATTTGGGGCAAACAGATACTTCAGTCAAATCTCTGGTTTTTGTCAGTCAGCAGTACACATGATTTACACAAATTAAAGGTTAATGCAAAATACATACAATAATTTTATTGCATAAGTAACATCATGTATTCTGAAAAGTACAGCTTAATTCTTGCTCACATTTCTGCTGTCATTTCTTATGAGTCTTTTCTTAATTCCTTTGTGCTCCCTTCTGTGTAGCTGCCATGTCTGCTGCTGTCTTTCTCTTCCTATTTCTGTTCTATCTAGAACTACTCAGTCATCTCCTTCTGCAAGTAAATTAACTTATTTTCTTTTAAATGCTTCATAAAATGATCACTCTGTAAAATATGCAAACGTTAACTTAGGTCAAAAGATTTGCTACAATATTAAATATTTTTCAGGTTTTTTTAATAGCCTGGAAAATTCCCATTTCCTGTGTTTATTTGTTAGGTACTGATTTGCAATTAAAATGTTGAGAGCTTTGGGATATGTTCTGTTGACTTTTTTGATGTCTTTCACATTAGAATTGCTCTAAATTTATCACTGAAATAGCAACAATAATAATAATATCAACAGCAAAAAAAAGGACAATAATAATAATAATAATAATAATAATAATAAAGAACATACCAAAACAAATCGAAACTCAAAGCAAATAAATGAAACTATTGTCTATGGCCAAGAAACACCAACCAAGAAGAAAACCAGATCATTGGTAAGCTAAAATTTAATATAACATCTTTTACATGCTCATTTCTTAATAATTAATATAGAAATTCTTTAATATGATATGATGTGGTTAACAAAATACAGAATTGACCACTGAATCTACACTTTATATGTGGACAAAAGAGAGGAGCATCTGATTGAAGCTGAACAAATATGTTCAGTGCTGAATGGGGTGAATGAATTAGGAATGACAGTAGGCACAGATAAGACTGAAGTGTTCTACATGTTGCTTGCGTCAGTCATTAAGAAGTCCTTGCAGACCTTTACACTTAATTGAAGGCTCTTAGGAGAATGACCAGCAATGGATAAAGATGAAGTTAGGTGTTAGTTCAACAAACCTGACCTATATAAAGCAACAGGACCCAAAAGACTGCGTCCATGGCTGCTCAAGGAGCTGTCATTGTTCTACACCTGAATCTTAAAGGTTGTATCAAAGAAAATTCTGTTGTGTTTAAACTTTATTTCATGTCCTGCAGTTGTCATGAATCTGGAATACTGTTGGATATGGCAGTGAAAGCAAAATTAGAATATTACAGTATTTCTCATTAGGTTCTAGAGAGACTCTTGCAGAGCCCCATGTTTTAATGGAGTATTAAGCATACTTTATAAATCTGTGGCAATATTGAATATTGATATTTTAGCACATTGTATAGGCACTTCCTCCCCACCCCCCCATCTTTCAATAAGAGATGGGATTTTTCAAATTAAATGTTATATCATATGATTTAAAAAATATGGAATTTTAAGTAACTCTGTGAAACTTTGAGAAACTTTGAACCATCATTCACTTTTAATAATAAAAAAAAAAAACAACAAACTTTTGACCACAATCTTTCCTGATGCAAGCCTTTGTTTTGTACACAGATCTATTGTCATGATGTCTGACAATGATAGAGGGAGTAATGTCTAAGCATCAAGAGAAAACCTCTATTGGCTAGAAACCTTTGAGTTTATGGGATGCTTGGGGATCTAACAGAACAAATGCCATTTGTCAAGAGAATATATGTTATTATTGATTATGCAGGCTATCTAGTATCAGTGGGAGAAATCCTAACTCTTTAGACTTTCATAGAAAGTTTTAAGGCTAACTTCAAGAAAAACTAAAAATTATCCTGTGTTTCCTAAGTGGAATCTGTAAAAATTCGAATGTGAAATTACATAACTTTATAAGGAATGCCAAAAATATGAATGATTAATTGCACAACTTCAAGACTGTCAGTATCCTTCAGCATAATATAGAACCAAAAGAGGTATAGAATGGAGGTTATGCACTGCTTTCCAGGTCCCAATACGCCATATGTGTGCATGGGTTTTGTACTTGTTTTAAGAAAAAGAAAATTAGCTTTAAAAGCCTTTCTGCTGTGCTGATAGGCTCTGTTTTTGGAAGTGCTCTTTAATGACTGTGGATTTATAAGGCAAATATATCCAAACCAGCGTAAGTCACATCTCGATTTTCTAGTCTCCACCCACCACCCCAAACCTGAGAATTCATAAATTTCCGTACAATATCATTAACGTCTTTCATATATTTATGTTCCCATATAGACTACAATTGATCAGCTATTGACTTGGTTCCATAACAGGAAAAAAAAGTGGCACTGTGTAGCAGCCAGGGAGTATATAACAGTCTTGTAAAACTTGAAGGAAAACAGATTGGGGTTAGTTGCTCAACTTCCTTGTGTCTGTTTAGTATTGATTGTATTCTGAATAATACTATTTGTTGTGTCTTTAAAAACATATTACAGAACGTTGAGGCTGTGATCTTACACACAAATTTTAAGTAATAATTGCATTCCATAACTGTAATTTGCATAACTATGGAATAATTTAGATTGAGAGGGACATCTGGAGGTACAACTGCCTGGTCAGAGTAATGACAGATTATATTAGGTTGTTTAGAGCTGTGTCAGTCTTTCAGTGATGAAGACTAGAGAACCTCTGGGCAGTCTGTTCTACTTTTTGATGACTGTCACTATGATTTTTGCTTGTTTAGTTGTTTTTATATCTATTTGAAATTGTTCTTGCTGCTAGTTGTGCCTGTTGACTGTCTCTTTCACTGTACACCTCTGAGAACAGTTTGATATTTTTTTTCTCTATTACTATTCATTAGGCAGCTAAAGACAAGCAATTGCCACTTCTGTGGGCACGCCATGGGAATTAGATCTCTTCTTCAGGATGAATAAACCCAGTTCTTGATCTCCCCATCCAAGCCTTCAGCCATCTTTGTGGCAACTTGTTTTCCTCATATTTGGGTGCTTCAGAGTGTGTCAGTACCACGCACTTCTGCAGATACAGTCTTATAAGTGAGTGAATAGTGAAGAATAATTACTTCCTTGCATGCACTGACTACTTATAACTGGGGGCTGTGCTCTCACTGATGTAGAGCTGGTCTTCTTCTCCACAAAGGTGTGTTGCCTAGTCTTGCTCATTTCTTCAACACTGCTTTCAATTATCACTGGGTAATCTCCATTTCACTGCTAATGTGAAGGATATCAAGAC
Organism: Dendrocincla tyrannina; assembly: GCA_035047865.1. NCBI lineage: Eukaryota > Metazoa > Chordata > Aves > Passeriformes > Dendrocolaptidae > Dendrocincla > Dendrocincla tyrannina. The sequence continues at coordinate 73,874,702 of JAWWMP010000001.1, forward strand.
TGACATGTCTATTTATAAGCCAAGTAGAAGTCAACTGTAATTTACAGAAAATTATAAGGAAAATGGCATTACCCCACATAAAGAAAGGGATCAATTTTTTTGTGAAGAGAAAAAAAAAAATGGCACTGCACCTGGATCAAGTTGCCCAATTTGAGTAAAAAGAAAGTAATTTGATTTGTTCCATGAAACTACTTATAAAAATGTATACATATGGAGAAAGAACATGAGACAACTGGATGGCTGAAATATTAGAGGAGCAGCCAGAGAAACAATATTCTAAGATAAAGAGAGGAACAGAAGACAATAGATAAGCTGTAAAATGATATGCAGTTAAAAACCATTGAATAAGAATAAACTGTAAGAGTTAAGTCTGAAAGTAGAATACAGTAAATTGACAAAGCAGAAATTGAATACAGGAACAAACAATAAGCAAAGAATGCAAAAGAGCAAAAGAATATGGGAGCAGAAATGTGCCTCGGGCCTTGTGTGATGAGATAAGGCAGATGACTGGAAGAGCTGAATTGAAGATGTTGGCAGTGAGAGACAAGTGTTGACAAATTACTAAGGATATGAAATGAATAAGTGATGGCAAAAAGATTTTGAAAAACTGTACAGTGTGCAATTACAGGAGCTGAAATAAGCCTGGAGAACATTCTCTCAGGAGAGATATACCTCAAGCAAGTGAGGAAAAGCAAATCTCAGAATTCTTGAAAGAAAAAGTACAAATATCAATATAAAGCTTGACAAGCATGAATCGAGGAGGGGGAAATAATGTGGACTGAAAAATGTGAGACTTTCACAATCACACAAGACAACATGAGAAAACTCAAGAATAGCAACATCCAGAATATAGTTAACATTAATTCCAGAAAAGAGCAAGCATGAGGAAATGAGAAAACTCATCTACAAGAAGCGTTAGAAGAACAAGTGCAAGAAATATTGAGCATTAACCTATTCATTCTACTGGCATTTACAAGGATGCTGGAGCCATGAATGACAAAGTATCTATCAGTGACTTTTCCAGAGGAGTGAATAATACAAATCAGATTCTTGTGACAATAGAGATTCAGGAAAATATCATCTGTTGGATAACACACCACAATAACTCCGCACTACTCAAAAAGACTTTAGATTACATTTCAAATAACAGAATGCCAAACAAGAACAAGTGGCATTTTCAAGCAGATAGACTTGTTGATAGAAGATGTCTTTAGGAAATTAGTGATAGCAAGAAGAGCAGATGAGAAAATGACCAGAAGGTTACAGGCCAACAGAGAACACAATCAAAGATACTCATACCAGGTGTGCTCATTTTAGTGATTAAAAGTATATATATAAAAAAGCTATTTTACTGGAAACCAGAAAAAGGAAAATTCATTGTGAGAAGTCAGTAAGGCAACCAAAGGGGGAACCTTAGATGTACAAATGATCATAGAATCATAGCCCCGTTCAACAGCTCTTTACAGAGAATGATAAGACAGACTCATTGATGCATTGAAGAAATTACTTAAGCCCTGAATTAAAAAGAGTTGAACCAACCCTGAAAGGCAGACGCGTTAAAGTACTCATGCAGAAGAGGTCTTCTTTTATTTTACTTTGAAATAGAACATCAATAAAACCAAGACAAGAGTGAATTGAACAAGTCTCCTGAAGAGGAAGACGAGTCCTTTAAACTTTTTAGTATTTACTACACAAAGAAACTTCCATTTAATCATAGCAACAACAAAACTGCAAGAACAAAATTTTCTTTCACTTTATACATTTTAAATTGTTCAGATATAAAATTTTCACTTCCTGCATGGTTAATGCAAGCTTTATTGAACTTCCACAATTAACAAACTCAACAAAATTTGACAAAGAAAATCGTGCCTTGAAGATGAACAAGAAACAATAGGTTTAAAAACAGTTTAACCCTTGAGAACACAATGCAATTCTAGTTCTTCCAGAGATAGAAGTTTTACATTTCTTATGATAAAAAAGTTATTATTTCATATATTAATCCTCTAGTACAACTATTTTACATTCAATATTGCTTCTTTTGTACCTCTCCATCTCATCTGAAAACTACCCAAAAAAGGACCAGAGAGAGAGAGTGGTCTTGCAGACTTTGCAAGAAAGAGAGGTCATTAAAATTGGTTTAATTTTGCTTCCTTCTCTGCTACTGCTGCAATTTGGCCAATAGTATCATATTTACAGAATTTTAGCAGAATCAGATGATTTCTGCAAAGTCAGTTACTTCTCTGTGCTGCTTGCCAGCACTGGACAAAAGCTTACAATTGTGAGACATGAGGGCTGATGCTCCTCTACAGTTTTGAGATGGGCCTTATCTCCAAACACTACCTAGGGCTCCATTATAAACCTTCTGCGTGTGTTAAAAACAGACAGGCTATTGTATGTCAGAATAACATCTTTTCCATAATTGAAAAATGACATTTTACACATTTGTCTTTTCTTTCATCACCTTTTTCTTCCACTAAAGAAGTCACTGCTTTTTAAATAGGCCAAAACCTAAAATCATCTTGAATCCTTGAAGACTTTTTTATTTCTCTGGGCCTCTTGAGTCTATTACCGAGTCTAACTGCTGTAGCATTCATATTAATCCCATCCTTAAGAACTTACTATGCAGTTTTAATATACAATTACATTCATCCCCTTTCATACTGCCATGGTTGTAACACATCTTGCCCTTTTACCTTTGTTGACAAAATAATATTTTTTTATTAAAAAATTATATTTTTTTTAGAAATGTCCATATTAACCACAGTGGATTGACCTTGGCTAGTCTTCACATGCCCACCAAGCTGCTCTGTCACTCTTTCTCCTCAGCAGAACAAGACAAGGAAATATGATGAAAAATATTTGTGGATCATCATTAATTACCATTGTAGGCAAAAAGACGAGGTAAATTCATTTAATTTGTTGTTGATCAATAACAGAGTAGGACAATGAGAACTAAAATAAAACTAAGAAATACTTTCCTCATCCCCTTCATTCTTCCTTGTCTTAATTATACTGATACGTTTTCTAACTCCTCCTGCCTCGATTGTGCAGGAGAGATGGGGAGTGTGGGTTGTACACAGCTCGTAACACCTTGTTTCTGCTGCTCCTTCCTTTCCACTCTTTTTTCCTGCTCTGGTGTGTGGCTTCTACCGTAAGATGAGTTTCATGAGTTTCTACCCTTCATGAGTTTCTGCAGTGTTGGTTCTTCTCACAGGCTGAAAACCTTCAAGAACTGCTCTAGGCTCCCTGCAGGCTACAGTTCATTCCAGAAAGCTTGATCCTGCGTGTATTCTTCAGAGGCCTCAGTTCCTGCCATGATCCTACTCCAGCTTGGGCTCTTCATGGCATGCAGCTTTCTTCAGGGCACATCCACCTGCTCTGGTGTGCCCTGCTCTTCAGAGCAGATTCACCTGCTCCACGGGCTGCACGTGCATCTGTGCTCCACTGTGAACCTCCATGGGCTGAAGGGAGACTTCCTGACTCACCATGGTCTACACCATGGACTGCAGGGAAATCTCTGCCCCAGCACCTGGAACACCTCCTACCCCTCCTTTTTATCTGGCCTTGGTACCTGCAGAGGTGTTTGTCTCATATTTTCTCACTAGTTTCTCACACAGGTGCTGCACAGCAGGTTTTACCCTTTCTGAAATGTATCGTCACAGAGGCTCAATCAGCATTGCTGATAAGTTCAGCCTTGACGAGCGAAGGGTCAGTCTTGGAACTGACTGTTGGACACAGGGGCAGCTGTGTTTGCTAAAATTATGTGGCTGGGTGGCAGAAAGAAGGTTTCCTGCTTCTAAAATGCTGGCTTGAGCAGTCTAGCTCAGACAGAACCTTTTGTAAATAGAAAATTTAGCCAGAGTTTCTGGAGTGATATGCAAGAAAGAGAGATTAAAACTGAGGTAAGAATGAGGTGTGTGGCATTAATGGAAACTGGAAGGAACAGTGCATGAAAAGATATACTGTCAGTCCTCAGATATAATAAAAAGAGGTTTTCTGCTTTGAACATTTTGGTCCACCGCACCTTGTTATTTTTTTTTTTTTAAGCCCCCAATTTCTTCTGCTGAGGTGCCACTTAATCTAGTCATGCCTACTATTAACATATATAATGAAAAAGATCCATTATTCCCAGCCCTGGATTTTGCCACTCTGTAGTTGATGAAAGATAACTGCAAAGGATACCCCAAGGTCTACTGTTCTCATATAGAATTGCCAAGTAGTGCACCAAACTGGATTGGTAAGGTTGCTTGGAAAACAGCCATTACTTGTGTAGGGTGGTAAGGAGGGAAGGGGGTAACAAAAAACCTGTGAAGTGCTGGGTAGCTTCTCCCATGACTACTATAAGAATTCACTCAATCTCAGTACCGATGAGGAGAGAAAGACTGGTATTGTACCATCTTCCCCCCTACATTTCCTTTTTCAATAGTTCTCTTTGGTGCAGACCAGAGCTGTATTTCATTTAACCACTTTAATCATACCAGAGCTACACAGGAAGCACCCTTCAGTGAACCTGGCCAGAATGATATACAACACATCACCGTATAAGCTGAAAATGCACAAAAAGGCAATTTTGGCAGCTCTCTGAGAGACATCGCAGTATAGATTTCATGTTGCAACACAAGAGGAAGAGCAGATATAACTGTCTATACTAACTCTGTCTAAGTAGCCATGGAATCTCTCGCTGAAGGAGGATTAACTTCTTGTCAGGTATTAAAATCTATAATAAGAAATATAATAACTGAATGGTCTTGGTGGGTGTATTTTTTTCAATGCAGAAGGGATCTAGAAGGTCTGACAAGAAGATGAAAGCTTTGAGATGGGAAACTAATTAAGTGCTGTAAGCACTTAAGCAGCTGAAGATTAAGAGAACTGTGAGTTAAGCATGCAGATTTAAAAGATTGAGAGGCTAATAAATAACAACAAATAAAACATTATGATTAAGCCATTTCTATTTGCCATATATTATACAATTCTTTCCCTAAATAAAATTTCAATGAATTCCTGATTCTTTGGCCAAATGGACTGAAAAATATGCCTATAAGACTGAACAATAGTTTTAAGTGAGTACTTCTGATAAATGTTATTGAACATAGGCTTTACAAGAAATACTTTTGATGAAAGTATCACTGCTTATTGTAGTTGGCCTAAGAATGATCCTTTAGCTTCATGATAATATTCAAGGTTTCAAATTTGATCTATATTTCATATTGGAGCTTTTCTTCTTAAGAAAGAACTACCTTGAAAAACCTTTTTTAGGATATTTTCATTAAGGTTGCTCACTTCTTTCTTTTAAGTGCTGTCTGGTCTGGGTGTACAACCCTTGACAAATTATTTTGTGGCAGGAGAAGTGAGGGGAGAGGTAAAAAAAGATTCTGTAATTTGGTTTAATGAAATAGAAAGTTTAAAAAAAAATAAAGCATTCTCATCTAAAAGCTTGGATCTAGAGTACTGTTTATTTAAATTTTATTTGTACAACAGAAAAAGAAACTTTAACTGACAAAATATCAACAGAATCTGTACACTATTATTCACTTTGTGAGCAAGAACTACAAGATTATTTACTTTGTTTGAAAAATCAGTTGGGAAAGTATGTCACTCTGTCCCAATACCATTTATGGGGACACCAAGAATATAATTAGCCAGAATTATCAGATTTTCCCCTCAACTAAAATGAAATGTTTCTACTGAAATAAAATGATTGCCCCATTAGGGTTTGGGTTTTTTCATTAGTTTACCTTATCTAGTAACAGGTAGAAGTACATGTGAGTCAGTGAAAGTGCTGCATGCATTGCAAAATGCAAACTAGGAGCAGTAAACGGTCCTAAGATTACATCAATAGTGGGAATAATCCCAGCTGTCCTCCTACTGATTTATTAGCTAATGACATTGTCAAATATTGAAATAGGGGTTCAAAGAATTTTAGAGCTCTAAAATGCTAGGTAAGATAATGCAATCAATAGATTATTTTGTGGTGTTTTTTTCTTTTTTTTTGAGAAAGCAAAAATAAAAATCTATTTATGTGTTTCCATTATTATATTGGTTGGTAACATTTTACAGAACTGTAAGATTGTCTATTAAAAAAAAAAACCACAACAAACAACAACAAAAAAAAGCAAACTAGTTTTTCTCTGTGCTGTAGGACCTAAAAAGCCCATTTTCTCATTGGTTTGTATTCATTACTCTCTTCACACTCTGCTGCAGCCAAATGCCTGTGACAAGTTTTTATAGCTACTATGGTATTTTTTTCCATGTGTCTCAGTGCATGTTACAGGTGCATGTCACTTCTAGATCCTAAGCTGGTTGAGCAAGAAATTGCAGATATGTGTCTGCTTTGGAACTGTGCTTTTGCCTGCCTGGCAAACATATGTATAAAACAAACTTAAGGAGGACTTATTTCTCCTAATTTCTTCTTCAGTGCAAATATAATAATAGCTCCAAGCTCTACTTTAGTTCTTAGGTCCTTGAAAACATTTAGAGTGAGATTTAGGTCTCTAACAGCTCAAACCACCTACCTTAAGGCAGGTTGCTACTATCTACTAAGGTCCTTAGGATATCTGGGAAAACAGAGCAGATTCAACACAGAAGATAGAGAATATATTACCATGTTTCCGGGTAAGTAGTTGGAGGTCAAAATGGATAATTTAGGACACTCCAGGTTGTATTGCATGCTTAGGGAACACCTGAGGACAACATTGAACATAAGAATCTACATGAAATCCAGGCCTCTCGAATCTCATTATAATTAACACAGATAGTCAATACAGTCAGCTACAGCTCTAACAGGAAGTCTGCAGTCTAAAGTTAATATTTACTAAAACATCGGACAACAATCTATAGATTTTCAAATCTGTGAGTCTAATTATGGTCTGCATGATGAGTCCATCCCTATCATTCAATTCAGTTGTGTGTCCACAAGTGTGTGTGTTTAATTATCAACCTGCTCAAACAGATGATGAGAGTTTTGAACAAGGTACATCAAGAGAGGGAGAAGATGAGTCACAGTCAGCTGAGAAAGCCGTGGGCCAGGTTGGCAAATAAAGGATGAAGGATAAAAGATGATCTTGAAAGTAATAAAAAGAAACCACAATCAGTACTGAGGGAAGACCACCCTGAGCCTATGCACACAAATACAGATGTGTTGAGAAGACATTATGAGAAAATCAAGCCATGACACTAATCTGTGTTATTTATTTAATTATTTATTAGATTAGCATTCTAGTAGTCCAAACTTTTACCACATTTAACTTGTAAAATCTTGTGGTGGGTTGACCCTGGCCAGATGCCAGGTGCCAGCCAAAAACACTCTATCATCCCTCACCTCAACTGGACAAGGGAGAAAAAATACCACAAAAGGCGTACGGGTTGAGATAAGGACGAGGAGAAATCACTCAGCAATTATTGTCATGGGCAAAACAAACAGAAGATGAGGAAATTAATTTAATTTATTACCTATCAAATCAGAGTAGGATAATGAGAAATAAAACCTAAACCTCAAAACACCTTCCCTCCACCCCTTTCTTCTTTATAGGCTCAACTTTAGTTCTAAGTTCTCTACCTATTACCCCTCAGTGGCACAGGGGGATGGGGGGAATGGGGGCTGCAGTCAGCAGAGACATGTTGTCTCTGCCACTCCTCCTGCCTCACAGGTAGGACTCCTCACAGTCTGTCCCTGCTCCAGTGTGGAGTCCCTCCCATGCATGACAGTCCTTCAGGAATGGACTACTCCAGCATCAGTTCCTCATGGGATCACAGATCCTGCCAGCAAACCTGCTCCAGTGGAGACTTCTCTTTTGACAGGTGCACAGGGGCCTGCTCAAGTGAAGACCTCTCATGAGGTTCCAGCCTCCTTCAGAACACATCCATCTTTTCTGGCATCCTCACAGGCTGCAGGTGGATCTGTATTCCATCATGTACTTATATGGGCTGTGGGGGCCAGCCTGCCTCACCATGACTTTCACCAGGAGCTGCAGGGGAATCTTTGCTCTGGAACCTGGAGCATCTCCCCGTCTCTGCTCACTGATCTTGTGTCTGCAGGGCTATTGCTCTGACATGTTCTCACTCGTCTGTTTTAGTTGCTTTTGCAAAACAATTTTTTTTTCCTCTCCTGTATATGTTATCCCCGAGGCACTGTCACTGACGTGCTCAGCCTTGACCAGCAGTGGGTCCATCTTGGAACCAGCTGGCATTAGCTCTATCAGACATGGGGGAAGCTTCTGGCAGCTTCTCACACAAGTCACCCCTGTCACTGCCCTGCAGGCAAGGCCTGTCTGCACAAACTCAATACAAGGCTACAGCAACAATGAAAATGACAGAATGTTCTAGAAGGTAAGGTATTCTTTTCAGTATTAGATATCTATGATAGTAAGGTTAAGTGGCAATCTGGATAAATCTATTTTTATTTCTTAAATAAAGATTTTATATCACTAATCTAAAAAAATATATTCATCTTTTGAATGTCTGAATGTGAGATAAAAGTCAATGTTGATGATTTCTGGAAACTAAAGTTTAAAAATCAGGTTTTGCACATTTCATGAAATTTTCTACCCAGAAAAAGAGAAGGGGAATCCCTTTGCTCTGCTAACAAGTCGATATTTGTTTTTAAGAGTATAAAATACTTCTCTGTGTGATTTAAAAACAATTTTTCTTATTTTCCCTGAAAGTAAAGTGTTTAAGTAGAATTCAGAACTCCATCAAAAATAGTAGATCCTTTATCCAAATATTACACAGTGTAAGCAGTTATTTGAATATTTCCAGATTAGAATCTTGCCCTTTGGAAACACATTTGATACATACAGAGGGCCTGTTGGCTGATTATTTTCTATCACATCTGTTTGCATGGCATCATGTCCATTCATAAGCTCATCAAACCCTTGCCTGAGGGCAAAGCTATCAACTAAGCAAGTACTATTTAAAAAAAAGCCAACTAAGAAGATATAGTAGACTAAAATAACATACTGTGAGGTAAGGAAAATAGGAAGCTCCATAGATACTTCAAATATAGGATAGCCTTTGATTATATTGAATACAAAGCTTGGAGGGATGACAGATATTTTTTTTCTGAGACAGTAGAATACTGGAGTTGTTGAAGTGCTATCCAAGACAACAGGCAAGACTTTGTTAAGTGTATCATGGTAGGAGTAAATATGTGTGCAAATAAGACAAATATTATTTTTATTGACAAATTATTTTGAGAAGGCAATAATAGTGCTACAAGTAAGATCAGTAAGCAAGCAGATGGTGATACATGTATTTGTAGTACTTCACTCAGTGAGCATTTGAAGCACTTTAAATAGTTCAGCTGTCCAATCCTCTTTCTCCCCCATGTCATCCTTCATGGATTATGTCAATAGACAAGGAAATATCAAACTTATTATCCTTATAGTACAGATGGAAAAAGTGGGATAAAATTATGGAGGTCATAAAATGAGAATGTGGAAACGCCTTGGAAAAAACACTTCTTTTTTTTCTTTTTTTTTTCTTTTTTTTTCTTTTTTTTCCCAGTCATGGAATATAATTTCAGAGAAAAAAAATGAAATTGACAGAGAGCTTAAAGCTACAGCATATAAACAAAAGCAGATTGATCTTGATATCTAGAGATTTAAAAAAGCAGAGTGAAATGCTGCTTATGATCACAATAATGGGCTGTACTTACTGTGTATTCTTAGTAATATTAAAAACCAACACAGTATTTAACAAGATAATCTAAAATATTAATTTTTAAGGTATTGAGAATAGTTACTAATAACAATCACAATACCTGCTATCTGGAGAATAGTGCTGGGTAGAAAAAGTGGGATTTTCATTCTAGTTTTCTCCATATCTTTCACCATATAACAGATTATTCAAGAACTCTTTTACTTCTAACGTTAGTAAAAAAACAGAAAGTGTGTACAATCCTGGTTCTCACATTAGGCTTTCAGAACTTGCCGAGCAAGGACTTTTTGTGTTAAAATAGTAAAGAAGTGAAAAAAACCCTAGGCATACTTTCTGAATTTATAATTTCTAAGTCTAATTAAAATTAATTATTAAATTAACAATTATTTAATTAATACAGTGTTTCATTTTTTCTTTAAGAAATTCAGCTATTTTAATTGCTTTTACTTTGCCCTGGGATGGCTTTTCTGTGTTTTATGATAAAACCACCTTTCTCCCTCAACATGAAGATGTGCCGTGGTATTCGATACGACTTCAGTTTGCATGAAGTCTCTGCCATTTATTCAATGAAACTAAACTTATCAACAGCATTTAGTTCCAAATTCATACAACTAACTTGCATCTATATGTGAGCTAGACGTCTTCACAATCAATATATCAATATTGAGATATAGTCAGTACTGTCAACCATCTCAAGACTGATCCATTTCATCATAACGTAAGCAACCATACGGATCAGTTGGATAGTTCTCTAGGGTCTATTACCTAGATTCACTACATACATCTCCATTAAGTGTAAAGGGAATTTCAATACACCTAGCTCATATACAGTCGTCTTTATTAAGGACATGGAAAGTGAGGTTGAACTCTACTTGTTAAATTTGTGACATGGATAATCTTGACTAATCTTGCTGTAAGGGGCACTGAAATAGCACATTTTTAATAAGTAAAATTTAATAGGTTAGATTTAGCTAGACTGAGAAACGGTGCTAGCATTATCATGCTGGACAAGATCTGTATTCAAATAGGAAGACAAGTGTCTCTCCTGTGTAAGTCCCACAAAACCCCCGTCATTTAGAAACACTATAAATTGTTTCAAATATGTTTAAACCTTTATTGTTGGAGTATTGTGGAGGACGGTGGGCAGTTGTTTGGTTTTGGTTGTTGAGTTTTTCATTTGTTTAATCTTTTTTGTTCTTACTCCAACCTGTTTCTGAAATATCTAGGAGATACATCGAGGAGATTGGCAAGACAAGGGAATGCTAGTCCAAACTTTGCTATTCTACACATTTGGACAAAGAACATCTCAATAAAATTTGTGAAAAAATCTATTATGTTCAAAGTACATCTGCAGTGACAGACCCATACTTGAAGCACCTATCTGATGATAATATATACTTACAAAATGTGGAACCTAAAGAGTTTAAAACTATAGCTTATGCCTTTCAGGATACTGTTCCAACTACTCACAGATATAAAATTCTAGGTGAGTTTTTATCTGCCATGAAATTGGACTGATGTGTAAATAAAAATACAAGATATAAAGATCTGGCACAGAAACAATGAAAAGGAAACTGATTCAGTGATCCAGACACCTCAGGTTAAGAGATGTGGGGTGCCATATTTTTATTTATCTACATCAAAATACCATACACATCATAATCTTGTTCAAGGAATTTTCTTGTGAAGCAAGCAGAACAATGAAAGCAGGATAAACTTTGAAAGACCTGCATCATTTCTCAGAAGCCAAATTGGGCCTAAATTTATAGCTCTCACTTTTGCAGACAGCCATGACCCTAAATGAGGTTATTACTATGGAAATAAGATAGGATAACAGGATATTGCTTAAAATTTCTAGCATATGTCTGTGTACTATAGTTTCATGTGTTTTTCTATCCACACATAGTTATTCCACACATAATCTGTTTCTAGTCTTTGCCTTCAGCTTATGATACAATGCTGCCATTTCCTATTCAAAATGGTAGTATGTGTACCATTGGGTGTTGCGAAACAAAAATAACAAACTGTGAATAAATCCAGGAAATGTTAACATTAACAATGCATGATTCAGTATTACAAAAAGTAAGAAGTGTTCTGAGGCCACAAAAAAAAAAAAAAAAAAAGTTTTCTAAAAACTGTGGAAATCTTGATGACATATTGTAACTACTTTAAACTCTTCCAGGAGTTCCACACAGCTCTGTTCACTTACATGCTGTAAAACATAGTATAAAATGGTGGGGGGGGGGAGGGAATCAAATAATGTACACAGGTACATACACACTTGTGGACAATAATTTTCACCACAATAGCCCTGCTTATCTGAATAGTGTTTACTTCTGTAGAATTTTACTAGTTTTGATAATATTATTTCTATGAATAAAAGTTGTATTTGGGACAGAATACAATGCTCAAGCAAAGTTATCTGTAAAGAATTGCAGTTCTTTCAAGAAAAGAAAAACAACCCCATAAATCATCAAGAATATTCAGGCTATTCTATTTAGCAACAAATTATTAGAAATCTGGATTCTTGTAGGATTTAGATGATACAAAATTGAGCAAATAAAATAACAGAACTAGAAGTAATAAAATTAGTCTACATAAGATTCTGATAATCTGTGCCAGTAAGGAGGGAAATCTCACTTATTAAATCCCTTCAGGAGTAATAGTGAAGGCACTGCTTTGAAATAGAAGTTTTAGAACTGTAACCCAGGTTTGTTCCATGGTTATACTTGTGGTGTGGATGAGTATGATGACTGTGCCTGTGCACACTTACAGCACTCTTAAATCATTAGTTCTCTTTGTGGTCCACGATCTCCTCAGCTAGTAAACCATATAGATGAGCTAATGATCTTCTTTGATACAGTGAGCAGATGTCAGTCAAAGTGATGGACTAAACTCCAGTTCTCCACAATAAAAGTTTTAACTGATTTGTGTAAGAACTCTTTCAATATGAGTTTTTGGCTGTCCTGTAGATTGCTGCAGGAAGCTTCTGCTCTGCATAGACCAATCTGAATGTTTTAGTATGTTGAGCAATACTAAAATCCCATGAGTCTACTCTTCTCCAGGCTGAATAACCCCAATTCTCTCAGCCTGTCTAATAGTAAAGTTGTTCCAGCCCTGTGATCAGCTTAGTGGCTCTCCTCTGGACTCTTCACCAGGTTCACATCTTTATTGTTTTGGGAGCCCTAGAACTGGAAACAGTACTCCAGATGGAGTCTCATCAGAGCAGACTAGAGGGGGAGCCTAGGATGTGGTTGGCCTTCTGGGCTGCAGGCATGTATTACTGGTTGATGTTGAGCTTTTCACCCACAAACACTCTTAGGTTCTTCTCCTCAGGACTCTTTTCAATTCATTTTCCACTCAGAACGTATTTGTGCTTGGTACTGCCCTATCCCAGGAGCCTTGTTGAACTTCATGAGAATCACATAGGCCCACCTCTGAAGCCTGTCAAGGTCCCTCTGGATGGCATCCCTTACCTCCAGAGTGTGTACTGCACCACACAGTTTGGTGTTGTTGGAAAACTTGTTAAGGCTGCTCCCAATCCCACTGTCCATGATGATGACAAAAACTAAAAAATGCTGGAATACTTTCTATTTAAGAGACATTTGAAATTTGTCAGATTTGGTTCAGGCAGCTCTTAACAGTTCAAAGTTGCAACACCTTCACTGATCCATTTAACTCATCCCTAATGAGAAATGTTTGCAATCGGCAAGGTAAATTTGCATAACAAACTCTTTCAAGTACTTCTGTTTAATCTGTGTTAATTATTCATTATTTTTTGCTGTCTGTATTTTTAAACTCCTGTCCTCATTTTAGTTTGGGACCCTTTATTTACTCAACACCTGGACATTTATTTATTTTCCCTTTGCTGAAGCATACCTCAGAATATATATCCTACTATGAAAGGCACAATGTCTTTGTCTTCCTTGAAGTTTTGTACAGGTTTCTGTTTCTGTACTGTTTCTACAATTATTATATAGAATTCTACTTAAAGCTGAGCTTAAGGAAAATCTATAAGATATAGAGGGGTATATATATATACCCCTATATATATACCCTCTATATATAGAGGCGTATATATATAAATCTATGAGATATAGAGGGGTATATATATATGACCAGAAATCAGTTATTGTATTTTAAGTTCCTGAAAGCACAATTTTTAATTTTTTTTCCAATTGATTTTAATTTCTGTGTGGCATAGAATATGAAGCAGTTATGGTGAAATTAAAAATATAATATTGACATAATTAACCAGACATTTGGGATGAAACAGAGAGTAGACTAATTAGGCATTGCAGAATCTGGTCGTTGGGAAAAGGCAAGGTTTTTTCAGCTCTGTGATCCCAAGTCTGACCAGTAGGTAGGGTAAGCATATGTTCTCCATAGATACATAAGATCACACCTATGCAATACACATCTGCTTGCAAGTACAGCCAGACACAGAGATTAGCACAGTCAAGATACATACAAGTCATGCAAACACAAACAGCAGCAACAGCCTTGTTCCATTCTTTTCTATGGCAGTTTAGGATGAAGGTCTCCTAGTGGATCCCCAAACTGTCCCTTTATCCTCTTTCTCCTCAGCTGTTGCTATTTTGTCATGTGAGTCACTGAGTCCTACAGGTTAACATGTACACATATGCCCACCTACACACACATGCCCCTTTGGAACTTCCTGTCTCCAGTTGCCTCATGCAACACACATATGCAAATGTGTTTCTCAGTTGACCAAACAGCTTCTCCAGTAGTTGACTTGGACTTACTGGTCCCTCCAGTGGCCAGTTTGCAGACCCTCCCACTTCTCCATTATCTGGTCTGATCCAAACTTAGGGCTCCCAAGAATTTATCTAACTTGTTGACTAATCTGGCTTTTTATTTGCTTTTATTGTGGTCATCTCACACCAATGTATACACTCCTCCTTGCTCCAAGAGTACCAGAGAAACATTATCCCGTCTGACCTACTATCCCAGTCCATCTGCTGGCATGTAAATCTCAAGAGACACACAAACAAATACACGGAATATATGAAAGTACATTTCACACAGGAAAATAATTAGAAATGGAGTTCAATATGACAAAACTGTTCATCAGGTACAGAACATGGTCAAATGTACTGATTAGCAGCCTGTTAAACATGCAACCATACCCTTTATACATCAATTTTCTCATGATTGATCCCTTCTAAACCTTGATGTTTTCTTTTCCCTTCCTTTGATTCTTCTTCTAAACATCCCATGTGCCCTGTACAATCCCAAAATGCTCTTCCCCTGCATCTTATAATGCGTCCCATACCCACTAGAAAGTAATTCTTCTCAGCTTGTAAGGTGATCTGGAGAACCTCTTCCATTTACCCATAGTAGTGATTGTCATTCCTGACTCATGAACCTGATCATCCTGGAGGAGCAGAATTAGCATTCTTTCTCTGATTAGATTATTAGGGTTTCACTGCTTGCCATTATGACTTTGTGCTTCTTCATGCTTGAAGAGATCAACATTTTATTATATACCCTATAACATTATTAGAATAACTTTTTTACCTAAAAGGGCAGCACTAAAAAAGGAAAACCAAGGCATTAGAAAAATTTTGATTTGGCCTAAAAATTCTGCAGAGGCAACAAGCAAATGCAAATAAGATTTTCAGTCTTGTGTTGACAAATAGCAGCAGAGTTCAATATTCTACAGTAAATTTGGGGATGAGAATCATTAAGAATTGTGTTTTCTGAGTAGCAAATGAACAATTGGCAGAAGTAATATCATGTTATCCCTCTTCCGTTCCCTTCTTTTCTGCCTCTCTTCTTCTCTATCTTCCTTTGTTTCCTCTCCTTTCTTCTCTTCGTTTAATATGGATGATTTAATATTTAAAGATTTTAAAATTGGTTTTACCCTTTCTGTCTACCTACATTACTTAGCGGCAGCTAAAACCATCCTTTTAATCTATTCCTCTCATGAAGTATCTTTGAGACTTGTGGTTCCGTCCTTAGTGTTGAAAAATAATGGATATCAGTTTTACTGAAATGTAGAAGGGAAGCAATTTTGAAATACGTTTGCAGGGTTTTTTTGTTTGTTTGTTTGGGTTTTTTTTCATGACTAGCTATATCCAAGAGCTGGAGAACAAAAATTTGTTTTGCAAAGATTTCCAAGCATATTATTTTATTTGGGGATACAACAGGGTGCAGAGATCAGTGATAATATGATATGTGCTTGCATCATAGATTAAAGACAAGAAGTAAGCCCCTATAGTTAATTTACTATGAAACAATGGTATATATGTTTTAAAATGTAACAAAAATAAATAAATGTATTCTTTATTTTGTGCATGAAAAATAAATGGAGGTAAACTGCATACCATAAACATTGTTCAAGTGACATTTGAACAGTACAAAACAGAGAAAATAGAAAATTCACCCACAGAGAAGAAATAATATCCAAAATCACACTGTAGACCGAGACAATATTTGAATAACCTTTCAGAGGGTAAAGCATAAGATATGATTATGTTAAAATATTTTAAAGTTGTACAGTCATATGTTTCAAAAGAATCATGAACTCATAGTGAAATGGAAAAGAAAGTATTTGCAATACCTTTATACCCTTTTAATCCCCAAATTAGTTTCAAGTTCTTCTGAACCCCCTCATAAAAGCCATTGGTCACACATTGCAGCTAGAGATGCATTCAAATTTTAGAGTCTGGTTTTATAGTTTTCCACAGTCACACATCTTCTGGGAAACTTCAGTGATCCCCTTTTGCACAAATCATATTTCTCATATTAATTTCTGGAGCAAAAGTAGGTAGTGATGGTCTGCGAGTAAGAAACTGTTAAAAGATGAAGTCTCCAGATGGTTCTCCAGAATTAGGACAACCTTCTGGGATGCTACAGAACAGATCCCCATACATTCAGTTCTATGGTCAAAATAGACAAAAAGAGAGCTTTATTATGAGATTTATATTAGATATTATGAGAATATCTATCTTAAATGTTCCTGGGAATAAATGTAGCCCTCTTCAAACTGTGCATAAAATATCCTCTAGCATACTGTCTTTTCCATTTTCTCTCCCTTAAATAGGCTTTCAAAATGAGATGGCTCCAGCTTTTTCTTCACAGTGTCCACTAATTATAGCTAAGAAAAATATAAAGGAGAATTACCATTTTTTTATGTGCTTACTATGGATACTCTGTCAAAAAATTTATTGTAAGAGATCATTATTTTGAAGATACTTATTTAATCTGTCTGTGGGCAGGCCACTGTGTGATCTGCAAAATTAAACTGACAAAACAAGGGAGTAAATTCTATCCTTTAAAACATTCAAATAATATCCAGTTGGGAAAAAAAAAAAAAAGGTGTGTAGAAACGTCATTTAATTTTAATCATTAAGTCATAGTTGGACATCTTGACAAAGCAAATCTTCTGCATGCCTTCCTGTGCAGAAAGACAGAGCTTTCTTTCCCAAGGAGGCTTGATATGGTTAATCTTCTTGTGCATATCTATACCAACAAATATAGGTCTAGATACCAGCGCTTTGGTGAAATAATGCTGAGTTTACCATCCCAACATATATTTCAGCAGTTCTCTTTCAGTATTTTATTTTTAATTGAAGAACAAGATTTTAAATGGAAATGAAGATGATAATGAAAGTGTTCTGTAACATGCTAACATTTACTCTTGCAAGTGTTATGAGAGCAAAAAAGCTCTAGATTGAGAAATTAACTACCATGTTTAGGGAAAAAAAAACCCAAAACCATACACCAACCAACCAACCCAAAAAAACCCCAAAAACCAAAAAAGCACCTCTTAGTAGATATGAGAGCTGTATATCCTTCCTAACAGGAAGTTGAAGATATATAACATGTTTAATAGCAAAGATGTCTTGAGGGCAGGAGCTAAGCAAGGTGGCCACAGGGACTTTGCATTTGATCTTGAGAAGAGGAGAAACAATCTAAAATAAGCAATGTCATCTCAAGAAAAATGCACATCTCCACTGGAACATTGAGGTTACAGGAGTCACTGGTAAACAATCTCTTTATGAATAAAATATAATTTTCTGTAAACCATCTGATTCTATTGAATTAAATCTACTCCATCTCTGATTTAGAGAGTTAAGAATGTAGAATTCAGTTATATGATAATCTTTCATAAACTATCCAGAGATAGTGAATTTTAAACCTAATTAGCCAAAAAAATGGTGATTTTTTTTTTCTTTACTCTTCTTTATACCTTTCTCAGAATTGGACTTCAATTTTTATTTTTTTTTAAATAGTGGATATATATACGATTCTTTTTGCAATTAACAAAATGGTAAATATTTTACATATTTTAAATATAAATTATTTATTTTGACACACTTCTTTTTTAAGATGAAACAATGTAGCATTTAGCTGTGCAACCCACCTAACTTGGGCTTCTTGACTGTAAATTGTAGAAAGTTTTGTCATACAAGGAGAAAACACATGGTGACAATAAATTACATCAATCTGTCTTTTTCTGAAGTAACTTGTTTTCCTCTGAGACTGGACTTTAAAAGTGAACTTATTATTCTGGTAACCTGTTTTGTCTTTGCTTTCCATGAGACATCCATCTTTTTTTGAAAACAGAGTGAGGGAGAGCAGTCTTCTAATACCTGCTGTTAAAAGATTTTAAGCTTAAGGTTCATGACAGTTGGATTAGCCAATGGATACTAGAAAGTGTAAAGCATCTCCTAGAAAGGTGTTTCACTTTTGCATTTGTGTGCTCTAGAAAAGTGCTTCACTTTTTGCATTTTTCTCCCTCAGTTTTTTTCAGGTTTCTGAAATAAGTTCTGAGAAATTGTTCAGTTGGTGGGCATCTGGATAGTCATTTATGTAAATTTAGAAGATCAGCATAGACTATACTCCCCAATGTATGCATGCAAGTACAACAGTTATGGTTTCCTCAGGTTTTAAGCAAGAAAAGATGATAATCCATTGAAGATTTGTTTCTAAAAACCAGAAGTTCTTGAGACATCTTCAGATAAATTCTTCTGGGAATGGAGTTTTGTCTTCTAATGAAGATTTCCTTGAATATGCAATGACTTTATAAGTAGTTAAACCCAAAAATAATATATCAAGGGGAAAAAAATGTTTATTTTAATTTATTAAAAAAAATATTTACAACTCTTGGAATTTTCTTGTATCAGCCACTAGGACTCTCACCTGCTGGAAGCCCAATGTTGTCAAGCTAGACACAATACTTAATCAAAGGTAAATATAGTTATCAGTCTCATATACCTATCTAAATATGTTTGTATTCTGTGCCACCCATTTTTTTATAAACTGTATCCATAAAAAATCCCCCAACATTAGCCCTCTCTCTGAATGTTCTTCCCTGCTGCTATGTACAAACAGTGTGTTTGACATATTCAGGGCATGTTGAATTTATTCAGCTAACACAGATTGTTGGCATCAGCAGCAGATCTGATTCACACCCAATATATTATATATTTCATTTATATTGTGCCAGCGATCTGTGTACTACATGTTTGACAGTTCTGGTTGTCCTGTGGCCTTGTCAAAACTGCAAATTCTGAACATGTCAGAAGTCCTCAAGCTCCACTGGAACAAAATTTACACATAGAAAGAAGAAATATCTTGGCAAACATGAACATATGGTAGGCTCAGTCTTACTTCCTGAAATCTTATTTTTTCCTTGAAAATGATAAAGCTGCAGGACATTGAATGTGAATTAGCTTAGAAGTGTTACCTAGGAAACTCTTCTAGTCAGAATTCACTATTGTTCCATTCTGGTCCTTTCTATTTTGATAGAATCACAGAATCATTAGCTGGAAAAGACCTCCAAGATCATCAAGTCCAGCCTTTAACCAAACACCACCATGTCAACTAAACCATAGCACCAAGTGCCACGTCCAATCATTTCTTGAACACTTTCAGGGATGATGTCTCCACCCCTTCCCTGGGAAGCCTGTTCCAATGCTTAACCACTCTTTCAATAAAAAAATTCTTCCTGATGTCCAAACTGAATCTTTCCTGGCACAGGCTGAGGTCTTTTCCTCTTGTTCTGTTGCTAGTTGCCTGTGACAGTCCTACTTCACCCTTTCTCCCCACATCACAAAGCCAGGATAATACAAAGGTCTAGTTTTCTACAGCATACGTTTAGGCAGGGCTTGAAGCTCAAAAGACTTCTATTGCAAATGCAAACATAATTTTTTTAATTCATTGTTAAAACATTACACCAGTAGGGGGGGGGGGGGAGTTTTTTTGTTTGTCTTTTTGGGTTTTTTTTGCCTTTTTTTTTTGTTGTTGTTTTACTTTAATACAAGATAATGCTAAATTGCACAGATATGTGGAATTGATGGACTTTCAAGAAACTGAGGCAAACTGGGACTTTGCAATGGATGAAGATGAGAGCCTGGTGGTTCTGTATCTTGTAATGGGTTGGTGGGACTGTGTCAACTGATGTGCAGGGGGAGAGGGAGGAGAGAGGGAAAGAGGGGGTGATAGGGAGAAAGGCATATAGGCATATAAAGGGCATTGATAAAAAACATTGTAAAACAGAACTGGTCAGTATGCTTGTCTGGCTGAGTCCTGTGCATGATCACTGCAGTATGTCCTGTCTTCCTGTATCTCCTTGTTAAATCTTTTCTTAACTACCTTTCACCATAATCTCACTCTCTGTACTCTGTGTGTGTGTGTGTGTGTGTGCTGCAAGGTACAAGGGAGACCTGAATGTGTGTGAATGAAATCTGGAGCACCCCTGTCCATTGGTGTTAGCTATGGGACAGCAGCAGCTGCATCTGCAGCTCAGACCCAGGTTGCAGGGTATGGGTCTGGTCTCAAGGTACTGGGGCAGGAGGGATTCTGTGCTGGAGCAACAGGAGAAGGTGACAACAGTCCTTCTCCACTCACTTCACTTGTGGATGATTAACTGTGGAGGTATTTATAGAGAAAGAACAATTGCTATGGTGAAGTATGATCTCTCACTAGTGCCCTAGTCTTCTATTCCCAAATCATTAACAGACTTGAATTTGATTGTTACACTGAAAATCTTGCCATAGAAGAAAATGAAGTGTGCCTTATAGGTGGAGCTGAGATCTACTGTCTGTCCAGTCTGTGTTTTAGCAGTATCCTAGTCCACGTAATTAGTCCTGTTACAGAAATTCCTAGTTTAGAGCACTGCAGTAAATTGTCCTCCTGCCTGGAAGGATGTGAAGTTTTTGTTGGAGTTCCTGTCTGCGTACTTGGAGGAGCATTGTTCTGATGCTGACATTGGGCCTTACTTTCTCTGTAGCCTGGAAGTCATGCTTGGAGATCTGGGTGTGCATTCCCCGACCCTCATTTCCTGCCTTCTGGGATCTCCGCTCAGGTGGGGAGCAGGAGGGCAGAGCTAGTTCCAACCAGTCAAGGCTTCTCTGGCCCTCAGAAATCCCTGCCCTGCCCCTGCTGGGTCTGGCAACAGGGAGTGAGGATTCTGCTCATTTTTATGTCTTCAGAAGCACATTGATTTTGCTTGAATTCATGGTCACCAATTCATAATCTGCGTGGAAAAAATGGCAATGCTCAAACTATTCCTTTTGTTTTCCACAGTTAACAGTCTTTTTTTCCTGTTCTGTTTTTCATAGCTACAAGCACAAAAAGGGAAAACTGTTTCCATGGAAATAGATGAAAATTTTTTAAAAAACCCTGAGTTGTTTATTTTTAGCATTATACCACTAATAGACTGATTGCTTAGTACTGAAAAAAGTTCACAGAAATAATGAACCTAGATGCAAAATTTTACATAATTTCCTTTGGATGGGGATGATTTTTAAGTACACGGGTCCTTTGAGATCAGAGGTTATGCATAGCTCTCATAACATCACTATTCCACAAACTGATTAATTCTGTTAAAAAATTCTTTGAAACTCCTCTTTAGTCAGCATTATTCAAGATCTATGACTGTGATTGTCCTGTCTAGAGGTACAAATGCCCTCTTGTATGAAGTCATGCAAAGGTGCCTGAACCACAGCTGTCAAAAGACAGAGAAAATCTATTAGCTTCTTCAAGAATGTTATTACACAGATCAATTCCTCATTCCCTGTCTTAGCCAATAAGTTTTCCCACAGACTAAACCTTTAACAAAAATTTATTTCTGTTGTCTCAAGCAGAAGATGAAAGGATTCTTCATAGACATTGCTGTTTGCTTTTAAGTTTTGAAAGCTGGATATGCAAATAGGTTCTGTCAAACGCTAGTGGCGTACTATATATATACTATGAATTTGTAATTATTGTTTGCCAGCTTTTATTGTTGTAGCAACGAATTCACTTCAATTGGAGATCTGTACTACTTCCAACATGGCAACTTGCTGGAGTTTGAATATATAAACTTATACCATTACTAATTTCATGCATCTTCCTAAATATAACATACAACAACAAAGGATTCTTTGTTGGATTAAATGTTCAGACAATACTCTTGTATATTCAAAAAGATTTTTTGCTGGCTTAGGCAGTGCAGTATTTCTACAGCATATTCATCTATGTTCTCCTTCAGACTGGAGGGGGTAGGGAAAAGAGGTCAAAAAAAGAAAAAAAAAAAGGATGGAAAAACACTGTTAAATGATAAAATATCTATTTGCGCTCAGTGGAAATGCATTCACTTTGGTCTACCTCTACAAGTATTTTTAACTGAGTACAAGAAAGAGAGAGAAGTTACAGTTCTTTAGAACTTGGTAAGCATTCCTCCTTCTCAGTATCACCCCTTATGTCACCTAATCAATACCATTTTCAGTAGGTAAAAGATATGCAAAAACATGTTGAGGCATTTTTTTTAGCTGCATGGGAACTATTTTTGCAGTCATTTATTGTCACGAATTTCAGAATCCAGTAAGATCTCAATGAGTCTGTGAACTAGTTACTGAATGACATTCTCTTGTATCCTGATTTAGATGGGTTTACAACAAATGTATAATCACACTTTTAGGATGGGAAGACCAGATAAAGGCAATATTGTACTCACTTCCATGACCTGTGATTTTTCAGTGATGAACATCTGAAATTCTCATTGCACTCTAGCATACTGACTTAGATATGCAGGAGATGGATAGAAATGGGCAAGAAAAAATCCATGTCAAGGTAAAAAAATCTGGTTAACTATCAGGGTGACCATTTACAGGAACATTGAGTTGTTTGCATTGGAATTTAGGTGCCCAAGTTCTATTGCTCTCTGTATGGAATTTTGTCATTAGGACATTTAGATGACAGCTTTAATTCCTATTCAGTTTGTCATGTTTGGAGTTTGGTGTGGGGTTTATGGGGGTTTGTTTTTGTTTTCTTTTTTTCCGTAGGCCAAAGAATGTAAAGTATAAACTGCAAAAATTGAGAGTAGAAAAGACACCTTAGGTCTACATATTCTTAGCTATGTGTGGAACTCATTGGAAAACTCACATTTCTTTCAGTATGCCTTCTGAACTCTAATGTGTTCTTGACTTCACAATGACCCAGTTTTGAAAAAGTACTGTCTGGCCTGTGTGCAGGTAGATGGGATTTTGAGAATAATTATTTTTTCTTTTTCTTTAGAGAGACCCTAGGTGTCCTAACTTTTGATGAGCTATAGTTCTACAGAAATATAATTTTCATCTCCATTGCTAAGTCTCTCTTTTCAAAAGGCTTTAAACTTTTGAAGGTTTAAAACAGTGTTTTAAACTCCAGGTGAAAACTAACACTACAAAACCACATGTGAAGGGCCTGTTTTCATCATCCTTCTGGTTTCTTATTTTTCTAATAACATTTCTTCTATACATTAAATGAAACAGAAGCATTTAACATTACATTTAGAGGATGGAAAAGATTCTCTTTAACACCTTGATGGGGCCTTTTAAAGTTTTCAGTCTTCTTCACTGACAATACTGGTTTACCAACAACTGTACCAGGAATGCAAAGATGTAGTAACCATTGGGAAGGCAATCTTTTATATTACAAAGCTAAAATAAGAAATTTAGTGTAGGAGGTTAAGAGTGGCTTACAGATTTGTTTTACTTTCACCTTGCTCCACCCATTCCAGCAAGGGGACCTCAAGATGAATCTCAAAGTGCAATCACAGAGGTTTCTGTAGGAAATTTAGGGAAAATGCCAACTACTGTTCTGTCCTTTATTCTTTTCAGCAGAAAAGAAACAAATTTGGCCTACCAGAATGCTTTTTCAAGCCCAGATAAAGTTAAAAACTGATTCGTGTGCTCATGTTCACAGGAAGAGATGACCTATGAAAAACACTTGCAAATAAGACTTTAGAAATCTTGTTATATTATTAAAAATCAAATTCAATAAGGAAAAAAAAAACAACTCACCATAAAACAAACAAAAGAAACCCCCACTGCCTATGCAAACCACATTTCTTTTCAGTATGATGCAAGTTACACACACTGAAAGAAAGTAAGCAAGGTCCGATAGAGTTTAGGGAAGATATAAATAGCTTGTGATGAATTATACTGGTAACTGGTAGCAAACCTGAGGGAAAAAAAAAAAGTCCAGAAGAGGAAGAGTAAAAGCATCCTGACTTTTGTCTTTTCCTGTGCAGAAATGCATGCACAAATGGTCTTTTATTTTTCATATGGAAGAAGTTAGATGAGGAAGTTTTGCAACAATAATAAGATATGAAGCATTCAAGAATATATTCTATGGAAAAACAAAAAAGTGATTTTGATAGTGAGTCAGTGGTTTTACAGTAATTAGTAAAAAAAAAAAAAATCACTGGCAAGTGTCTGTCTGTACATTCTTGAATGCATGTGTGTCTTCTAATGGATCACATATTATATACAGTTGACTTTTTGGTGACCTTACAGCTGTAGTCACAAGTGACTGGGCTATGCAAATAGAAGTACAGTTAAAAGGCTACTGAAGAAATATAAGATTGCATCAGGGACTCCCAAAAGGGCAATCAGAATCTGACAGCAATAGCCTTGAAAGGGCAAGCATGGGACAATAGGCAAGATCCCAGGCTATAATCACAAATCACTAATGATTAATTACCAATCACTAAAGGAACACAACCTTGGCAGCTGGGTGAAACCAATTCAGGATTAAAAAAGAAAACACAAATGAAGTCTCGAGCATTTGTAAAACACAGTATATAGAGTAAAACTTGGATGTAACATGGAGTTTATGAATTAGAGACCAAAGAGTAAGTAAACTGTATTAGCAAATATTTTAAGAAATGACCCAAGCAAATCCAAGACCCAGGAAGAAGATTAATTAATCCACTTTTCCTTTTGGTATGTATGGCAAAAATACCTGAAATTCACAGGTTACTGAAAATACAGGCTGAAATGAGATGTGAAATGTAAATCCATATAGCAAGGAACTACCTTTACAGTAACTAAAAAAGGTTCCTTCACAAGTTGACTGTGATTACCAATACATAGCAAGAGTGCCTATTTCCCCCTCCTGTGCATTGTGATACTGTGATTATATATGAATTGTGTTTCCTAAGTTTTGACATGTGTGATAGTAATACCAGTGAAAAGTGAGAAGCTACATTTCACTGTTCCCTCTACAGATTAGAATAGTTAGGCTGATAAGGAATGAAGCTGGATTAATTTTGCATTTTTGACAAAGATATCCTTTTTCTTATGCTACTTCCTTTAAAACTGATTTTTAAAATAATACATTGACAAATCATTTCCCAGATAAAAATTAGGCTGACAAATATGTCATTCCTCCAGACGTCTTTTTTCTTTAGTTCTTAGGGCATGCATATTCTTTTTCTATAAATTCTATAAAGTTGAAAGCATTACTTGAAATATTCTTTTGACTAGTTCTGTTGCTTTAGGGTCAATTTCCTTATGCGTAACTGTACTCAAGATAACATAAAACTTTTGTTGCTTGTTCTTTCTTTCTTCTGGCCTATATTCTTATCTCTCTGTCAAAATTATTTGCATGCTATGCAGTATATGATTAGAATTGGCCTTTTTTCCTTTTTTTTTTTTTTTTGGTGATGACTGAAACAAAAAATTGTAACATGCTATTGAAGACATTTTATATCTATTACATTTTTTTTCCGTTCCTCTGCTATGCTGCATCTGTATTTTTCTTCTCTGTTTATCTATATGCAGATGGTTTACTTATCACCTTTTTTTTACTAATAAATATAAATGAATGCCACTATTTCTAGCTTTAGTATCACCTACTTGATGTATTTCTTCTTACAGATCCTTCATAATGGGGTTGTTTTTCCACTTATGCAATCTCTTAGATTTCCTTGTCAATGACCAACTGTTGGTGGACTTATTACAATATCACACCATCTTTGTTTCACAGTGAGGTTTTTTTTATTTCAAGTTAATATACCTCATTAAATAAATACCAGTTCCTTTCCACTGCTTTAGCCAGCAGAATATTTTTCCGGTGATTGTATAAACAACATGTTTCAAGTATTAACTATGGATCACGTAGTTAATCCATTGACCATATATGTTTCAAAAATATGTGTTTTATTTATTTAACAGAATTTCAAAACAAACATTTCATTTATATTATTCTCATTAGTGTTTTAAAGGAATTTATTTATGTTTAGTTATACTTTTAAGTACAGAGGCAGTTGTCTATTTCAGAGCCTGAAGTCTTCATGAAACAGCTTGTGAAGATAAAACACCCTTTCCGAAAGATTTTACTTTAGGAGATTAGGGCTTTTTGCTTAAGAAAGTTTTCCTGCCTAGAAGAAGCATCTTTCCCAAAGACAGTTTTAAATGTTTTCTCCTTCTACATTCAACAGAGTCTCTCTGGTATGAGGAAAGAGATAAAAACACAGACATGTTAAGGGTATTCATGGTGGGAAGGGCCAGGGAGGCCAGTGATGATAAAAGCCCTAAGAACAAGGGGTGGTCTTTCTCAGGCCTGTTGTTTGGAGCACGGTTAGGATAATCTTTTAAGTTGAGTGTTCTTGACTTTGGAAGTAAATTTACCTACAGTCTTTCCAGTACCTAGCATTTTGTGGGCACCTGCATGTTAGCTTACTTCACACGGTTGATGGCCCCAGATGAAAGCCTATACATATGTCTTTTCAAAATAAAGGTACGTTTGAATTTTTAAAACAAAAAAAAATGTCTTCTTCAGGCAAAAGGATGTCTATACTTATATTTTGTGTACATTTTCTGTAACAAAATTTCAAACTTGCACATTCCTTTTACAGATTAGTTTAATACTTAAGAAAAACCTTACACTCAAGTCTCATTGTAGTAATTTTTATAAGAATATATGATCATTTCTAAGATGAAATCAATTATAGCTTGGCCACCTAGAAGAACGAAACAAGTATATATTCTCCAGGAAAGATGCGTGAAGTTAGAAATTACAATACCTAGCAGCAGTTAGGGCCTCTGGTGTCCCACAACATGACAAAGTTACAACACGTGACTTGTCATTGTCCATTCTCTGTTCAGGTGACATATATCTGGTGGGATTCAGGTCACAGATAAAAACAACTATAACCTAGGAAGAATATGGGGAATATATATATATATATATATATATATGGGACAGATACAAGGATGATGTCCGCATGTATGTTAGTAATTTAATGTCTTATTATAGCCAAGATATATAGTTTGACTACAGCCACTAGTGTAGAAAATTGGTCAGTAGATTGGATACATGTTTTTGTTTCATGGAGACCTGTGTAATTGCAATGACTGTTCTGATTAAATATCATATAACTGATGGGAATTTAAGATATCCAGCTTACATTTATACATCTTTTTCAATGTTCAATTTTGAAAGTAAAATTCTATTTTTAAGGTTTGCATAGATGTCACAATATCTTAAGTATCCTGAAAATTACCTCTTGGCTTTCATCTTCCCTTCCAAAGGGCCTTGATCTACCATTGGTTCTGTGTCATATCTGAAGCCTCATGAAAATATCTTCACAACGAAGAGCATCTCAAGTTGTGTTGGATTCCCTGCTATGGGTCATTTACTTCATCCATTACTCATACAGAATTTATGTTTTGCAAAATGCTTTGTTGTCCACTATAAATCTCTCCCAAGGTTTCTCTCTAAGTTTAGTCAATATATCCTAAGCTATCAACCAAACAGTTTGATAATTAGTATATAATTACCATGGTCTCTACTGTATAAGATTTGGATTTGTTTGATATAATTCCTAAAAATTGCTAGAACAGAAGTGATCATTTATTGAGCTCTAAATGAATAAACATTTTCTCTGTAAGCACACCTTAGACTATATCTGAATTTCAGGTGATTGATTTGAGAGTTTATTTGGTTTGATTCTACTTCCTGTCTGAGTTAGCTTTGTGAAAAGTGAACAACAGAAGTGGAGCTATGTATTTGGAGAGGTGGGAAAGAAAGTATTTGAATCTAGACTGCTGAGATGTCATGGGTTTCTCTGATTAGTTTTTTTTTGGTTTTTTTTTGGTTTTTTTGGTTTGTTTTTTTTTTTTTTTTTTTTTTTAATAA
>JAWWMP010000001.1:73902875-74013414 GCA_035047865.1 Dendrocincla tyrannina
TTGTTATTAGTGAAATCAGATCCTTTCTACCATGTCGTCTTGCTTCTAGAATAGAGAATGTACAGTAAAACACATCAAGTAGGAAACAATAGTTTTCAAAATGTTAGCAGCAAACTGCTTATTTTTTAAAAATTGCTTTTCCTCGTCTTCTTCTAGAACCTTGTCATCTGACCTTGCAGCTTCAGGATCAATGTTTTCTGTCCACCATTGCTTACAATAGAAAAGGGATGTGCTGAGAACGGTGGAAAACCACTGGAGTTATAAAAATTTATGTACTGATTGATATTAATATAAATATAGATAATATAAAACCACCTAAGATAAAACAATTTCTTATGACAAAGCTGTTTTGCAGGGTGTAAGAAAGGCCAAGAAGGCAATGACTTGTTGGGAAATTGAGCTTTTCTGTAAGAGAAGATACAGTTTCACCAGCAAATATTGCACCGGATAGTCTTTAGTGAAATGTAGTCTACAGTCCTTATTATCAAAAGAGATTTTGGTGTCAACTTCTTTGTAAATTTTTTTCTATATTTTGCTTAACAGTGATTTCAGTTTTGTATTTATAAATAGGTATAAATAAATAGTTTTTATTGTCACAGAAAAATACTAGATCTGGTAAAGTTGACTAGAAAAGTGAGGATTAGTCTCTTTGATACGGATTAATTAAGCCCTGCAGAAAGAGGCTCCCTTTAAGAGAGAAGATTTTTTTTTATTTATTTTTAATACAGAGAAGGAAAGACATTGAGATTTCTTTTGGAAATTCATGCTTTTCTAAAGAAAAGCAGATAAACTACAGAGACTCTGCCTGTGGGCAGAAGTATCTTCTAAACATCGATGAAGGTCAAGTCAAATTAGATTTGTCTGAAATTACTTTGGTAATTATGATTAAACAGAACACTTTAAAATAGGAAGTTTGATTTTTGGTAGAAAAATATTAAAACCACCACACCAGTGCTTCTATGAATGTCTTCATCCATAGACAGCATTTATTTAACTTATCTTCATTTCAGTGTTTTTTCTGGCCCTGACTTTGCTTCTGGGTATACTAATGGGGAAAAAGACTTTGGCTAGCTTTAAAAGATTCATCTGGAAAAATCTTATCCTCTCCAAAATCAATTACTACATTCTCTATTGTCTACTGAATAATACATAAGTGCGCCAAATGTAATTACAGTGATGTCTGATGATTTCTGCTTTCCTGCAAAGGAGATTTCATTTTTCCCTTTAACATCTCATGATTTATATTAGTGAAAAGATTGTTTCTTCATCCCTGAAGAGTCTTTATAAACAACTCTGGAGTCTCTGACTACACACTTCTCTTCTTATCTATTGCCACAGCAGCACATTAACACACTGAAACAATGGTTCATAGATACTAGTGTTGCAGCAGAAGTGCTTTTATGGGGTTTGTCTGAAAGATTTTCTCTGAGGGATAATTATATTCCTGGACATTAAGAAGAAAGAAAATGAAATTAAGTTCATTGTGGATATATTGAGATACAAATGAAAAAAAAATGGAGAAGAAGTCTGTTCAATAGCAGTTTGTCTCTGATAATATGTAAATTCTGCTCCACCGAACCTCAAATTTTCCATAAATTATTTCCCCATCTTATGGTAGAAGTAGATTCTTTTTTATTATTATTATTTTAGGTTTCCTGGTTAACTCATCTGCTCTCATGGGAATTTCTAAGAATATTCAGTCTTTTTTACGGAGAGATGCTCTGAATAACCACAATCTACCTACCCAACACTGAACAAAAGGTTAATGCTTAGTCAGTTTTCAGACTAATCTGTAAATTGCAATAAGATGTCAAATTGCTGGTTACATGGTGTTTCAACCAGGTCTCAGAAGATTTCACAATATCCAAGTTAGAGAACACAGTAACTCTGCAGTAATACCAAAGGACATCAAAATAACACTGCAAACATCACACTGGTCAAGGAGATAAGCCAGCTGAAGAAAAACAATGAAGACGTGCGAGTGCCTCAAATCACACCTTGTCCCAGAATTTCAGCAGCTACCTTTAGCCTGTGGGAGAGCTGTATTCACTTTCCTACTGTGATTATTTGAATAGACATCCTCTTCCCAAGAGACTGCCTTGTATTCAGAGATGTGTGTCTGCTGCACAACTCCCTTTCTTCAGTACATACCATCTCACCCACACTCCAGGAACCTCCTTCGCTTATTGATTTTAGACAGCTGTGAGAGTTTCAGGTAGCCCCTATATTCTTTCTTTTTAAGTGAGCGGTTGTTCTCATTTGGGTACTGTAAGTTTTCATCTCTTCTAATTCACGTATTTTCTTTGAAGCTCAATGTAAAAGTTCAGAGCTGTCTGATATAAGCAAAAAATTATAAAACTATCATTCTATCAATAAAAGTAATACATCTATAGTAAATCTGAAGAACGTGGATCTACTGGCATTTCAGCAAGACTTAGTCAAGATATTAACAAAGACTATGGAAGAGTACTTTTGTGATTCAATTGAAAAAAGTAAAGAAATTATGGTTCCATTTGGTCTTATAGTTGGTCCAGGTTAGCTGGATAATTTTTTTTTTTTAATGAACCATTTATAAAAGTTCTTCTCTCATGTTCATTCTTTGCTCAGTGTCCATGGCTTGACACCAACCGTCTGTTGGGAACCATTTTAAACTTTTGTAGAATTTTGTAGAATTTGTTTCTGTAGAGTTTTACAATTACTCCATAAAGGCATAATGTAAAGTATTGGGGAATGTAATTTTAGTTATGCATGATCTATAAAAGGGACGAGATGAGTTCATTTATATGTCACATTTCCATTTCTAGCATAAATACTTACAAATATTGGACATTTAGAAGTCAGTGGTTTACAACTGTAGTTAAAATTACAGTAGAAGACTTTTTAAAAATAATTTTCAAGATTATTTCAGTCTACAGATGTATACAGAAAGATACATATTTTTTCATTCATAGATCATTTAGGTTAGATCTTGAGAGGTTCTGTGACCATTGTACATGAATAGTTTGACAGCTCATTAACACATTAATAAATTATAGAGACTTGCATATGGACAATGAATACTTTTAATATTTTCTTCCTTTTTTTATTTAAAAGATTAATCCATAGCTAGGTTTTTTAATGGAGGCTTTCAAAGTCTGAAAAGCAGAGCTAGGATTGTTATTTTTAGATCACATTTTAGTACACTTGTTCTTTGTACAGCATTGAGGGAAAAAATCATCAAGTCATGAGAAATTAATCCCTCTTTTTAAGACATTATTCAGTCTCCTTTCCCTCTATTAATAAACCTCCAGCCAAAATTGCTAAACACTATTCATCTATTCATTGTTTCAGTGATATGGTAATATTTGTTCAACTTAATTTATTTTGGAATAAGATTTGAACTGAAACAGATCAGGAACATAAAATAACCGTAAATGCCAGTTGAAGAAGAGTTGGATATCAATGGAAACAGCAAGAACTATTTTAAATAAGATTTTAGAATTTAGTGTTCTTTTAATTCATGGCCATTAGTAGTTATTTTTGTAATAGGTTATATTTTAGTGCAAATCTTATAGATGCAATAAATTTAGATCAGGCTTTTAAAAAAAAAATCAACCATCTAAAAAAAGTCAGCCAGAGCTGTTCATTATTCTAGAAAAGCAAGCAATTCGAAGGCAACTGCTGCCTATTTTTTAAAGCACAGCTTTATCATCGGTATCATATCTTATTTTTTAAAACATCATCCAGATCTGTCAAATAGGCAAGGAAATGTTAATTCCAAGGCCTGCATCATCCAAAGACTTGGCTCACCAGTGGAACTCAGTTCTATTTGACTGACAAAGTGTTACTTTGTCCCTGGCACCCTTTTGGACCGAAGCAACTGGTTTCCTCCAAGTCAAAATCCAGGTGTTGGTCTAGGAATGGTTCACTAGAGACCTTTTGCACTGTGACAGATGGATATGACAAAGAGGCAGGTACTCTTTCCCTCTGACTTTCACAGGTCTCCAAAGAAATCCAACATGCCTTTAATTCCTAAATGTGCCCACAGAAGTATCTTGTGTCCCACCTGTGTCATGAAATGGAGTAAACCCTTGATTTCATGCTGTATGCAACTACAAGACACAATTCTGTCCTGAATCAATAGAAAGGAAAATGTAAGTAAAAAGAAAGAATGACACCTTTTAAGGGCTGCAGCCACTCAAAGAGGTCTGAAACAAGTCTAGATTCACCTGTGGTCTTCAAAGCTTTTGGAAAGTAAGCAGAAACCAGTCTGCACTGCTTGGGAGTAGGGGCAGGGACTGTGATCAGGGGAAGGAAGGTGCATTTTTCAGTGTAGAGATAGCCATATGTGTGTATATATATTCATGTGGCAGGCTGGTCTTTTTTTGCAGGACTTACTAGCATAAGACAAAATTTGCTTTTGTTGATGAGAGGAAAGAGAAGTTAAGTAGTTGAAATTGCCTTCGTGCAGTTCTAATCACAATATGCTCAATGTCTGGGATATATAAATGTGTCCTGAGAGTTTGTCTAAATGAAATCCCTTGGCCTGCCTCTTCTTTTTCCTGTTGATTTAAATTATATAACTCAAATGTGCAGGAAACTCTAATCATGTGTTCACATAATATTGGCCTGTCCTACAGGCAGTACTCGCTTAAACAGCTGGAAGAGTGGGAAGACATCTTCTGTTTCCGCATGCATTACCAACATAATCCTGTCATGGCTGTAGCAAGGCCCATGGGGCTTTTTTCTCTTTGAATAATTTTTCTGTATTAAGACGATCCTTATCAGATATATTGAAATGATAACTACTAAGAGCTTGTTAATAGCTTACTAGAGTGATGTTCTGTAAGAATTTGGCAGAATTATTATTTATTACAGTGATGAAATATCCTTGATAATGCAATTTATGAAATAGTCAAATCATTGTCTTCGAGGGGTAGGCAAAAAACAGTGCCAATAATTAAATTCAAAAGATGGCTATCAGAAAACTTAACAAGTTGGATAATTTGCAGCTCCTTGTTAAGTGAAACCCTTGATTAATGTTTCCCAGTTGCCAAGAACCTTTTTATAAGGCTCATTAGAGAGCCATTCAGAGGAAGAACACACTGACAAGCAAACTGGAGAATGGAGCATCGAAATTTTTTTCCCAATATCTGCTTACATCAAAAAGAGATGCTAGCAACAATGTAGTACTGTTGCCTTAAGATCATTAAGATTTTTTATATATTTGTAGGTTTTAATATAGCTGTACGGGTTCTCACACTTAAGGTAGCAGTTGACAGTTACTAAACCCCCTTTCTCACGGTTTGTGCCACATTCTTGAAGTTCTGTTTGAAGTCCTTTTCAAGGAAAAAAATTAGCAAGGGCACCTTGTTTTGGACTCTTACATAGAAGGACATCATAAGATATCATTGTAGTCAAAGCAGAAAGCTCAGAAACCTTGGAGAAGCTCCAAGGAACGCATGTGATATGAAGATGATGATGTGAAGAAGTAAGAGTTCTTGAGATCTCTGACTCGGTTCCAGGGAGTCATGCCAGGGGGCAACCTGAGGGAAGTTCTGGGGGTGGGTGCTTCTCAGGTCAACGTATCCATTAGATATGATAATTAATTAGTGTTATAAATTTGTGAGTCTTATGCTGTGGTGTGCAGCTATGTACAGCTGCACCTGAAAACACTTTCATTAAAGGACCTGCTCTCTATTTCTTCTGTACTAATATAATCTGGAAATTTCTTTTCTTCCATTTTAAGCAGCAGTATGTTACTGAAAAGTTAAAGTAGGTATGGAATAGCCCCTCCCATTAATACATACGTATGAACATACAAAGAGATTATATAGCTGACATGTCTTTGTTAAGCATCAGAAAGGTTATTGCTATAAAATATGCAAGTTTCAGTGATGTTTCACTGCAAAAAGATTGCACCAATGCAGTTACAGCCCCAGCAGCATAGAAAAGAAGTAGTCTAATTTCTTGTGATTAGATTTAGGAAGCCAATGTCCAACATGATATGCAATTTATGTGTTACATCTGTAATTTATCTGTCAATGGATATATCTGCCAGGGTAACTGGCCTGTTTTTTAAAAAAAGCATTCATAAAACAGCTAAAGGGAAATTTCCATTTCTTCAACTTTCCCATTATTGCTGTTAGTAATATAATCAGATTTGCATTGATTTCACAATGAAAACCAACACTATATTCTTTTTCTACACTTAGTTAAAAGGATACAACTTCTTTTTTTTTTCCTTGTGTTCAGACTGCAGAAAGAAACTTTGATTTACTTGCCTGCAGATAAACTAAGGCACATTTCTCAACGTCTTCTGTCAACTACATTTTACCTCATTCACCTGTGCCAAAGATTTGATTTTAATGAAACTGTCTTCATTGATTACAATAAGCATGTTACTAGTTTTAGTGTTTTTCTTTGGAAATTAAAAGTTATATTTCGGCACCGTAGATAAATGTAAAGTCATATAGTGAATTGCTTATGTGATAAGAAAATGGTTTGAGTCCTGAGCCTGTTCAAAATGAAGCACTAAAACCCAAGTTTTTATTCCAAAACAAACTAAATGAAAAGTGACAAAGGGAAGAGCTGCTTTGCTATAGTTTTACTTTTTTTCTTTAATACAGGAAATATTAATAGCATAAAACAGCCTTTTGAGAGATGTTGTATTATTCACCACTGTGCCTACTGAAGGAATTGAACACAAACACAAGTTTGTTTGTCACATGCAACTGCTTTATGTATGGATTTTTTGAATGAGTGCAGAGGTTTGCTCTCATGAGATACCCACTGAGGCTGGGCCTAACTTATCAGGATGACACTAATGCTGTCATGTTACATATTTTGTTTAACTGGCGCAAGTGAAAGAGCTAAATATGTAGCCTGCACATTTTTTTTTGTGATGTTTTCTAGTTAAACTGCATGAGTGGAAAGCAAACTTAGACTTGAATTAAAAAGTTAAGCAGAAATTAAGGTTAAAAAGTGATTGCATAATGTTAAGAGAAAATTATGGTTTGTCTGAAAACATGTAACTGTTTACAGCCTACAACATCATTTCAACACACCACATATATGCAAGGGAAACATGTTTGCAGAGTTAGGTTGAAGTTCAGCCTCACAGAATGGCATGCAATTGATGGGGATCATGGCTTTGTAGTGTGACTGGCCATGTGCTTCATGTGCTCCACTGAAACGTGTGTCTGCCCATGCATAGTTTTTGTTATATTGCAGGGCCAGTATTAAACTGAACAGCTGAGCTGACTGCTAAAGGCAGTATGTCCGACTGGCTTCAGCTTGTCTGTCAGTCAGAGGTGGATTAAGAAGCTGCTGCTTCTGGGTGGCTGTTGTGGATTTCTCTGATTAGGCTTTTTTTTTATAAGAGAAAGATTGATTGGCTTCTGTTGGAAAACCTCTGGAAGTTTCCCTCCATCCTATAGAGCAGAGCCAATGAGGGCCAGCTCTGAGGAAAACTTCCTGCTTTTGAACCATTAAGTTACGCCCCGTGTGAAAACATATTTAAGAAGTTGTTGTGCAGTTAGAAATTGGCAGCCATGGATTAACAATATCACAACGCAGACATCAAGGATAGTGCAGGAGGGAGAAGAGGAGAAGGAGGGGGTGGGACCCCACGGATCAGGGAGAGGACTTAAAACTATTATTCCCTGAATATGTGGTGATGCCCATGGTGATTACGAGTTGTCCCCTCAAAGCCCATGGGATCCATTGGGGTGCAAAGACCACCCTGTCGGAGCAGGGGGAGGCATGAAAGAAGCTTTTACCAGGTTGGGGGCCCCCAAGATGGAGCAGAGTCTTGGAGAGATTTGCAGCTGAGACCCATGGAGGGAGAAGCCCACGCTTAGCTGGTACAGCCAGCTTTTCATGAGAGACTTCACCCCATGGAATGACCCATGAGAGAGCAGAGGATCTCTGTTATGGGGGGGACCCCACGGAGTGCAGGGGAAGGACTCAAAGTTGTGATTCCCCTGTGACCGTGGTGATGCGAGCTACCCCCTTTGCAGCCCACAGGAAAGCCCCCTGAGACAGAACAGCTGCTTAAGTTTTGGACTTACATCTGCGAATGGTTGACCCGACAACAACTGACTGTAAACCTTCCTTTTCCCTGTTCCTCGCACTATTGGGGGCATGGACAGACCGAGGGGTGGTGGTGAAAAAGTGTTTCTAACTTGTTTCTATTTCTTATTTTTAGTTCTTAGTTTGTTAGTGATAAATTTAAGCATTATTCTAAGTTCTTTTTTGCCCACGGTATTAATCAAAGCTCCTCTTTCGGTTGTTATCTTTAGGCGTAAATGCCTAGCTAGTTTTTTTTTCCTTCCCTCTGGAAGCCAAAAGGGGTGGGGGAAAAGGGTTTTGCTGGACACCAGGCATTTATCCAGGGTCAAACCACCACAAAAGCAAATAATGAACTATTTTTTTTAGGAAATGTCAATTAGAAATAATGAAAAATATTATGAAATTGTTTTCTTTATTGAAGTTTCCAGTTGTAGTTAACTGGAAATGTTACGTCCTAGCCCCCATCTCCTCTTGTTTTTGAACATGACTCATAGAAGAACTATATTACGTTTTATAAATAGAACTCATTGTCAAAATACATCATTTTAGGAGAAATTTGCCCCAAAGTAACATTGTGTGGATATGCTATAAATCTTTGCAAAGTGACGTTTAGCTTCTGTATTGGTAGACCCCTCTAAAATGACCAAAATTCAAGATATGGCTTGTAGCATAAACCTTATAAAGCTTTTACAAAAGTATACAAATCACTTATCATTAAGGATTAAGAAAATCAAAATAAATATTTAAAAATAGAAAATTGATATTAATGACACATAACTAATAGTTTGAGTTTATTAAAATATTTTTTACTTTTCTTTAAAAAAAGGAAAAATAGCCAGTTGTAAAATTATAAGTAGCTACTGTTCTGTTTATTGAAGAAAAAAATGAATATAGATTTTAACTTGAAACAATATTATTTTGACACACAGTATGGCATTTAAAATTAGACATTAATTTTTATTTCTTCTATAAAGTGACAGTGATCATATGTGTAAATACTAAATGCACTCTCTGACTCTGAATGTGAATGACAGAGCACAGATCATACAGTTACGGGTTTTTTCTCTTTCAGATGGTGTGGGTCTCATCAAGAGATTTGGTGCTAATGGCTCCTGCCCATGTCTAGCCTTGGATTGTGCCTGGGCACTTTTTGGGAAAGTGGCATTTGACCCAGGTTAACCCATGTTAAGATTGTGTTAAAATTTTACAGTAAGGACAATAAAATGCCAATGTTGTAGCACTTTTTTTTTTTTTTTTTTACTATAATAAGCATTGATGCAGCTATTATGTACCTGTAGTCGTCATTCCGTAAGTAAATATAAAAATACTTTTATTACATTTAAGAGGACTAATCATGCTCATAAAGTTATGTACTTAAAGTTGTTGGATGAATGCTATAAATGAAAAAGAAAAAAACAAACACATCTATTTCATCTCATTAGGAGACGTTATCCCTTTCAAGTAATCTCATAATCCTGAAAAACAGTATAGCATGGAATCTGAAGTAGGCATACAGCTAGAAAGAGATTAATGGATAGATCATGACTACCTGATATTTTCCAAGAAATGATACAGGTAATGATAAAGAGGGGGACCATGCCCTTCATTTGAATTTTAAATTTGTGCTTGGATAACAAATAATGAAGTTTCTCTTAATGTCTGTGTCAATATCAGTATATATTAAAAAGGAAAAAAAAATGCATGCTACAGTGAGAAACCAAAGAAAGAATCATCAGAAAATACTACAATATTTTAGAGAAGAAAAGACAGAAGACTTGAGAAAAGAAATAAACAACAATTTGAGGCAAAGTATCATTGGACAAGTAGCAAGGTTGACTTTCCCTTGGTTATATTTAGAAAAAAAAAAAAAAAAAGAAACCTTGGTTGTTTTGGGGTTTTTATCTCCACTTTTCTCTTTCCTGAAACAGAAGCAATCGGTCAGCAAAAGCCCCATATAAAAATGTCCAAATCATAAACTAAAACAATTCCAGAATAAAATTAAAAGGCCTGAAGTCCTAAGAACTACACACTTCTTCCAGCCCACTGTTCACTCCGACAGTTAGGATCCCTAAATTATATGGGAAAGGAGGAATACTTCTCTGTCCTGATTGGTTTCAGTCTCTGCAGCTTTTCCTTTTGCCTTCAGCAATATTTAAGACAAATACAGTATGTCTCTTCTAGCTAATTGCTAAAGTAATGTAGACAAAAAAGATCCTGGACATGGAAAAGTTCCCAGCCAGAAGAGGAGAAAAAATTAAAAGGAAAAGCTGAAAAAAAACCTGGCACAAAACCTTTTACTCTTTGTATATTAGACAAAGAGTAATACTTTGTTAAGTATTTTATGCAACTTCTTTCTTGCTCAGATTTTCAGTTGAGAGATATATAAAACTAGAATATAACTCAGCTCAAAATAATTCTGCTTGATAGGGTGCATTCTCACTTGCAGAATATTAGATCAGATACAGGTAATAAGGAGATAAAAAAAGTTTAAATATGTTTTAATAGGTTTTATTTAGCAGAAAACTAACATTCTTTTTTTCTGCAACATTAGCAGAAAACACTTCAAAATGTACTAGGATTTTTATAAGATGGCAATCATCAGGACCCACATGAAATCCTGAATAAGTTTATAGATGACACCAAGGTGGGTTGTTCTGAGGACAACTGCATGACATTCAATAACTCAAAGAGCAGAGTCCTGCATTTAGGTCACAACAACCCCATGCAGTGCTATGGCCTTGTGGCAGAGTGACTGGAAAGCTGTTCAGTGGAAAGTTACTTGGGGGTGCTGTTTGATGGCTGGAGATGAGCCAGCAGTGAGCCCAAGTGGCCTAGAAAGGCAGTGGCAACTTGGTTTTTATCAAGAATAGCATGGCCAGCAGAACTAAGGAAGTGATTGTTCCACTGTACTTGGCTCTGGGGAGGCTGCACCTCAATTTTGTTCAGTTTTGGGACCCTCCCTTCAAAAAGGACATTGAGTTGCTGGAGCATGTCCAGAGAAGAGCAACAAAAGTGGTACAGGGTCTAGAAAGTAACTCATATGAGGAGCAGCTGAGGGAGCTGAGGGTATTCAGTCTGGAGAAGATGAGTCTCAGGGAGGACCTCATTGCTCTGTACAACTACTTGAAAGGAGGTTTTAACAAGGTGAAGGTTGGTCTTTTCTACCATGTTTTAAGCAAAAGGACATGATGAAATGGCCTTAAATTGCACCAGGGGAGGTTCAGATTGGATATTAGAAAATTTTTTTAATTGACTGAGTGGTTAGGTATTGAAATAAGTGTTCAGGAGGTCTCTAGATGTGACACTAGTGGATGGCTGATTATGATGATGCACAGCTGACAGTTGGACTAGATGATCTTGAATGTCTTGTCCCATCTTGATAGTTCTGTGTTTCTGTGAAATCTGTAGTTTGAAAAAGGATTGTCATTTTTTCTCATATATTGATACTTATTATGTCACTTTTGAAATTTTAAAAGCCTCATTATTATTTCTATTGTTATTTTCATAGAACATTCTTGAGAGAACAAGAACTTAGCACTCCCAATACAATAGCAATAAAGATACAATATTCTTTCTAAAAAAAGTGACTGTAAAAGAAAAATGGCAAAATAAACCCCAAAGTTAATACCTTATTTTAGACTACATTTCTAAACACACAATTCCATAACAGCATTTTCTACTTAATTACAGTTATGATCATCACATCATTTTCTATAAATGTTTCCATAACCTTACCTGTGAATTTCCTAAGACACTGATAGCTGCTTATCTTTGCAGTCTTTTTGCATTAATTTCTCTCTATTGTAAAACAGATGCACATTCCTTTTCAATAAACCTTAAGGATAATCCCTTAATCTCTTCAGTTACAACAGTGGGTTGCAGACTGGACCTATGTATTAAAATAGTGTGATTATTTAGGAGAATGTGGAAAAATAATTTTAGTGGAATTTAGATGTTTAATATTAATCACAGGAATAAACTTCAGTCCATCAAGTTTATTGATAAGAGGACTTTTGCCGTGTTTGTTCCTGGGAAACTGAATACATCGCAGAACAGCAGCCTATGATGAAAAACAGTATCCCAAGACCTAAGTTACTTTTCTTGGACAAGTGCTACGCACTCTAATTAAGGTTGTCTGTGGTGCTATCATTTCAACATATTCATGCATACAATTTTATTATTTTAAACAAAAATAAATGTAAAACATGCCTAAAATTATTGGACCCATTTATTTTTCTGTCAGTAAAACTTTTGTTTCTCCTATTATTTTTCTCCTCACAGCTATTTCTCAGTATGAGAAAAAAAGATTCTTTGAAGTGATGGCAGCACATCTTATATCTGCTGACAAAACCCAGAAGCAATCAGACTGACATGGCCACTTGCCTCTTGTTTGTTATTAAAGTATCTTTTTAACCTTTTCCATATCCCTGCTTGGAGTAATTTTCTCTCCTGCAATTTTTTTTTTTTTAAAAAACACTCATTTTAAAAATAGCTAAAATTTTTCAGCCTGTACTGCTCTCACTCCACTCTTTCATATTTTTCTTTTGCTTTTTGTTCTCTCCTTAAGGGCTTTAAGTCTCTCTGTGACTATACATATATAAAAGCTTACAAGCACACACTGTGTTACTTGATTATTTAATACACAGGTCCTGCTTTAGAAAACCATGTCCTGCAGATATTTCAATGACTTAAAACATACACAACTAAAATCTGGACCATCATGGCTGGATTATACTCTACCCATCAGTTCCGTGAGAAAAGGAACAAGTATTTCACTGTGTGTATGTCATTATCTCTCTGAAAATAATAATCTAACTAATACAATAAATGCAAAAAAAACCCCAAAAACCAAAAAACAACCTTCTGATTTTTTCATTGACAGAACTAGGACAAACTGCCACAACCATTTGGCCCCAATTACTTATGACTATTTGCCTTTTGCCATGACTAGTCTCAGCCACTGGGGTAAAAGAATCTGACATTGTATAGGCTGAATAGGTTAAAGAGAAAAACTGTTTAACTGACTATGTCTCTAATTTATTCAAATATTCGATACATGTATATTTGGCTTTAGTGAAGTTAAGCAGTTATATTTTGTTATATATAAACTTCAATGCACAGGTAGCTTTTTGATGACACCTAGACCTTCCATTATGCATTTAGATATCCAGATAATTCCCATATCAGGTAATTTTGTAGAGATTGTGTAGACTCTTTCTTCCAGGTTTGTTTGTTTGTTTTTATTGTTTTTTCCTCTTGAAATTTCTAGGTACTATTTGCATTACTTGTAAGTGAAATATCCTGCTCTGAAAAAGTGTATGTACAATACAAGAGGTTCACCAAAGCCATCACAATGATTAGGGACAATATTCCAAATAAAACGGTGTCTATTCCTCTCTGTTAATAGAGCTCCCTGAAACTCAAAAGAGGTAATTCTTTTCCTTTAAGAGACTACTAAAGGGGATAGAGTCTTAGAGGGACCGGGTTAAAAAAATAAATCTTTAACCTTCCAGGCATATGACTAGATTTCAGGAAGAATTTCTTCACTGAGAGGTTTGTCAAGCATTGAAACAAACTACCCTGGGGAGTCACAGAGTCACCATTCCTGGAAGTGTTCAAGAAACAACTGGATTTAGCCCTTAGCATTGTGGTCTAGTTGACAAGGTGGTGATCAAAGGTTGGACTCAATGACCTTAGAGGTCTTTTCCAACC
This sequence comes from Dendrocincla tyrannina, assembly GCA_035047865.1. Taxonomy (NCBI): domain Eukaryota; kingdom Metazoa; phylum Chordata; class Aves; order Passeriformes; family Dendrocolaptidae; genus Dendrocincla; species Dendrocincla tyrannina. The sequence continues at coordinate 73,916,640 of JAWWMP010000001.1, forward strand.
TTAAAGATTCTGTGATTGTGTGTTCCCTACTACTGTGCCCAGTCCAGTCTTGAAAACTGCTCTGAACAACCTCTATATATGACAATTTGTTCCCCTTTCTAACAGAAAACCATAAATACAGACTGAAATTACAAAACTTTCCCTGAAGATAAATTGTATTTTAAACTCTCCTTGGTTAAAAGTGTATTGAGCCTCCTACATATTAGAAGATGAGAGTTTCTAATAAAAGCAATACTATTTCCATTGTTCTGGTAATTTTAACAATTGTTTATTTTGTTCTTAGCTAATTAAAGCAAACCCTTCCCACAAAGATACTATATTCTTGAAAAGCCAGATGGCTTCTCATACCCCAGAGCTACATAACCCTTACATTGTCTCTTAACACTACCTTCTCCTCTTTTGTCTGTCACAGCCAATCCAAAATAAAGTTAGAAGTACAATACAAATTTTGTTAAATGGGAGAATATTACTCTACTGAATAGAATTCCAATCATCATATATTAAATATTGAGTTTCTGAATCTTGAACTGTTTCTATATTTCAACTTAAGATCTGAGTGGATTAAAAAAAAAAATCAAGCTACATATTAACATACTTGTTTAGGGCTTGCCTTTTCAGATTCTGAAATTTTGTATTCTTTACTTACTACTTTGTATACTTTACTTATGTATTCTTTACTGTGCTTCAGCTAGGTGCATGAAGTCTGCTTCTTTTTAATATATATTTTTCCTGTATGGATGAAAGACATCTCCTGAAATGTAAGATTCATTGGCCCTTCACCCCCAGTCTGAGGATCCTCATACATCAGACTCCACATTTCTGAACAAACTGTCTGTATGCTGTTAAATTCATACAAAAAGAATAAAATACTTAAATATCTAAGGCCACAACATATTTTAATCAATTAAAATCTGATAGGTAAGTACACCCTTTTAGAATCCTTGCAAAGGATGTAGAAGCTCAAATATATAAATCCATGTCACTAAAACAAATTCAAACCATCAACTAATTGTTTTTCTTTAAGCCATTCCACAGTCAGAACTCTTTTCTAGCTACACTCTGAGTTTAGAGGATCTAAATCATCCTTGCAAATTCCACTTTTAGAGCTGGGCTAGTTGCTTTCAGGTATTGAAAAATAATACTCATTCTGTCTAATGTTATTTTGCCTATGTACTGAATAGTTGATGTTAGTGCTGGTTAATTCCATTTCTGGCTATCTGTACCTACTCGCAGTACAGATATGACTTGTGTTAAATCTAACTTTATTTTTTCTTTTCATTCCCACCCCTTTTTTTTTACTTCATTCTTCAGCAACAAGACCCATTTATTCATCTGAACTGTGATCATGTAAAACATTGTCTTTAGTGTGTTTGAAAGAAATTACAAGCCTGGAAACCAGTTATTTTTAATCATGTGAGTGCTTTCCCCCTGCACAAGGTTGTAACACTATAAATTATAACATTATTAATTAACATTAATTAATTAACATTAATTAACATTATAAATACTCAAATATTGGCCCTAAAATTGATATTATTGATACCTGATGAAAACACTATTGATTTGCCTGGCACTAAGGCAGGGAAACTGAATATGCTTGTCACTGATATGAAAAGTATATTGGTGCTACAATTACATTTATAAAACCAATGTCCTGTGGGAAGACAAAGTTTAAAAAGCTCAACCTTCCAAATATAAAATATATTCAAGGATCATAGGATCATAATATCATTTAGGTTTGAAAAGACCTTTAAGGTCATTGTGTTCAACTGTTTACACAGCACTTCGAAATCCATGTCCCTCAGAGCCACATTACACATTTTCTAAATGCCTCCAAGAATGGTGACTCAGACACTTCCCTGGGAAGACTGTTATGGTGATTGACAACACTTTTAATGAAGAAATTTTTCCTAACATCTAATTTAAATCTCCTCTGGTGCAGCTTGAAGCCTTTGTCCTATCTCTTATTACCTGGGAGAAGAGACAGCCCTCACCTCACTGCAACCTCCTTTTGGGTAGTTGTAGGGAGTGATAAAGCCTCCCCTGACCAAACAAACCCAGCTCTCTCAACTCCTCCTTATCAACCTTGTCCTTCAGACCCTTCACTAGCTTTGTTGCTGCTCTCTGGACACACTCTGGTACCTCAAGGTCTTTCTTGTAGTGAGAAGCCCAGAACTGGACACAGTTCTCAAGGTGTGGCTTTACCAGTGCTGAGTACAGGGGAACAATCACTTCCCTAGTCCTGCTGGCCACAGTGTTTCTGATACAAGTTCTTGTTCAGTGGCTGTTGGCAGGCACCTCCAGGTCCTTTTCCACTGGGCAGTTATCCAGCCATTCTGTCCCAAGCCTGTAGTGTTACATGGGGTTGCTGTGACTCAAGTGTAGGACCCAGCACAGCCTTATTGAACCTCTGGCCATTCTGAGAAGTGATTTAAAGGTATTAAAAAAAAAAAAAAAACAAAACAACCAAGCCAAATCATAACTAATTAAAACTACAAACAGCATTTTACACAGTATCATAACGCAGTCTTTAAACTTCAGTGTTTTAATTGCATTTTATTCAGTGTTTTATTCCTTGCCATTAAATTGGTCTGATCAGTCTTTATAAAGATTATAAATCAGAATTTATAATATTCTTATGAAATAAGCATAAGTGATAACTCACCAAGAACACACACATATACATTAGGAATAGAATAAGAACACCTTATTATTTTGGTTTCTAGCTGTATGTATGTATGTACAGGTTTTTTAGACAAAGAGAAAAAACAAGTGTATTGGATCTGGCTGGGACAGAGTTAATTTTCCCCATAGCAGCCCTCCTAGTGTTGTGCTTTGGATTGGTAGTGGGAGTGTTTATAACACACTACTGTTTAGGCTACTGATGAGCAGTGCTGGCACAGCATCAGTGCTTGTCTCCCTGACAATTTGCTGCTCCCATCAGTAGGCTGGGAGTGGGCAGGACCTTAGGAGGAGACACAAGGACAGCTGACCCAAACTGATCAAAGGCATATTCCATACCATATGATGTTGGCTCAGATGTAAAAGCAGGAAGACATAAAAGAAGAAAGGGGGGTGAGGGGGTTTGGTGTGGTATTTGTCATAATGTTTGCCATCTAGAGCAATCACTACATTGCTCTGGAATGTAGTGAAAGCAGTGCGGAAGCCCTGCTTTTCAGAAAGTGGCCATACAACACTTGTTCATGGAAAGCAGTGAATAAAAATGTTGGGGTTTTTTGTTTTTCATTTTTTTTAAATTTTGCTTGTGCATACTCAACCTTTCACATTTGCTTTAATAAACTGCTTTATCTCAGCCTATGAGTTGCTTTCTGTCTTATTTTCTCTCCCCTGTCCAGCTGAGAAAGGAGAGTGATAGAGCAGCTTGGTGGGCACCTGGTGACCAGCAAAGCTTAACCCAATACAGCAAGAACAGGTGAAAACAAATGAGAACTTATTATAAATTTTCAAACTCTTTTCCAAATTATCATAACTACTTATAGTGATGTGTTTAGGGCTCATGTTAACCCATTCTGTTAGAACGTTTTCATGTTTACACTTGGAGAAGTGAATCCCACAGTCTCATACATACATATATATATTTATAACATATGCTTAATAACTTCCTGATGATGTTTCCCTGACATTCCTTATGACTTTATGGTGTACTAAGTGGACTGCTAATCCATGCTGTCATTTTAATAATACCTGTTTGTCAATTTACATCTCAGAAGAAATTATGGGATCTATGTGAATCAATGCAGAGATCTTTTTGGTGGACTAATACACAAATTCAGTCATAGGTTGTTAATAGAACTGAAGATAGCACGAAGACAGCTCATATTATGCTAAAGGAATTTGAAATTTCATAGATGAAACAAACAAGAGAGCTTGTTCCTTCAGCACTAAATATTAACAAAATGTGTGACAGCTTAGTAGCTGTCTATAGTAAGTTGGACCTCTGATCTCACCCTTTAATATATACTGTAGAGATCCTGGTAGTATTTCTCTCACTAACATCTTACTAAGTTATCTATTACCAGCAAAGATTGCCCAGGGCAAAGAAAGATTTCTGGGGGACAATTGGTCTTAGAAGCTCAGTTCTTCTTCAGAATTTTTGTGTACAATGAGGACAAAACTAAATTATATGAACTCGTTTACTACTATATTTCTTAAGGTCTACACTTTTTGGCATGGATAGCCAATTCCAGGCTGAACCAAAGACTTAGTCAACAGCTAAGCAACATGAAGAATCAGGGGTCTACTGCTTCAGCTCCCTCCTTGACAGCTTTATTTATCAGGATTTTGTATATAAGATACAGAAAAGGAAACTATTACGCTCAAAAGACGACAATCTTTTCTTGTAAACCTGGATGGCTCCAGAAATAAAAGTAAAACATAATGTTTAATGTTCTGTTGCTCCAAAAGAGCAACAGAAATGTGATCAAAACAAAACAAAAACAACAAAAAAAACCCCACAAAACCCCAAAACAAACAAACAAACAAGAAAAAGCATACATTAATTCAACCAATGCTCTCACATTTTCAGTTTCTGGAGTTAAAAAGAAAAGAAACTTTTTATTATTATTATTTAACTCCTTTTTTAAATTTTTTATTATTTCTGGGGAAGATTGAATTAAGCATTGTCTATTATTTTAAAATTTTCATTAACATATTAATTAATATTCCAGAACATAATTAGTAAGATATCTAAGAATCAAACTAGCAGACTTTAAGATTTAATTTGATTTGAAATAAAATTTAAAGGTCTCAGAATATTACTAAGGGAGACCCTGGACAGACAAATTCTTCCATGTGCAGTTCTGGAAGCAGGAAGTGTTTCACCACTAGTCCTGGCAACAATCACCTCTGCTGTCTTGGCAGTGGTATGTACAAAACTCTGTGTCAGTAAAGACAAACTAGGCAGTAATTGGGCAGAAAATCGCTGGGACTGACCAAATGGCAATGCATATGGTGGAGATTTGAAAAACAGGGATTACTTCTGCTGAGGGAGTTGGATTGTTTAATTTATTAGATACCATCTGGGAGAATAACAAGCAGCAGTTCTCTCCCTCCCATCTCTTCATAGTCAGAAGAGCAGCACACCCAGTTCTCTGGCATGCTCCCTTGCTTACAGTTATACATATCCGTCCCTTCCTCCTTCTCTTAGAATAAGAGCAGCAATTTGACATTACGTGTACCGTTACCCTCCCTTTTCAAGTCACAACATTTGATTGCAAAAACAATACCAATAAACTTTAAGTCCTAAGATGTGAGTACTAATCCTCTTCAGACAAAATGGGTAATGCTAGATTAAGAGATTCAACTGCATGGTCTTTTTGAATTTGGCTAATTTTAACAGATTAAGTGCTTAAATGAACAGCTCTATCAGTGGTAGTGGTGGGGGAAATGTTTCAGTAAATGTAGTGGCTTGACCCTGCCTGGATGCCAAGTGCAAATCGAAGCTGCTCTATCCCTCCCTTCCTCTGGATGGCAGAGAAGAATATAACAAAGGACTTGTGCATTGAGATAAAAACAGAGAGATCAATAACCAGTTACTGTCACAGGCAAAGTAGGTGTGACTTAGAGAAATTAATTTAATTTACTAACAATCAAATTAGAGTAGGATAATGAAAAATAAAACCAATTGCTAAAACAGCTTTCCTCCACCCCTCTTCCTGGGCTCGTATTTACTAACAATTTGTTCTACTTCCTTTCCCTAACAGGACAGGGGTTTGGGGAGTGGGGGTTGCAGTCAATTGCCCATGTGTTGTTTCTGCTGCTCCTTCCTCCTCATGCTCTTTACCTGCTCCAGAATAGGGTCATTCCCACAGCATTCCCCATGAAATTCTCCAATGTGAGTCCTTAAATTAGCTGTAGTTTTCATGAAATGATCCAGTGTGGATCCCTTTCACAGGGTGCAGTCTTTCAGGAACAGACTGCTCCAGCATGGGGCCCCCCTGGGGTCACAGGTCTTGCCAGTAAACCTGCCCCGGCAATCACTTCCCATGGGGTCACAACATCCTTAGGGAATCCACCTATCTGGGAATGTGGACTTCCATGGGCTGCAGGTGGATATCTGCTCCAGTGTGGACCTCCATGGGCTTCAGAAGGACAGCCTGCCTCAGTCTAGTCTTCACCATGAGCTGAAGGGGAATCTCTGCTCTGGAGCCTGGACAGCTTCCACCTTCTACTCCTTCTTCACAGACCTTCGTGTCTACAGGGCTGTTTCACATATTCTCTCTCCTCTCACCAGCTGCTTGTGGTGGCGTACCTTCCCCCTCCCTTTCCTGGAGCAGCTCTAAAATGTCAGGAATTCCCATTATGCCTTGGTCTACGTGTAATGAGTTGGACAGTGAAATGTCCCTTGACCATACCAGGAACTCTTGCATGGCTAAGGTGGGAACTGCACTGAGGTGAAGGACAAGAGTGAGTATAGGGAGTTGTTCCTGACAGCCTTGGTACATTTGCTACCTGAACCATAGTCTGATGGGAATGGTATCTTTGTTCCCAGGCAACTAAAGCTAAACATCTCATGACCCTATAAACAGCAGTCCTCAGTGAGGCCTTTTGAGTCATCCTGGACAGCATCAGGTTATAACCAGCATCTTCCCCTAAGTGGAACATCTTTCAGAATTCATGAACTCACAGGTTTATGGAAATTGAAGAAGTGTCACCAAAAGAAGATGTCGCCTGGGCTGACACACACTCAGTCACTGAGGCTTGACCCTCATCAGTTGAGAAATGCAAAGACATTCAGTGTATTTCACTGACCCAAGGGGAATGTTTACCAGGTACCCTTGTACATTTGTATATCTTTGTGTCTGTGTGCATCCATGTAGGAATAAATATAAATACATGATAGCAAGTATAGCATAAATATTGCACTCTCAGATCTATAATTAAGTCACTGCTGCAATTGATCAAAATTGTGGAAAATTCTATTGAATCACTTTATTAATGTTAAATTAGTTAATTGATTAAGTGCTGCTAACTCCTTCAGACATAAACCATTGATCAAGTCTGTGGCTATGTTCACAAGGCTGTCCACTCTGATCCTTAAGACTCAACAGAAGGGTCTCCCTTGCCATTTTCCATCCTTATTCCTTTGATTCCCAATCTCCATGCAAGTCACTCTAAATTGATTATGATTTTATTTTACCTTGTATATTTCATTCATGTAGTAAGCTGTAGAGTGAACCTTGCCATCAAATTTTGTCAAGCTTTTTCAAATTTATATTAAAACTGCTTCTGCTAATACCTTTGCTGATAATGTCTTTAGCAAATTAAACCACTTATTGACAACATTTCTGTTATGCAGCAGGTTTTACTCCTTCTTAAAGATGTTATCACATAGATACTGTCAGTGATGGGCTCAGCTTTGGGAGTAGTGAGTCTGTCTTGGAGCCAGCTGGCATTGGCTCTGTCAGACACAGGGAAAGCTTCTGGCATCTTCTCACAGAAGACACCACTGAAGTCCGTCCCCTGCTTCCCCTTAAAACTTTGTCACAAAATTAAATACAGTAAAGAAAAGGAAAAAAAGAGCAATTTCTCTTTTCTACTACTATCTTCTGAATGCAAAAGATTGTTCCCCTCTTGTTTATATCTGAATTGGTCATTTACATTGGCCCACTGATAACAGTAGTTTTCCAAAGCTGACCCCAAATAGCCAGGGGCACAAGTTCAGTGAATACAAGCCACATTCTTTTTCATTTAATAATTTATAGACTGTTTCAGTAATTTTACATGTTAAGCATCATGTACCTCATACTTGTAAACTGGCTAATTACATTATACATATGCTGAACACACACTCAAATGCCAATCACTAGCAGTGTTTTTTATTAAATCCCTGTTATGTGTCTCAGATTGTCAATTATGTAATTTTCTGTTTTCTTTCTAAAATATCAGAACTGTCCTGTGTAGGCTTTGCTAATTTTGATTGACTTCAGGCATCCCTCTCATTTAAATTATTATTTTCTTACTCGTTAGTCATAGACATATCTATGTTTTTTACATCAGGTATCTGATTTGGGAGTTATTTTTTCAGCTTTTTATTTTTTAGGTCAGGGTGGGATGAATGTAAGACTACCTTCTGGTTCAGGTGGTTTCAGAACTGAATATGTTTCAATCATGATACAGCTATGTTCCAGTCAAAAGCTTCACAAATAGTTTCAAGGGTAAAAGTTCTCATAGCCTCATGACTTCATCAGATCAAGAAAAAGAGTAATGGAATACAAGTAAGAAAAATGTAAGTACAGTGATACAGGATGTCATACTATATACTGTATAACACAGGTATACATCCTCAGTGCAATGAAACTGAGGAAAGTGAATGAAAAACTAAAAGTTAATACTGTAGCAACAAAAAATAAATCAAAAATGGAAGAGTTGGAAAAATGAAATAAAGAAAAATGCTTATATCCTAGAGATAAATTAAAATGGATAAGTGAATGCTGTCACTTTCCCAAGCCACTCATGCAGATCAAAACAAAAGGTATATAGAATTCAAATGTTATCATGTATGAAACCAGGGGAGCAGTGTTTTAGGCTGGGCTTTGGAACTTTTTTGATGACAAGGAAAACCATTGGAACTGATAAGGCTAGTGTTTTCCCTAGCACCTCAGAGCTGGAAGCTTGCACACAAATACTTTGTATAAGTATCTAGTAATTTTACTCCTCTTTTTCAGCTTTTTTCCTTCCAACTTAATTCTAAAGTGAGAAATCAGAATCTTAATGAGAATTTCAAAGTGTTAAAAATCCAAATTATAAACTCTTCTTTTAATTCTTACTACATTTATTATTGCAATAGCATCAAAGGATATTAAAAGTTTCTTGTTCTCATGTATTTTTTTCTAACCTGTTATGCTTTGTTAGGTTGACTTAAGGCAGCTGCCAGACAGTCATCCGGCTGCTCTCTTACAACCTACCCCCACCTTAAACAGGAAAGGGGAGAAAATAGTATGAAAATTTTTCTCAGCTGCAATAAACACAGGGTATTCACTTAAAAGTTGTTGTCCCTGGTGATAGAGAGTCTCAACTTGTGGAAAAAATATTTTTTTTAATGTCCAATTCAAAATGGAGCTGGATGATGAGAAACAAAAACAGAACCAAAACAATCTTCTTACCACCATCTTCTCCTCAATTCCTTTCCTTTGTTTCTAACTGTTTTACCTCCTCCCTGTCCTGAAGCACCTCCTCTCCTTCCTCATTCTATCATCTTGGTGACTGCAAGACTTACTTTTCTGTCACTTCTGATACACTGCCAGTGAGTGTTTTACCCTTTCTTAAATACCATCTTTCAAATGTGTTGGATACTAGAGAAGGTCTCAGACAACAGAAGTGTTGATAAGCATTTTAAACCACCTAATTGACATTCTTAGGACAGCACTCAACAGCATTAATTGCTCTTACACAGTATTTTTCACCTGAAGGTCTGAAAATTCTTTGTAGTGGACTAGACAAAGCTCTGAGTTTCTTGGTCTCACATCAGAGTTGACCCTGCTTTGAGCAGAATGTTGGTCTGAAGGTCTCCTGAAGTCCTTTCCCATCAAAACAAATCTGTAAGCCTATGATGTATAAAGATACATAGTGGACAGTTTTCATTCTTTTGGAACTACCTAATTTACTTTTTTTTTTCTTCAGTATTTCTGTGCATGTAAATTTTAGGTTTCCATTAAGAATACAGGACTATCACAGTGTAACTGACTAACTTGGTAAGAGCTGAAGAGGAAAAAAAAAATACAACAAAATAAGATGCTGTGATCAGCATTATTAATTTTTTGTGACATCCTGAATAGCATTAATATGATCTTAACAGTGGGAATTTGTAAAGGGAAAATGAAGTAGCAACATAGATTTTGTTGCCCTATAGTTGTTCAGTTCACTTAAATTGAAAGAGAACCTTTGGCCAGTGAAGTGATGTCCTGTATGACTTGGATTCCTCATCTATAAAGCTGAATAAATTACATTTCTTTTTCAAAGTTATTTTAGACTTATTTTAAAAGGTACATAGAAGGCTAGACTATCACATACAATAATATTACTCTTCACTTTTTTTTTCCCCCAGAAATATGCATAACCAAGAAAGCCTTATGACAACTAAAAATATTAGTTAACTTCCAAGGATCACTTAGCTCACAGTTTGGGAGGATGAGGTTTTTGGGACATTTATACTCTCTAAAGTGCTTTTGCAGAAAATGGACAATCCTAGTAGAGGGAAATATTCAACACAGAAGTAAAAGGAAAAAGATAAAAGATTTCATTTTTCCTAGCAGATATTCAGATAAATGTTGATTTTCAAGTGGTGCTTCATAAAAGTTATTATTCGAATAGATTTGAGCTTCAGACATATGCAAATCAAATGTCTAAGCTCCAGCTATGATCATTGTGAACTGTTAGCCTGCCCTACATCACATTTGTGGGGCTACTTAGCTGTAGCAGGAGTCCATTCCTTAAACAATATTTCCTAAGGCCATTTTAGATGTCCTAATTCACTCCATCTGGCCTCTTACTCCTGCTCCAGAAGATCATAGGTAAACTGGGTCTTCTGCCATCTCTATATAATTGTGTTGAATAGCCTAAGAAAATAATATTCAGTGTCTGAACTTAGGCAAGTGAATCACACATTTGAACATATCAACTCTCTGTATATATACTCTAGGGATTTTAATGAAAATTTAATCTAATTAATGAGTTGGTGACTGAAATGAGAGATGAATTAAATAACCTGTGACAGATGAGCACGAATAGGGAGTTGTCATACTTGAAGTCTGGTCAAAGCTCCACTGCAGCTTGTCGTAAAGCCTCTATTTTTGTTTCTTTTTCGTGAAAATAGTGAGACTTGCCTTCCATTATATAGCACTCTCACATCTTAAGATGAAAAATGGTGAGTAAGAACTATTAAAATTACTCAGTCCTGCCCTAGGGATGCCAATTAATGATTAATTCTTTTATTACCAATGTTGTTACCTGTTCTAGTCTCTGCTGAAAAGAATAATGTACGCTTTCTTTTTATCAACTGTTTCAAAGAAAATGTTTCAAAATTTCAGAATACATTGCCTATACTCTAACCTTTGGATCTGCAAGTTTACCTAAACCAGGCAATACTTTCTCCAAATCACTTTGAAATCATTAGCCATCAGAGCTTCTGTCAAGCTATCATCATTCTGCTAGTTTCTTAGCTATACAAGCACCTATTTTATTCCTTCTACCTCAAGTTAGAGATATTTATGCCCTGTAGTCTGAAGCAGCATGAGAACTGAAAGAGAAACATGTTTTGATACCTCAGATTGTAAGTATGCCTGTGAAAATGTACATACACACACTTTATTTTTTTTTCAGACAATGACCATATTTTTTTCCCCCTATCTGAACAAACAAGGCATTTGAGATTACTAATTGCAAAAGAAAGTATACTATCAAATTGTTTTTGCTGAGAGTGGAGAACAGTTTATACAACTCAAATTTTTTTTCACCTCTCTGGAGCATTATTTTTATTTCTATTTATAAACATGTTTCATAGAAGCAGCCAAGTTACCCTTTTACATCATTCAATCCACCCTTCTATATATACAGTAGTGATGGTTTGTGTGCTGTTCCAAAAAATCTGGTAATAAACTCTGAATGTGTTGCGAAATACATCAGAAGGAAAGGTTAAATGATTTTATATGCCACTTCACTGCTGTGTTTATTCTGATAATGAGATACATGAGTAGAAAGATGAGAAATCTCTTACAGTGCATGTTTTGAAAACTAAGAATCAAAAATTAGAGACTTAAAATATAAATTCAGACAGATGTGTTATGAACAATAATTCCCTTACCCATGTAAAATTGTCTCTTTTCTTTTTTGTATATGTTCCATTTCTTACATTTTATGTCCTCTTTCTTTTGTCCTTATAACTCTTCGGGTCCTAATTTAAGTTTAGCTTTTTAGCATATGTTTCAAGGGTTGGCTTGTTGGAGTCTTTTTCCTTCCCTATTTTCAAATGCCTGAAGACTTTTCAAGGTAAATCCTCTTAGTTCAGCATTGCTATGGTAGTTGAAGGTATAACAAGTTTTTAATTACAGCTGTCTTCATTGTACTTTTTAGATAAGTTTTTAGTTTTCCAGGCATTTCCCTTTTAATGCCATTTTGTTATTCCATTATTGCTGCTAATTTTACTCATTTGAGAAGCCATTAAGAAATACTAAGCTAATTGAATAAGATGGATTTCAGTGGTAAAGAAGATTTATTTTTTTATTGTGCAGGAAGAAGAAAAGAGGAAGATTAAGGAAATTAATCTATTTGCAATGAATTATTGAAGGAGAAATACTGAATATATATTTATGAAGAACATTGTTTCCTAGTGAAGAGAACAGTGGTCTGATACTCATAGATGAGTATTGGATTTCATTGCTAGACTACTTTGAGCGAGGTGCCTCACCTTACTGTCTTTCATTTAGTCTGTTAAATCAAGGTAGTTTCAATGGTACAAAAATTTTGGGTTTAGCTAAAGTTTGTTAGCTTTTCACAATGAAATTTATTTTTTTTAAGGAAACTATCAATGCATCTACTTAGATCACACATTCTGGGAGTATGTTTGGATTACAAAATCACAGAAACAGAATATGGACAACAAGGATCACCAAGGCGAGCCCTTAGCCCTACACAGGACCATCCCCATGAGTCACACCATGTTCCCAAGAGTACCATCCAAATGCTTCTTGAACTCTGTCATTTTTGGTGCTGTAATCTCTTCCCTAGGGAGCCTGTTCCAGTTCCCAACCAACCTCTGGGTGAAGAACCTTTTTCTAACATCCACCCTAAACCTCTTCTGGCACAACTTCACATGCCCTCTGATCCTCTACCTGGTCACCACGGAGAAGAGACCAGTGCCTGCTCCTACTCTTTTCCTCATGAGGAAGTAACTGCAGTGAGGTCTCCCCTCAGACCTTTGGATGGTCTCTAATGGCTTAATATCTTTCTTATATTGTGGTGCCCAAAACTGCACACAATATCTAAGGTGAGGCCACACCAGTGCAGATCAGGGCGGGACAATGCCCTCCCTCAATGGGCTGATGATGTTTTGCCTTATGCCCCCCAGGACACGGTTGGCCCTCCTGGCTACCAGGGCACTGCTGACTCATATTAAGCTAGCCATCAACCAGGACTCCCAGGTCCATTTCTGTGGCACTGCTTTCCAGCATTTCATTCCCCAATCTGTACAAACATCCAGAGTTGCCCTATTCCAGGTGCAGAATCTGGTACTTCCTGTTGTTGAACTCCATACGGTTGATGACTGCCCAGTGTTCTAATTTGTTGAGTTCTCTCTGCAGCTCCTCCCTGTTCTGTGTTACCTGCAAACTTGCTCAGTATCCCTTCCAGTCCTGCATCCAAGTCATTGATGAAGATGTTGAAGAGCACTGGGCCTCAGATGGAGCCCTGTGGAACCCCACTAGTGACAGGTCACCAGATGTTCCCTCATCCACTATTACCCTCTGTGCTTGACCCATGAGCCAATTGCTCACCCACCACATGATGTGTTTATCCAGTTGTGTGCTGAACAGTTTGTGCAGTAGGATCCTGTGAGAGACAGTATAAAGAACTTTACTGAAATCCAAGCAGATTACGTCAACCGGCTTCCCTTGATCAACTAGGTTGGTTACCTTGTTGATAGGTACATGAATCCACATCTGGATTTGACTACTGGAGGAAATTACAAAATCAGAGCCATTTTTGTTTCAGTACTGAAGTTTAATAAAGTCTGAGAATCTCAGTACATGACAAAGCATTCAACAAATTATTTTTCTCATTGCCTACTTTATGTGGTGACTGATAACACTGCATGTAAGAAATAAGCATGTATGAAACATTGACTGGAAAGATGCTGAAATTATCAAATTGAGTGAAAAGTTAACTGAATTAGCATTTTAAACATGAAAGTAAAGTGATCTAAAATTTCACATATTGTTCCTTGACAAATATCAAAGTTAAATCTACGAGTTTTACACTTGGGTCCTCTACAACGTACCAACATACACATAAATATGTGTCTAAAATAAGTTCTGTGCAACTATAGGGACCTTAAAACTAGCAAATCAGTTGCAGAAATCTGTTCTTCCATCTCGGAACATGCTTTATAAAGTTAAGAAAAAAATAGGGAATAAAAAAAAAGACAAATTCAGTATTGATGCAAATTATATACAAAAATAAGCACTCTCTAAAGACGCTCAAGTATGAAAATCTGTGTATGTTTCTAATCAGGAACGATGGTAGTTGAAAATTTTAAAGTTCAAGAATATATCTAGCTTTGTACAATCAAATTGACAACAAGTACTCACACTAAATATGTTATTAGCAGGGTTTTTATAAGCTTTCTCCTTCAAACTCAATGCAATTACCTTGAGGTCTCCTCTTTATACAGGTTGAATTCCCAGTAGAACTTCAACAAACATTGGACAAATTTCTAATCAATGGGGACTCAATTGCTCTGCTTAGAAAACAGAAAGAGAGCCATCTTGGCTATATATTTAATAGAAGGTCATGCAATTAATTGAAGGGGAAAAAGGTAGGTGGAAATATGATTATGTATACTCCTCTTCAGAAGCAAAGTTCTTAATAATGACTTACTTCTATTGACTGTGATAATACTAGAACAAAATGAATCCATAGCATTTTCTACTGGTGGTGTTATATAACTTTACAAGCACACACTGAACTGTTTTAATAGTCAGTAATATGATTTCAAAGTCAAGAAATTAAAAGACTAGGGACATGAATTTTCTTCAGAAACCTTAATTTGATCACCCTTTCTATATAAATTTTGAAGAAAACTTCACTTGTATGAACTTTTCCCACTACACCCATGATGAAGAAAAACTTCCATTAAGCTCTTCAATTCTTTTGTTCCCCCAATATTAAATGCATTGTTGTAGGTTTTATTTGTCTTGTGCTAATCAAGAACTGTTCTAAATTCAAAATTATTATTTCACAAGTAATTAAAGTTCCTCTTTTTATTACAACAGTATAGGAATACTATGTTAATTTGGCAGCATATACTGTGTCTACATCACTGTGAAAGAAGCATTACTACGCGGATTTCATGAAGAGTGGAGACAAAGCCAACAGCATTATCTTCATCTTCCCAATTTAAAAAAACCCAAAACTATGGAATGATTTTTCAGACTATTTAGTGTACTGTATTCTGCACATTCAAAGTCAATCGACTCATCCCTTCTACTGAATGGACTATTGCTTTTTCATAAAATTAAATTACTCCATAAAATTAAAATTATTAGAAAGCCACAAAAGACTGTTTTCATTATAGTGATGAAAATACAGTAAGGAACTAGTTATAAAAAACCTTAAGTAACCATGTGTCATTTAACCCACACTATAGATGCCGAAGTAAAGCACAACAAAATTTTCTCATCATGCATTGCTAATCCATAAGGTAAACAGGGTATTCATCTGAAAAAGAAAAACTGAGAAAACCTAGGTTTCCTTAGATAATTTCAGTCAGTTTAATTTCCCCACAAAAATCCTGTAGCTTTGAAAGTTTTAGATGTGGTACAAAAGTCCAGGTTATATATCCAATATCACAGTTTTGAGAAGTGAAGAACATGGTACATTAAGATCAAGTTATGGGCCATTTAAACTAACTAGACATACAAAAGTTCATGAGACCAAATGTGATGTATTCGGAGGAGCTGAAATACTTGAGTTATGACACTGGGAGGTCACTCTCTATCATCTGTGAAAAGTCATGGTAATCAGAGCGGAAAAAAGGAGGTGTTAACTTTAAGGAGAGACAAAGGAAGATTCAGGGAAGTATGGGCCAGTCAGCCTATCTTCAGACACTGGGGAAATTATAGTCCTCTTTAAAGCTATTTCCAAACACATGAAGAACAACGTGATTTTTAACAGCCATCATGAACATCCTGATTGTATTCTGTGGTGTGTTGACTGGTTTTGTATATAACAACAAAAGACAGGATTATGTTTTTCTGACTTTAGCAACATGTTTGGCATTCTCTCCAACAATTCTCTCCAATTATACTGCCAGGGCTCTAGTGTACTAATAAGACCTAATGAACCTGAGCAGCATCACCTGGGGCATCACATACACACACCCGACCCATAAGCACCAGACCTCTATTTAAGGTCTTATCCTAGTTTTTACTTCCCTGTCTGAAGTATGTTGGAACAATATTTGTCTCTAGCATGCTTTGTTGATACACCATGTTGAAGCTGTCACTTGCCTTTTAGCCATAACAATCACTAGCCTGATGATCATGGGATTTATTTCTAACTCTGGCCTGTGGATAGACTTCCTGGTTTAATTTTGGATCTGTCTGTTGACCATGAACTTGCTTGATGATTTAGACTACTGGATGGACTTGTTATGCCATGCTGCCTCTTCTGGCAGCCCTTGAACTATTAATTGTTGCCACCATTCTGTTCTCTTTGTCTGGTGCTGGCACTGTGGTCTCTTGGTAAAGTCATTGCCTGGCAATGTGCGTGAGGCAGTCATGAAAAACAAGTCTGATTATTCACATTTGATCATAAGAGTATGTGGGAGTGCGAGAATCTCTAGTCCAGCAAGATTATGTGATCAGAAACCTCATAATTGGGACTATAAAAAGCATAACAAAAAATTCTAAACAGAGAGAGGCATAAACCTGGTCAAATTAATGTGGAGACAATGACAGGAATCAAACCTTCTTAGTCACACTAATTGATGGACTATCAAGAAACTATGAGTAAATTAAGGGAAATCCCTGTCACCAGACTAGGAGAAGTGAGGGAATATACAGGATTTTACAAGCTTATGGTGTGAGGGAGGAAGGGCAGGGAAGTGAGAAAGGAGGAACAAGAAGGTGCTATACAGACAGCAAAAAGTATTAAAAAAAATAGGACATATGTAAAACAGGGACAGTCAGTATGCTTGTCTGGATGAGCTCTGTGCTGATTGCTGCAGTTTGTCCTGTCTTATTAAACATGTGAGTTTATGTGTATGTGAGTCTGTGAGTGTGAGTATGTGAGTCTGTGAGTCTGCAAAGATTCAGTGCAAACTACTGGAGACAATAGCATGATAGTAGTGGTTGTTCAGTTAGAATAGGGCTGTGGGCGCCCTCAGTCTGAGGTGTGAGCTACTGTAGCTCATGGGGTGTCATCAGCACTGGAGACAGCCAGCACTACTAACTTCCAGCCACTGAGGTGGGGATGGTTTGTGTCTGAAAACCATCTATTGGGGGGACCAGGGTGAGTGAGACAGTGCCAGCCACTTGTCAGGACTGCCTGGTCAGTGCTCGTATGTCTGGGGCTGGCAGCTGGAAGCATGCGTCTGTATCTTCACCAAACCAACTATGCATATGTATTTGCTGTCAAACTTCAAGTCTGATGTGGTGGTGAACAGGGAGATGTCAAGTTCAGGCTGGGGGATTGGTTGAGTGAAGGGTCCATGCTCCCCATGAATCCATCAAGGGGATCCATTAGTGTGGGGTGCCTGTGGGATTACTGCGTGAGTGCTGCATTTTGCAGTGAGCATCCAGCTGCAACAGCTGGAGTACTGGGACCTGTGGGATGGGTTATAAGATGTCAGGATCCAGTCAGGGATGCCAGGCAGCAGATGAGGTGTGCTGGTTCTCAGGGAATGTGTAACTGTGCGTGTCTTTTTGAACCTGGAGAGTGCTGTGTGTGTACTAGTGACCTCCTGCCTCTGCCAGACCAAGAGGGGGAAAGGATGTGGCTATCTGGCTTTCTGTCTAGTGTGAATCACATGTGCGGCCACTATTGAAGACAGAGCCTTGTCTGTAGTGACCTCCGTGACCAGTCTTGTTAATATCCTCTGAGTATGTCTGGGACATGTGCTCAGCTTTGCTGCCAGTTGAACCCGTAAATGGGAATGCAGCATCTGTATCCTTCAGCATGGGCAGAGAACCTGAGACCCCTGGACACTGGGCTGGACTTCGGCAAACAGGCAAAAGGGAACCTTGGACCGGAGCTGCTAGAGGTGACTGTGCTACTCCTAGTATCCCTCACCACAAGGCAAATCATTATCTAATGGAGGGCAGTATATATTTAGTCCTAAACTCAATTCACAAGGCTGTTCATCAAAACATGCCAGAAGAGAGAGCATCATTTACAGGACTAGACTAGGTGATCTCAAAAGGTTTCTTCACTCCCCAAATAATGCTGTAAATTAGTAACTAAGCTAGCGACACAGCAATGGTTTCAGTGAAAAGAAGGCCTTAACTTCACAAGTAATTAACAGTGCAGCTGAAATCTGAAATTCTTATATAAATCTTCAATATGAACATTTAAGCAGTTTTTCATATCGGTAACCAGAGCTAGAGTATTTGTAAAAGATGTTCTGTAGAAATATTATTCACATGAGACTCACATCTCAGAGTTACCTTAAAAATGTTGGGCAAAGATCTTCAAATTAGGTAGAGCAGAGGATGCTTTTTAATCTAAAAGGAAAAAATGCATATGACGATAAGATCACTAGCAATAGACATATGACACTGAAACTGTATATCCATGGAAGCACTTTAAGCAAGCTTGTAAAAGCTTCTTTGCACTGCCTTAGACATGAATGCCAAAACTATGGAATGAAAATGTTCATTAGTGGAGCTTTGCAGCCAGGCATTTTACGTTTAGTGTGAATGCAACTGAGCAAAGTACAGCTACCATTCATAACAGAATATTTTACAATTACTCTTCAGTTAACCAAAAGGTTTCTATGAGTATGTATGTCATATCTTTCTTCCTCATAACAGTAATGTCTAACAGAGATTCAGCTGCTGTTTACTGCCCATTTTATTAAAGAGTTCAACACCAGTTTGATATTTTTTATCTTAATGAGTAGATAATTATTTCCACTACCAGTCAAAACAACTTCCAAAATATTTTTTCCACAAATAAGAATACAGTATAAGACATAAAATTAAATACACAATAAAATTACCAGGAAATATAACCATATTAATCCTGTTTCCTTATACACCAGAGAAGATAGAGAATTACAGCCTCTACAAAGAGAGGTGCTCAATTTAGAGAATACAAACTACACAGAGCTTTTTTTGTGAAAACTGAAAGTTACACTATTCATAAGAATTATTGTTTTCTTTTGTCCTACTCAGCATAGAGCTGAAAAGAGTAATTTAGAATGAGTACATTCCCACAGTAGCAGCATTAAAAAGCTTTTCTTCCTCCCACAAAGTTCAGAAAAGACAAACAATTTTAAATAATTTATTGGAAATATAAGATGCATCAAGCAGTATGATAGGTTGGCCAGAGGTATTGTGCACTCTTTGTCTTGAAGATTTCCAAAACATAACTTGAAAAAAATCTTAGCTGCCTTCTAATCTAATTTTACAGCTGATCCTGTTTTGAGCAAGAGATTGGACTCGAGACCTAAGACCTCTGAATTACTGAATAATGGTATGATCCTGTGAAGTCTTTACTATGTGATAAAACCTTCTCTGCCTAAATGCACCAACGTGGGACACAAGTACAATTTTGGAGAGAGTCTGAAATATGTTTTGAAGTGAAATATGGTAACAGAAACGTATAAATATACTCCCCTGTGCAGAGAAACTGCTTCTCTGAACAGAGCAGTAAAAGGTAGTATTCTGACAATATAGACACAATACTTTTTGAAGAAAATCTCTAACTGTTATGCATTAATAAAAATCCATTGGCTTTTCACCTGCAAGCATCAGATTGGTCCATTTGGTTCTACTACACTGCATTTTATTTATTATCCTGACAAAGATATTGAAAAGAAAAAAAAAAAAAAAAGAGGAGGAATGAAGGTCGAGTCAACTTTTACTTTCACAAAAGATGTCTGGGATCTTTAGAGCAATCACTGCTCAAGACGCAATACAATAGCAGAACAGTGCCTTAGAAACTAATGTAATTCAAGAATTTTGAGTGACTGAACCACTGTAATTGCTTTTTATTGGTTTGTTTTTCAAGTTTATTCTGATGGATAGTCACAAAATATCACCACAGACTGAATTTACAAAAAAAAAAAAGAAAAGCTTTGGAAAATAAGAAGTAGTATAACCTTGCCATCTGAAGTGGAATTGGATCATCTTTAATGTGGTTTCAGGGTGAGGTAGAATACTTATTCACATCATCTAAAAATAAGGCCACTGTTTTTCGGTATTGTGTTTCCTATTTTGGATGAGGTATGATATTGTCAACCAGTTGTACTACAGTAATTTCTTACGTATGAATCCCCCTTACTTTTAGATAGCTATACATGCAGATTAACCCAAGAAGGGCTCCTTAAAATCTTTATGTACATTCACTTTTTATGACAACAATATGAAAAGAAAAAGCCCAAGGAAAATGGGTGTTAAATTTTTCAGTGTGGAAAAATCAGAAATTATTTTAACAAGACCATCCTGTAAAAAAATATTGACTGGTAAATTCTTAAATATTTACATTTCTCATATGACTAACATGTAATGTAACCCATGATATTAAACTGAGGTGTAATATTGAGTATATACAGAAAATACAGAAATATATAGTGATATCTAGGTACTCACTACCTAGATATCACTATATATTTAGTATTTTTTTCAGCTGAAATTTTATTTATTTAACACTAGTATTGATAAAAAAAGCAAATAGACAAGATAAAACCCCCTGAGTTTTAAAGATAATATGTCATTGATGTTGAATCTGATTTATCATAGCCTACTTTTCCTACATTCTTCACCTGCTTATTGCATTGAAATTACAACTGAGATTGAGTCCACCAGGGTTTTTTCCCACCACAAATAGTGTATCTTATACGGAACAAAGAAAGATACTTTATCTGAAAATTCAACATGCTGTTTAATTGCAACCTACATAGTCTAATAAAATAACTATTATTGATCCAGACCTATTTTTCACAAGAAAAAGACTTAAAAAAAATACTCTTTAGGGAAAGGTCTCCTAAGATTGTTACACATGCATTTGCATTACTCTTTTTAATATGTTTTACATATGCTGGGTACTTGCTCTTTTAAAATATTGAAACTCCTAGCTCCTAAGACTGTATCCTTCAATAAGTATTACCTTATCTTTGGTGGTTTAATAATAGCCCTGGTATTTCAGTATCATGCTGGTTTCACACATAAAAGGCACTTCCCTGACCTGCATTCTTATTCTAAGGTCCTAAGCAGCAAAAGACACAGAGGCATCTGTAAGTAATAAAACTATTAATTAGAATATAGGTGGTAGTGGTTTGCCACAAATCCAAATGGAAGCATATATTTAGACTTGTAAGAGTCACTAGCAAAGCATAAGCGCTCTGTAACACTATAATGCCATAGTTAAACATAACATGAGCATTTTTCAAAAGTATGTGAGCAAATCTGACCACCAATGGGTCAAAGACATGTATAATTGCATTTAGGGGCCATACAAAAATGTTTGAACAGTGACCCACAAAGAAACAGATAGAGAACAAAGAAAAAAATCAGCACAATGGACTAGTAAAAGGCAGAGCATCCCGCTGAGCACACTAGAAGGGTGACTGGCCAGACTGAAAACAAGATTAATCAGCATCAGAACAGGAGACCAGGGAAGGGTGAGTAGGCAACACAAAAACACCAAGCAGAAGTAGGGATGACGGGGGAAGAAAGAAGTCACATGCTTCTTTGGTGCTATTTAGCATCACCTCTGCTGTAAAGTATACTCACAGTTAATTTAGAAGTGTTAAAACCTAACAGGTTTTTATATGTAGTGATAGATAGTGATAATGATTAAGAATTAACCATTAGCACAAAAGGTGCTGATAATAAGTGGCTTTGTTCTTAAAGTTTTTTAACTGGACTAAATTTAGTCTTCTAAATAGTCTCATCATAGAGATACCTATTTCCAAACTGATATGTGTGTGTACGTGCATGCATATGTATGCATATGTATGTACACACACACATACAGTTTTATCACATAACTTCACTCTACACAAGCTATCAAGTTGTCATTGGTCTCTAGTTTTTACTTAAATATATCAAAATTACTATGATAATAAGATTTATACCAAACAACAATAGAAAATGAAGCTGATATTAAAACAATCAAGTTATTAGACAGTTACCATTACAGCTACACAAACTGAAATAAAACTCCAGACCGTGCAAGATAAGTTCAGATAAGGAACCTGTCAAGTCCTTGTCATGGGGCCTTTCAGAGTGGCTACAAAATTTTTGGCCTGTTACTAGTAATGATGATTCAATTTTTCTTGGACTACTGGCCGCAGTGTGCAAGAAAATATCCATATGCCTAATTTGTCTTTTCTGTGTTAATCCTACACAAAAATTTGACTCTGGTGCACAGTCAAAAAGGGATTCGTATATGTGCATCCTGAAATATACTGAGACTTTACTGTTCAACTGTCATCAATCACTACAGTCAAACTTGTCAAATATATTTCAGTTAATTCCCATAGTTTCAGAGAGAGGGGAGCAAGGTTGACTGTTCAGGAATGACAGAATTTGATACCGAAGATATACATACCTTTGTTATGCCAATGGGAACAATGTGAATTTTGGAGACCCTAGCAGTGTGTCTGTGTCTGAAAGAACAGTCTATAGGTCAGTTGTAAACTAAGTTGCTCTACCTCCTGCCAATCTTCTAGACACATGGACTGAAGATTTCTGAGGGTTACTTGCAGCCAGCCAATGATGCCTGTGCCTGATTGGAAGCTTGTATATGAACCATGTTCAGGAATAGGAGGGTTCTCTGTGTTTTAAAGGATGTGCACTCACTGTACCATAGACTCTTGAAGGATTAGTTTACATACAGGAGACATGTTTAGTATGTTCAGTAGTGTAGCAATTATTCTCAAAATGCAATGTAGGCAATGCTTGTATTTACAAGAGACACACAAGCTGGATATCCTACAGTTGTATAATTTTCAGCAAACAGATAAATAGGGGAAGCAAAACTTTTTTTCTTTTTTAAGTGCTTTTTGAAGAAATAGCTAATTTTTTAACAGATCCTGTTTGGAAAGGTATTAATTTCTTTTTATACAGGAGTACAGCCACTATAAAGAAGGTTTCTGTTTTTCCTATTGAAAAGTCTGTGATATTTCAGCAGTTACTTATATAACTCTTTTATGTTTCCCCAGATTTACATGTAAATGCATTAGGTATAGGTAGCCTCAAGTCATGAGTCAATACCTCACTGAACTGTTATAATTTTATTAGAAATACATTTATCACATTGTTTGTATAGATTCCCTGAGAATAAAGAGATATCACATTAATTCAGATGCTAGATGAGTCCTTGGAGGTTTAGAGGTTTAATGTCTCTGCAGCAGAGACTTACTGAGGAAAAAAAAAAAATCAGAGTGCTTTGAGTTCTAGCTTCTGGACTGCTACAAAAAAAAAAAAAAAATTTAAAAATTCTAAAATAAATGCCATGCAAAGAACAGTGTAATCAATCACCATTTTTCTGTTCAAGTGTCTAATTTTAGATTAAATTTGTTAAATATACCCAGTAAATAGGTACCACAATGAGATAATTCTATTCAAATATGAAATATTTGACACATAGGCATTATATAAACTTCAGTAAAACTTTCAGGGAGAGAAGAGAAAAAATAGTTTCTTGCAGGTGTCTGCAGTCAAAACAATCTGTGAGTGGATATATCTCTTGCATTAAGACAATATCATTTATGTATTCCCTTGAGAGCTGATGATTCATCAGATAGCAAGAGCTACAAAGAAACTGTAGCTCATGGTATTGTATATGACACAGCAAATTATGGCCAATGTCCTATGTCTTATTTAATATTCAAATACTAGTTGCTTCAACAGATTTCTGATCAGTTTGAAAGAAGTAGTTCAGACTGAGCAAGGGAAATTAACCTATAGAGGTTGCCCAGAAGCAAAGAAGAAACAGCTGTTAAAGATGATGAGTCCTTCAAAATCATTAATCATGCTGGGTGAAAAAAAATACAAAGCCTATTAAAATAAAAGAGAAAGAAAACAGCATTAAATAATTTCAGGAAATAATTACAGCATATGTCCTTGTATACCAAGATCTCACTTCATAGGGATAAACGTTCAAGTAAGACGAAATGGAAATGTGCTCTTGACAATTTTTAGCTATGAAACATGGATTTCGAACTCCATTAGCTCCAGTATGCCCCAGACAAATTTAGATTACAATATTAAATCAGTTAGTAATAATTCCTACCAAGTACAAACTAAAACTCTATTTTCTTTAAAATGTTATTGCCACTAATGACAGCAAAAGCAACTAAAGACAATTACAAAAGTTTTGCAAATATTTTTAAAAATATCCATTCAACCCCCCCCAAACTTTCCTTTAGTCTATAAAACTGTTAAGAATGGAGGGCAAGATGGACTAACTCCATGAAGGTAGAAACATAAATTAAAGCCTCTTCATGAGCAATATTTAGAGACTAATTCATCTGAATATGTTTTTTTGTTTTGTTTTGAAAAGGAACTCACAGGGTTTGGCAGCAATTTACACCTCTGACAGAGACAGATGATAGAAAAACAATCTTATGCTTATGAGGTAAACTTCTAAATACCATAATAAATATTTCGCTTTGAGGGTTCACACACACACACACACACACACACACACACACACACACACACACACACACAAACCCAAACAAAAAAACCCAAACAACTCTTTTTTGTATCAATATTGAAATTGTATTCTAACTGGAAGTGATTTTGTATAAATGAATTTTTCTTTCAGTTGTTAAAAACCTTGAAATATAAATATTTAAAACACATCTTTCTTTTTTTCCAGTCAATAAACTCTTTTGTTTTGTTTTCCACCTACAAAACTGATGTTAGATAGAACAGAAATTTAAAACAAACATATCGTTTTGTTTTTGAATTATTTAACAGATCTCTTTGTCCCTTTCTCCACCCATGTCTAAGAATACATTAGCATCTATTTCCAACAAAATGAAATATCTCAGCTTGAAAATCACATTGCTCTTGTTACGTTTTCCTGTATTTTGCCTGAATCAGTAACTGTAGTCCTCTTGTGTAGTTATATTCTTTAGAGGAATTTCCCTTTTCAGAAATAAATATTGCACTTCTAGTTTTGATTAAAGGTGCTATAGCTTTTATTTATATGTTTGTCAGGACATTTTGCCTTGTTAAGCTTTTATGTTCAAAGTCTGTTTAAAACCTGTAAAGCTGACAGAGAATAAGTATTTTCCTCCCTGTTTAAGCTCCTTTATTCTTGCATACAGAGAGCATGAACACAGTTTGCCAACAGAGCTCCTAAAACAACTTCCTTATGGTCAGTTTTCTGGTTCTTTTAATCCCTCATGTTCTGCTCTCTAATATGCATCCTCCTAAGTCCTGCTCTATCCTGCTAACAATGAGAAAGGAAAAGAAAAAGAAAAAAAAATAAAAACCTCAGCTGATTTTTTCTTTCATAAGGGCAGAGTTATCAGTCACATCCTAATATTTTAAAGAAGGCTGGAAGAAGAAAGATCATCAGTGCACAGGAATCAATTTTTATGTCTTACTTACAAATACTAGCAGAGAAGACAATCACTGATATGCTGTAATATGCCTTAGCAGAAACATCTTACAGTTGCATTTAGTAGGTATAATAGATAGAACAAGTTATCACATTATGCTTTGGAAAAAAACCTCAAAAAACAACAACTAATGCACTATAAAAATTAATTGGAATTAACTTTCCGATCCTCCTTTTACATGGAAATTTTTGTTATATGTAAATTCCATAACTACATCTGGAAAATTTAAGTATAGTCCTAGGCAAATAGAAAAGAATAAACATCAATCAGAATTAAGTATTCCAACTACAGGGTCACTGTGAAAAATAGTCCGTCTTTGAATATTCATGGACTCTAGCAGCCATTAACTTAGCATATGGAAACTGATTGTAATAGAAATTGGAAGAGAGATGCTCTGCTTCCTTAAGGGTGTAGAGTCTGTGACTTCTCAATGCAAAAATGAGTAAGAAAAAGTGAAAGCCATAAATAAAACATAAAGAGACATAAATCAGACATACAAATAGTTAAGCAGGCAGTAACAAGAACCAAAATTGGTGAGTCAGGCTAATTTATAAGGGTAACTGGAACGTGGGAATGTTTATTCCAGTAAAATTATCTGATCAAAGATGATGTCAAATGGGATATTAAGGAAAAAGAGAAAACCATAAAGAAAATATGCAGAGAAACAAATCTGACAGACAAACATGATGAAGAAAAGGATGACCAACAATCCTTACAAGTCACACTTCTTAAAGGGCCATAAAAAAACTGCAGGCAAACCTGAGCTTTGATAGTGGTGAGGATGCAGACCTGAGGGTACCTGTGATGTAAGAAAGATGTTCAGACCAGTTGGGTGGATAAAAACAGCTGGGATCCAGGTAACGGTGTCAGACCAGTGCTTGAGGGATTCAGAAGTGCAGTGTGTGCAGTTGTGAACCTGGAAAGTGTAATGTGTGTGCCTCTAGACTGCTGCACTAATGCCCTTCTGCCTCTGGCAGCCCAGATATATATATTATTTATCTGAACAATAGAATTTTTCAAAAAATAAAACTTCTGCAACTCGTTTTTCTTTTTTTTTTTTCAATTCTCTGTAGTAATGTTTTATTGCTGACATGATGAATCTAGTATTAATAACTAACTCACTAATGTTGCTTTTTCAGGGAAATAAATCTGTATCACAGCAACAATCCCTATCAGTCATCCTTCACAGAACAAAATACTCTGACTATATAAATGTTTCTTGTAACTTCTCTTAGGAGACACTTCCAGGGAAAGTATATTTATTTACATATGAAGTTTGTCACTCATTTTAAGAAGTTGTGATAAGGGTAGAAGACATTCTTAATGAGACATACCTCATGCAAATACACGTGAAGCGAAAGGAAACAACTTTAACCATTTTCAGAAACAGTGGCCTAAATCACTCTGACAGTACAACATGTGATGGGAATATTTTCAAGGGAAAAAAAACACTGTAGGCTGTTTTCTGTCAAGTATAGCAAGACAAAAGGCTAGTTCAGTAGGAGGAGAAACTGGATGTTAAAGTTGAGGCTTAAGCCTAAATGAAACAGTATGCTTTTCTTGTATAACATTGTACTGGTAAAAGAGTTTCTGCATGTTGGTAAAAGTAAGCAAATATGCATATTTTAGTAAGAATCCATGTTAAGTATTTAAGGTACAATTTATTGTGAATATATACTCTTAGTTTTCTCTGTGTTGCCAAATCAGTGTAATGGAGTAGGAGAAATAAATTATAATGTTTTATATCATAGAAAAGAGATGATAATAATTCTTAGAGTATTCCATTTTACCTTTAAATATAGGTAAATAAACAATAAACTAAAATATTATAGGTCTTCAAGAATACAAATTCAATAGTGCACCATTTCGCAGTGATTTACTTGTCACAAATTGTTAATTCTTTTATACAAAACAGTGCTTGAGTAAAAAACTCTAATGTATTTAAACACTCCTTGCAGAAATCCGTGTAGGCCAGCAAGCTTAGAATTGATCAAAAGAATCAGAATATTTCAAGGTGTTCTATTAATTTCACAGGTAAAATAACTCTTTACAAAACAAAAATTGAATTTGTGCTATTTCTAAATGTTGCCAGTTTATTCCACTTTATCAATGACCAGTAGACACTTACTTTTTGTACTACATATGTAACCAAATTACTAACTCATAGTATTGAAAAAAAACAGAAAAAAAACCCTCAAATGAATAAAAACAATTATTTCTGCAATTAAATGGAACTACCTGTAACAATATATTGAGATATTATTTTTCCATGACTTTTCAACACAACTTTTTTGTATGCTAATATTTACGCTATCGTATTGAATTTTAATTTTTATTGAGATAGCTCAACATTCAGTGCAAAATTGCTCTTACTTTATATTAATTTGTATTTTCACACAATGCAATTAACAATTCATATTACTATATGGAGAAAAAAAAATTGGAGGCGATCCAACAGAAGAAAAAAATATTTTAATTTTTTAATGGTTAATTTATTTTAATGCTGATCTGTACACCACTGTTCAGTATTGTTGGGTCCTCCAGTCTTACTCAACAAATGCCCTCCTAAACCACAGAAAATGTTTTCCTGGCATTTCAATTTCAGTTCACTTTAGCATATGGATGTCAATACAGTTGAATATCAAGTTGTAAACTGTATAAAACTATGTAGAGAGATGCTATTTGGGTATAATATCATCCATTAGCAGCTAGTACCTGTGGATACTTGCATGAAATTGGAAGAAATTTCTGGTTTATTATTGATTACTACAAACATCACACATTTAAGGTTCACATTGTTACACAGTAACTAAATGTGTTCTGTTACACAGAAACTAAATGCCATCACAATTAGTGATTGTATTAATTGCACATTCAAAAGGTCTGTATTTCTAAAGTTTCCTCTCAAGAGACCTCTCTGTTGTTCTTATAAATGCTCTTGAAGAACTGAAAGTTCTTCAAGAACTGAAAGTGCAGTAAGGTCTCCTAGGAGCCTTCTCCAGGCTGAACAACCCCATCTCTCTCAGCCTGTTTTCAGAGAGGCGTTCCAGCTCTCTGATCATCTTCGTGGACCTCCTCCAGATTTGCTCTAAACAAGTAAGTCTTTCCTGTGCTGCAGACCTTAGAACTAGATGCAGGACTTCATGTTAAAGTACAGGTGTTAGAAAGAAATATACAGCGTCTGAAAAAGAAAGTTAGCACTCATTCTTTGACTTGGGACCCTGAGATTAGCTCAGCTGGTTAGAGGCTGGTGCCAATATTGTCAAGGTTGTGAAAGGTTGTGGCCCTTTATAGGCCATTCACATATGAGCTAGACTCAATGGTTCTTGTGGGTTCCTTCCAATTCAGAATGTTCTGTGATATTCTGTGAAGTCAAGAACAGATTTACAAGCGCTGGGAATGATCACAGATTGCCTGCTTATGTTTAAGCCATCAACACATATTTTATATGCCTTGAAGAAGTATCATGTTACTGATGGAGGATGGACAAGGTTTTTGAGGCTTCTTGGGTGCAATATGCAGATGCTGAGTGATGGGTATCATAAGGCCCCTGTGTGAACAGATAGAACAAAGGTCACAGAGCAAGCTGCGTTTCAGCCTGCTTTCCAGCCATCCCACTGAGGACCTGAAAATATACATATAAATAAATATATCTTCATTAACTCAAATGAAGCCCTGCTTTCACTGTGCTAGCTGTATCACAGTTCAACAGATATTTACGATATGATATTAAGCAGAAATTAATTTTGTGGACACAAAATAATGTGTGTGGACAAAGCAATTTAGAAAGTTTAATTTAAATTGATTAGAACTACAACAACTAGTACTATGATAATTTTAGCTTAATTTTATAGTTTGTCGTCAAAAACAATCAGATTATATTCACTGTTTCTTACTGTGCACTTTATTCAAGTTGATTTCCTTTCATGAAATTATTAGCAGTAAACTCTGAACCTAAAGATTGTAAAAATGCTCATGATCTATTCAAATGCCAAATAGAGTTTATGGAATTATTGTTGATATATGGTTTTGAATAAAAAAAACCCCTAGAATATTGCTTTGTTTCAAAAAATATGTATTCATATCAGATTTTACTTTGGAAAAATCATAGCCCTAAAATTCTGATTTCTTTTGTAATCTTTTCTGAATCAACTGACACCACTATATACCGTCTAAATTTTGCTGCAACTCCATACTATTGATTACTAAATTATAGAAAGCAGAGTCTAAGGAATTCACATTGGTGAATGAAAGATATTACTACAGCCTTTGATAGAAACTACTACAATTCTGAGAACATGACATTGAGGGTGAATGACCATATTGTTATTCTGCTGATCCAGTCAGTGTTATTTTTTCAATGTGAATTGTAGAACCACAATTCCCTTGAAGTACGCAATATCTCTTCTTAAATTCTCATTATCAACTTTTGCTGTCAGATTTCTTTATAAATATCTACAGAAACACTTTTTCTCACTATAAACTTTAATTACACACTATATATATATATATAAAAAACAAACCAGTGTCTTCTTCAGAAAATGTGTTAAAGAATAACATTCTTTGGGGGTCTTGTTTAAAAAACAGACTAGGATTACATGTCTATACTTGTACCTCAAATATTTGAGAAATTCTTAATTGAAAAGAGAAGCCAAAACCAAACAAATGGGCAGAAACCTCCATTCCTTACCTAACTAATGAAGTAACAAAAGACTTTTTATGCCCTCACATACTCACCCCTCGTTGGTATGACTTTGTCTTTTTTTTCATATGTATGCCTATGACTACATCTGCATCTACATCTGAGCCATCTATCAATAGATATCTGTGAAACTGTTCTCCTATCAGCCTTGAATAGGGAAATACTAACTATAGAAGGGATAATATTTTCTGCTGTTTGATAAACAGCGCTGGGTGTTACAACAGATATTCATAATCCCTAAGAATTTTGGATCATTACACCTGTAAGAGTCATGTAGCTAGGGCTCTTTTGCCGCTGTAGAAATTGTTGATATACTGAAACTTTATACCTCAAACATCAACTCTTTTGACATCAGATCCTCTGCTCTCAGTTAAACCAGACAACAGAATAGAGAGGAACTGGGACTATATTTATGAATAGCTGTTTCCATTCTGTCCTTGAATGGCTGTGTACAGAAATCAAGATAACACTCAAAATGCAATCATGCATAGGCCAGTCATGCTGTGTTGCTTGAGGCTAACAGTTCTGCAGGTATGCGTCAATGAAACACCAACTTCTTTACTTGTTTACCACCAGCAGATTGCCAGTCTTGCTGGGACCTCTGATAGCCATCATCCCCACCTTTCCTCTGGGCATTCAGTGGTTGACAGTAGCAGTCACTCACTTAGACAGAACAGACAAAATCCTGGTCTTTCTTGTGTCTTGTTAATGATTCTGGATCATAAATACTGCCACTGCTGACAGATGTAATTACTCAGGGAAATCCACTTCATTGTAACCTTGTGCTTGCCTTATGAGTATCATAAAAGGGCTCTTCTCAAAAATTTGACATTCTAGGAAACTACAGCCCCATTTGAAAAGAGATGTGAAAGCTGACAAGCGATGACAAATGTCAGTAGTTCAGCTACACTGTTGACAGGTCTGTCCTTGTTAATATCAACAGTATTAGTAGAATGGTGAAATAACTTATTACTCACATGTCAAGGTTTTGCCGTTAACAACTTCTTACTGTTAACAACTTCCTGCTCCCCTGTAACTCTCTCAACCTCCCCTGCCAGCTACCCACCCAACACCACTCTCATAGAGACCTCCTGGATACAATTTTCTTTTTCCACTCAAATAAAAAGGTTAGATAAAACACAAAAGATTAAAGGTAGAGGGAAGGAAGAAAGAGATTAAGTGAAGATATTAAGAGAAAAATAGCTACCACCAAAGAGTCCTACAGAAGTTCAGCTTCACCTGATGGTGACAAGTCCCAGAAGAGTGAGAGGAAATGTAACCCCTGTGCTCCTGTATTTACGTGTTTCTGCCACTGTGGTCACTTCTCCCAGGGCAGGACACCTGACTCAACTGACCACTCAGTGCCTCCAGGCAGGAGTGAGTGGTGATGTAGCTGAGTTAGGAGTTCTCGCCAGTGTGGTGTAGGTGGGCTTCCAGGCTGCCCTTTTGATTGACAGCTGCTCCATGAAGCTGCCATGTGAGCTCTGTGTGCCTTCCCCCCTGCCCCGCCCCACACACTTGAGTTGGTTCCAACCCAATACAAAATTTATACCTTTACTGATCCAGGGTGTCACACAAGCCCAGACTTCTTTCCCAGTGGAAACAGTGGATATGCAGGAGTCCTACCCTGCTCCCTACAGCTACTGCATTCCTTTGCAAGTGAGGGAGCAAATGGCTCTTGCCACTTGGCTGCAGATCAGCCAAGAGTGAAGCACAAATATGACCAGTGGTGTCATTCATCCTCTGTGATTGTGATCATGAGGCCCAGATCTAAATACCACCCAAGCAAGTAGAATAAGAGAGAATGGTGAATTTCTGACATTATTCAGACAGAGTTTCTGACTGCATTAGTGTTACTCAAATCTCATTTTTTTTCCGCAAGTTCAGATGTCTTAACTCTGCCTCCTGGCAAGTACTTCCTCGAGATTTTGGAGTTTATACATACTGTTTCTCCTAAAGATAACTATTACACACATCTTTAAAGATGTTAAAGGTGTGTGCATAAGATATCCTTTTATTAAACAGACGTGATAGAAACATTCCTGAACTCTGAACGCATTGTCTTTCACTAGATTAAAGTTCATATGTTCTTCTGTGAGATGTGAAAGACTCTTAATCATTTTAACCCATATATTTTTTTTCATGGGAAAGTTTTTTCTAAGGTTAACACCAGAAACTCTGAATGGTGGGAAATTATTTCTTCCTAACCAGAGAATTTTTCTATACTGGTAGGAAAATTCAATACCAACAAACAAACAAATCTAGACAAAAATGCTTTCTTAAACTGAAAATATTTCAACACTTTTAATTGATTTTCACAGTTAAAACATTCTTTTCCTCCTCATTCTTCCTGAAATGCAGTAGCATCAATGTCATGTAGGCTGTATTTATCCCCACTCTCCTTCCTGCATTATCTTGCTTCTTTTTTAAAAAAAGCAATATTAAAATGAAGATAAACAAACATAACAAAAAGAAGTTAAACTCCTGAACAGAATAGTCTTACTCTCATATATTCTTCAAGAATAACATTTTGTCTTCAGTTTTAGCTACTCAGTTTTATTAAAACAACATTGTGAACTGCATATATCAGATATATATCAACAGGACATGGTCATATACTGACTAGTGATAAAGTTCAACTGGAACAAGAGTGTCATGCTAGCCTGAAGACTTAGAAAGATTCATGTGTCTGTGGTGCTAGGACTGATACATGCTGCTTGATAACCCAGTCATAAACTTAATTTCTTTGTTATTTATATCCAAAAAGCTATCTATTCATCTAAAAGGTATTATATTATAATAAAAATAATGAAAACATATAAATGTTTACCATTTTTTCCTACCTCTGCAGAACATGAAAAAAAAATACTGCTTATCACTCAGTTAGGTGCCCTTGGGGGAAAAAAAAAAAGAAAAAAAGAAAGAATGAAAGAAAGTAAAGCTCTTTATAATTTCCTTACAAACAAACAAAACCCCCCAAAAAGAAACAAAACCCAAAAAACAAACACACTACAACAACAAAAAAACAACTAGCTATCCAACCCCCAAAAAACAAACTACTGAGTAATTTTAATCAGGCCAAAAATAAGTGAAAATTACATGTCAAATATGATAAATTCCACAATTAAGTGCAGAGCATGTATATTCTTGGTAATATAACATTTCTTCTTTTCCCTAGAAATTGATTTCTACGTAGTAGCATTCTAACTCTCACTGTCTCTCTCTCTCTTTTTTTTTTTTTTTTTTTCCCCTCCAGACAGAGGTCATTGTGCAAATCATGTTAACTTACACATCTATTTCCCTAGGAGTGGTACTGTTCTTGTTCTATACTATATTACTTTGTATTATTGGTAGTCCGATCACTGCTTAGGAATTTGGAAAAGGTAGTAAGAAATGTGAAAAAAAATAAGGTGTTAAACAGGAATTTTTTTTATGTTCATTTATTTAAGGTAGAAAAGTTCCTTTTAATAGGGTTGACAAACCCACACATAGTAGCTGTCCTAAACTCTTCATGGCCTGATACAAATATCTGCCTTCAGAAAGCAAGTGTCCGTCACCTTAGTCAAACACCTGAGCCCAGCTCTACAAAAATGTTCTAAAGTGTTTCACTTATGCTTCTGCTTACTGAGATGAATGCCTCTTTCTCAACTGGCATATTTCATTTTCACATGTAAACATGTCATATACCACTCAGATGTGGCACAAAGAGGATTCTTGTCCTGTACATCCTAAATCAAACATGACATAACAAGTCAGGCTTATGAACAGATGTGGTGTATCTGGAGGGAAAACAAAGGACAAGGTTGAAAAAATGATTAGATTGTTATTCAGCCATTTACTCAGTTTGATGTCTCAGTTTCTCCCATCCCTAGCTTTTTTTTTTTTTTTCCCCCCGTCTTTTTCTCCTCTTATTTAAGAATTCATGGGTTGAATGCACTTTCCCTCCCTTTGCTGAGCAACCAGTGAGTAGATGGTAAGCAGATAGTAACACCCCTGTGAAAGTTGCAGTATAATCCCTTTTCATATTATCAATTTATAACATTAAAAAGTTAGCCTTTATTCCTTTTTAGTGTCTGAGAGTGTGTATGCTATTTTTGCTGCTTTTTGGATGTGAAAAGTAGTAGTGGTCTCTTAGGTGTAATTGTGTCACAGAGTAATGGGTTGACCCTGACTGACTGCCAGGTCCCCAACAAGCAGCTCTGTGACACACCCCACACTCCTCTTTGCTTTGAACAGAAAAAGGACCCTTTGCACATGACCTGGGTAAGAGCTGCAGTGCACTTCAAAAAGACTTCACTGAAGCTGACCCCAAAACACACTGACACAACATGCCTGTATGTAAAGGCAGGTGTTGCCAGAGGAACTGTCCAATGCTGCAAAGTATGTTAAAATGAAGAACATGAATGAGACCTTGTTACGCATTTGTACAGCCCCTGAGCAAGTCAGCACTATAGAAGCAGAGAGTGAAAATAGCTCAGAACTTGATAAATTGAGTTAAAAAGCCCCCCCAATTAACAATCTATGAGGAAAAACATGAAAACTTAAGGGAAATTTGGTAGGCTGAATCTAAAACATACAAAGGAAATCACAGATATAATCAGAGAAAATTTGAATTTAGCTCTTGCAATACAGACCCAGAATTTAATACCTGTGTTATTCAGCAACCTCTACTCCCAGATATGCAGGTGTTTTGTTCTTTTAGTGAAGGCTCAGGCACACTGGCAGTGGAGTGGCAAGCATGCTCACTTGTGATTACAGTATTCATCATGTTATAAAGCAGTTTGAATTAAGTACTTTGAATTGAGATTATAGAATCAGAGAATCATCTGTGATCATCCGGCTCCACTAGAGCAGGTTGCTCAAAGCCATATTCAGCCTGTGATCCTTGAACACTTGCGGGGGTGGACATCCACAACATCTCTGGGCAAGCTGCTCCAGTGTTTCACCACCCACACAGTAAAGAATTTTTTTCTAATATCTAATCTAAATCTATTCTCTTTCAGTTTTAAGCCATTTCCCCATGTTATATCACTACATGCTCTTGTAAAAAGTCTCTCTCTATTTTAGGCTACCTTTAGATTCTGGAAAGCTGCAATTAAATCACTGTGAAGCCTTCTCTTCTCCAAGCTGAACAGCCCCAATTCTCTTTGCCCTTCCTCATAGGAGGTGCTCCATCCCTCTAATCTTGGTGGCCTTCTCCTGGACTCACTGCAATAGCCTGATATTCTCCTGTTCTGGGGACCCCAGATCTGGATGCAGCACTCCAGCAGAGGGAGAAGAATTATGTCCCTTGACCTGCTGGCCATGGTTCTTTCAATGCAGCCCAGAATATGGTTGGGTTTCTGGGCTGCAAAATCATATTGCAGGCTCATGTCCAGAATCTCATCCACCATGACCCACAAGTCATTCTTGTCAGGGCTTCTTTCAATCTGTTCTTCCCCCAGCCTGTATTGACACTGGGATTGCTATGATCCAAAAGCAAGACCTCACATGGGTTCTTGTTAAACCTGATTATATTCCTTTGGCTCTACTTCTCAAGCTTATCCAGGTCTTTCATGATGGCTTCCCATCCTTCAGGTGTGTCACCCACACCACTCAACTTGGTCATCTGTAAACTTGCTGAGGAAGCACTAGATTCCTTTGTCTTTGTAATTAATTAAGATATTAAATAACACTTGTCCCGCTCTGGACCCCTGAGGGACACCACTGGTCACTCATATCAATCAGGACTCTGAGACATTGAACACTATTCAATGAGAAGATCCAACCAACTCCTTATTCACCAGTCTACCTATTCAGTCCATCTCTCCCCAATTTAGAAAGAAGGACATTGTAGAGGACTGTGCCAACGGCCTTATAGAAGTCCAGATAAATGACATTTGTGATGTATTCATTCCACTGTATTATGCCACCAGGCTGGTTCAGCAGGACTTCACCCTGGGGAAGACAAGGTGCCCAAAAGAGAGATTGTCCATGATCCACAGTTGAACTTCCATTAAAAAAAAAAAAAATCAATTCTATCATATACAATGAGAAGGGGTAAGTATTCACTTCCCCTTTGTGCTGCTGAGGTTTTGTGAAGTTGAAATATCCCACAGTAAAACAAAAAAGAAAGCTAGTTGGGTCTAACTCCTCTACTTTTCCCCAAGACACAATTCCAGATATCATAATTTCTGTTCCGAAATACTATAAACTCAGGTTATTTTTAATATTAGTAATAACTTCTATTATTGTATAATCTTCTTATATATTGAAAAAGCTGTGCCTTTGAGTAGCTAAGCCCTTATTTGGATCTGACCTCCAATCTATGAAATAAGTGGATCAATACAAAATTAATTTGAAACATTTTGGATTTTAGCTTTGTGATCTTCAGCTACTTCTGTTTGGCTTTGTGCTGCTATATTATACTGTCATGTGCATTGAAAATAGGATACTTATTTGGGATTTAATTCATTCAGATATGTGAAAAGCAGTTCTTAGAACATTCCAAATTATCACTTTTATATATTATTCAATGCAATTAAAGTTTGAATTGGAAGCTATTTTTAATTTTTTATTTAAAATTGTTCTTATTCTCCGCATGAATACTAGAAGAATGATATTTGTGGAAATCCTTACAGTTATTGTACCTAAAAAGAACCTTCAGTCATTAACACAATATGTCTGCCAGTAAATATTTGCAAAAAAAACATTTATTTTAATGAAAATTAATTCTCACAAACTATCAAGTTACATGTTATTACTAATTCTAGCCTTCATACGCTTCAATGGATTCACTTTGTCATGCAGTGGAGCAGCACTTGCATAGACATTTCAGTAAATCTGCAGGGTCTTTTATAGAAAACCATCAGTTCAGACAGTGTTTCCATGGTTCAGAAAACAATTTTTGACACAGAATTAGTCAGACTAAACTAGTGATGAAGGCATTTCTTTTACTTTGGAAATTTTTCTCAGATTATAATAGGCAAAGAAGAGAAACTAGACTATAGCAAAGGACTTATCATTTGTTTACAAAAACTCAATCATCCTTCTGGAATTGAAAACAGAAGCTTTGCTCGTGTCCCTTTTGTGATCTTTATATTGAAACATCCCAATATTTATTTTTTTCTCCCTTGATTTGCCTCTACATGCAACAAAATGATTGGCATTTAAGTAATTTTTTTTATCTTCCCTGCTTTTCAACTCCAGAAGAAAACTGAAATATGAAATAATTTACATGAAAATAATAATCTCCACAAACACTTGAAAACTGGAAGACTTAATGGCATGGAGTGACCTTGGCTTGTCCCCATGCCACTCTCTCACTTCCTCTCTTCAATGGGACAGGAGAAAAAAAATAAGTCTCATGGGTCGAGAAAAAGACAATTTAATAAATGAAAGCAAAAGTCAGACATAGAAGCAAACAAAAGTAAAAATATTTATCTTCTACTTTTCATCAGGAGGTGACGTCCAGCTGCTTCCTGGGAAGTAGGTTCTTCACAATGTGTAGCGGTTGCTTTGTAAGGAAAATGCCTTATTAATTAATATCCCTCCCCTTCTCCTTTCTCTGAGCTTTTATTGCTGAACATAATGTTATATGACATGGAATATGCCTTTGGTCAGCCTGGGTTAGCTGTCCTGACTATGTCCTCTCCAGGTCTCTTGCCCACCCACAGCTTGTAGGTCTCTGGGAAAGAGGAAGGATGGAGACAGCACTGACGCTGTGCAGCCAAGACAGCACTCGTCTGGCTACAAATACAAAACACAGCACTATGAGTGGTGCTGTGGGGGAAATTACTCCATCTCATCCAAAGCCAAGGCACATAGCCATGAAATTGAAGAATTATTAAGTAATTTCCATAACCCACCATTAATTTATTAAAATGAAACATTATTTAGATTGTGTATAAAATATATATGAAAGATTACGTAAATATTACAGATTCTGGGAATTATTTGTCTGCATTTATTTTGCTTACTAATCCTTAGAATGTAATTTTCCTACACATTGCTTCTGACTTAAGGGACTACTGTATTTTTGCAATCTCTTCAAAAAGCAACTTTAAATAAATGGTCATCTTTTTTTTTTTTAAATAAGGTCTTTTTCTCAAACTTTTCTGACAGCCAAATACCTTATAAGCAAGAAGCCACATATGTGTCTTTCAAGATCTGTTATTCACAATAAATTAAGACCTTCACAGAATACATTCTATAAAAAGCAAAATAAGGTTTTTCATAACAATTTTCATTCTTGTTTGTCAAAGTGCTTTTCAAAT
The DNA here is from genome assembly GCA_035047865.1 of Dendrocincla tyrannina. NCBI lineage: Eukaryota > Metazoa > Chordata > Aves > Passeriformes > Dendrocolaptidae > Dendrocincla > Dendrocincla tyrannina. The sequence continues at coordinate 73,955,134 of JAWWMP010000001.1, forward strand.
TCTCAAAGAATAACTTGTTTGTTCGAAATATGTTGATATTATAGTGCAGAAAAGCGAAATTATGTAAATACTGAAATAAAGTTGTTTTCTCTATGCTCTTATGAAAGAAAAATGAGCAATATAAGCTCTGTTTAATACTAAATATAACTTGGATTTCTAGAGAAAAAGACACTGTAATTAGGATCCACATTTGACGGAATTTAGAAGGAATTTGATGGAATTTAGAAGTGCTACTTTTGTCTTTAATCTGGATATATTCTCAGCAAGATGTGAGTTCTCTGATATTGCTTGCAGTGATGAAAAGTACACTTCCGATCTTCCTAATGATCATCTGCAAGGAAATTTGAGCAAATATACAATTGTAAAAGTGAGCTGATGCCTAGATATCTGTTTCTTAAGTATGAGGAGTACATTTGGGAGTATTTTAATATGACTTGAATGATTTTTCAGTTAGAGGTACGCACTTTCATCAGAACAATATAAATTATACAACTTTTTAAAAGTACTTCATACATTCAGTCTCAAACACTCCAATCAAAACAAGCAGTGTTGTAGGTAAGTGTCTCCATCTTTTTGGATTCTGCTGTAGATAAAGAGTGAGTTAGTGTGGTCTTGAGAGTTTTTTCCTGTATATTATGTTTCTTGATTTTCCGCTCTGCAGTGCCACTTGTAGAAGAGACACACTTTCCATTCTAAAGTCATTGTACCCTTCTTCTGGGAGTGTAGCTGTCCCAAAATACTTACATAAATCTTTGTATGTTTTATGGTGACACTGAAAAGGATGTTGATACATCTTATGGACATGAAGCAGGTTCAACCTGTTAAACTTTTACATACAAAATGTGAAACTCAAAAAGAAAACTTAAAAAAAAAAAAGAAAAAAAAAAGCAGTACCACTATAATACAGTCCAACTAAAATTCTAAGAAATTAACTTTTCTGACACTGACACTATTAGAAGCACTAAAAAAAACAATGTATCTCATCAGAATTTATTTTTAAAGTTCTTGAGCATTAATCATGCTCACAGAAAAAGTCTTCACAAAGCTAAATAAATGTAACTAGATTATTTTTCTAATTACTTTTAGTCAAAATAGTTTTGTTTTAAAATCATGGCTGTTATTGTTCATTGTGTAAACAGACATAAAAATAACATATTTAGAGTTTGAAATTATGTGTAAGAAAACCCTATGAACATTTCTTAAAGATCTAGTGAGACAGGAAATATCAATCATTTTTACCTCCATAGGGAAACACATTTATATTCCTATAATCCATCCTGGAAGTAATGCAGTGTTTTAAACAAACTATTGAAGAATTTTCAGGGGAATATTGGGAAATTTCTAAGTTGATTTAGATCAATATAGCTTTACCATTACCACAGGTTTGTCAATTTACACATTTCAGTGAATATATGCTAATTTATACCAGCTGAGAATCAGGCTTTTAAAAAGTTGTAAATTTGTTTAAAGGTTTATTCATAATCCTGGATAATAAGAAGGGATGGTTGGGAGGATTATTTCAGTCATTTTAAAGAGGTAATTAAGTCAAACATATAGACTTTTTAAAAGTCTTTAAAGAGACAGTTGCTATTTTTATATGACCATTTTTACTTTTTTGGTGGGAAGATATATATTTACCATTAAATTCACCTCAGAAGGAACAATTTAGCCTCTTCCTTACTGGTAAAAAGAGTCCAGAACACAGGTAGGTCATAAACCAAGTTTCCTATGAATTTATATATACACTTAGGCGACTATGAGAAGCCAAAATGGTCTTCATCACTATTAAGATTTAAGCTCAGTACCTAAGTTCCTATTAATAGTACATAAAACCTGCTTAACCCCTGCATTTCTCTGCACTTACCCTGATATCATATAAAAGTTCTGTCTGCCTTAAATAGAATTTCTCAGTATACAAATCAAAAAGCATCATCAGATGTCTTAGATCACCTAAAACTTAGAACCGGAGAAAATTGACTAGGAAAGAAAAAAAAAATGGTTTCTCATAGTCCTTAGTCCTCGTAAATGGAATATTGTTATAGATTCAAAAACTTTCATGGATTTTTTTTTTCCTGTCCCTTACCAACACAGAGGTTTGGGATTTGGAGGCCAGGATGAGATGCCTTGTTGAAGTCCAGCCACCCACTACCTGCTCCCAGAGCTAACTCTCTAAAGCATAAACAAAGACATGGGTAATAGCTTTGTGATAGTTAATAGCAACGTGATGGCTGGGGAGAGGACTAGGGAGAGGTGAGGTGGGGTGGGGAGAGAGAGAGGTTTCCTAGTGGTGCTTGCCACACTTCTCTCCTCCATCTGCTTGAGTGCCAGCCATCACTTCCTGGGCTGGTGGTAGCACTGAGGGGGAGTTCTTGGCTTACCCCCTACTCTGCACTCCTGTCCTAGTTACACCAGCTGGGACCAGTTTATCAGTGTGTGGGTGTAGCCAAAACTGTGTATTCTACATGTGTATTGTATGTAATTTCTGATGAACTGTTAATAATGGATCATTTGCAGCAGCTGCCTGGGGCATGCCTGACACCTCAGGCTACAAGCTGGGTGTTAAGGAATCCTTCGAGGCATAAGAATGTTTTCTGTCTTCACACCAATGACTAAGTCGTGATAACTCCTCTTCCGGGAAGGGGGGAGGCATTAGTACCTTCACACCCAGCCTGAGGGGTCATGTCTGCTAGTGGGCTATTCGGGACTGGCACAATAGGCAGTTGCAATGACCTAGACCATCAAAGATTCTAAAATTATCCCATGACTCACAGAGTAAAATCACACATTGTGAAACTCCTCACCCTGGGGAGAGGTACTGGACATTCCCACTTGCTCATGAGCATATACAATCTTTGAGTTTGGGAACTTCTGATACCACTCGTTGGATCCATTCTGTTCAGAGCAGAGCATTTTGGTCTCAGAGTTCTCATTCTCAGTGGTAGCTTTTCAATGCTAAGAATTTAGAGAATCTCTTGTTATTTTGCATAAGATATGGCAAAATTAGAGATGAGCTACCTAATTATCTTATGTAAGATCATAAAATCATATCTGAGTATCTCAAATGGAACAATGAAGAAATGGTTTCCATAGGTCTTGGTCAGAATGATAGTGGCATATTTATTATAATCTGTGAGTGAGTTTGATATAGACTACTCATTTAGAATGCTCGCAACAGTTCTTTCTCTAAGAACTATTCAAAGGGTGCTTGAATCAGGCTGTGTATTTTCTTACTCTAATATGAAATTAATAAACACTATAGTCATAGCTGTTCTTATGGTCTTTTAGGTAGAATATTTAAATCTTTCTTTTTGTTGTATGGCAGCATTATTGCAAACAGAGAATGAGAGAGTAATTTAGGTTGGAAAGGACTTCTGCAAATAGTCTGGTTTTACCTCCTGCTTAAAGCAATGCTAACTTCAAAGTTTGCTCAGTACTCTGTGCAGTTTTGTTTTAATATCTCAAAGGCTGAGGATTTCAGATCCTCTTTCAGGAACTTGTTTCAGTATTTGATCCCTTTTAATGTGAAGTTTATTTCCTCTCATATTTAATCAGTTTTCCTTGAAGGAAGTTATGCCTGTAGCCTTTTGCATTTTTAACTTTGCAATATTGGTAACAGTTTGACTTATCTCTCACCTACCCTTCAGTGGTTGAAGACAGTAGTAAGATTCCCCCCAAACCTTTTCTTCTTCAGACTACACAACTGAGGTCTTTTAATTTCTCCTTGACAATCTTGATGGTCCTTTGCTGAATTAACTAAAATTTTCATTTTCTTGGAGACCTACAACAGGTCACAAAATTTCAACTATGGTTTAATAAATGCAAATAGAGAATAATCACTTCCCCCCAGCCTTCTAGTTATATGCTTACAAATGCAGCCCAGTCTGTATTTAGTCTTCATCATCATGAGTACACACAATTGACTCACATGTACTTTGCTACTTATGTGGAGTCCAAAGTCTTATTTCTGAAAGGCTCCTTTCTTGCGAGTTTGAGACAGAGTCTATATGTGCCTAGTTTTTGCATTTGTCTTGATTCAAAGCCTTGAGATTTCTGTCATCCTATTTCTCCAGCTTTTCGAAGTCCCCTTTCATGGCACTACTGTTCTTGAGAATATCATCTGTACACTGTATTCCATCCCATCATCCTTATCAGTAACAGCAATATTATTTCCAGTAACAACTCTTAAGAAATGCCATTCATTGATGGCTTAAGTTGAACTGCTGATATTTGTACCCAGTGGTCCAGGTCCACATTCCTTTACATGTATCAATCTAGTCAATAACTCACCAATTATACAACAAGAATACTATGAGAGAACACATGTTAAAAACTTGTTAGAGTCTAAGCAAATAATATGTTTCCTTTCCTGTTCATGGTCAGTCATTTCATCATAGAAGACAAACCTGTTTGCTATACACATTGGTAAATTAATGCTGGGTATTGTCTAACACTTTTTGTTCTCCACATGCCCATACATGGCTTCCAAAAGGATTTGGTCTATTACGTTCCCAAGGACTATGGTTAGACTGACCTGCTTTTAATTCCATGCATACTCTTTAAGGAAATTACGAGAGAACTCTGTGATTGTCAAACCTTTCAAAGATTGTATCGATCTGCTTCATAAAGTCTTTAGTCGGCTCTTCTAGATGCAATCCATTTTCCTGCTTAAGTGGTCTCCATCTCTATCATTCTGGTTTTCTGGACAACCTTTTATCACAAAACATAATAACATGATCTGCAGAATGTGTCCACCACAATCTTACCTCCACTGTTAACCTAATCCCTGATCCTGACCCATAAATTATCACCCATCTCTTAGAAATATAAATGTACGCTCAAGCTACCCCTTCACATAGAGTAAAAAACTTTGCTTCCTCTCTCTCTTATTCCTTTTGAGGAGCTGGAATCCATTCAGCACTGTAATTACTGATGTTATCCCACCATGTGTCTTGCATGATAGTCATACTGTGGGTCTATGATTGGATGCAATCTTTTAATTCCTTCTTTCTCTTTTGCTTCATATGTTCACACACACTCACAGGAGACAGGACTTTACTTGTGTCATTTTTTCCTCTGGATGGGAGACTACATCAACTCACCTTCCATTCCCTAAACCCTGGCCCTTAGATCCCTATAGTCACAATATTATAGTTGAAATAAAGGATATAACAAGTGTTCTTCACATAGCTAATGTTACATTGTATTCCAAAACAGCTGTTGAATTTCTAAAATTGGCTTGAATGTCATTTTGGTAGAGAGGTATTGAAACAAGTATTTTCAGATGCATGCTTCATTCATGGTCAAATAGTATTAAAAGAGGGATAAGCATTTCATTAACTCCTTCCTACTTTGGTAAATTTCCAAAGAAAAATTGTAAAAGTACACCTATTCATACATAGAGGAAAGGTTGTAAGCATTTACCTTTAATAAAGGTTTCAGATCCATAGATTTTCTGTTGCCCAAGGTACTATCTTACAACCCTGCTAAACAAGCAATTTAAAATGTAACTCTGACCTCAACATTTGTAATTGCACAGCAGTATATAACTGCATGATAAGGGCAGCTCTCTGTTCAACACTTGGTCTGTTCTGGTCTTAAATCTGAAGCACCAATTATTCTCACATATTGAAATGAGAAGAAAATATTGCATGCTCAATACCTGTCTATGTTTCAGCAGTTGAGTATGAAAACATTATAATCATGTTAGATTGTATTTGTTTTCTCCTGGCCTTGTGTTTGACTTTCCCTTGTATTTCTAATGTGTTTCTTAACACTGACACTGAATTTCACAAGAGAAGCAGCCTGGAGAACCCAACAGGAGAAATGGAGGAAATGCAAACAGCATGTCAGAGCTGCTTGGTAAAAGTTCTGGCTGGATTTTCGGCATTTTATAAGCAGTAGCATTTCGTACTACAGTAGTACATCTCACTTCAGGTAAAGCCCAAATCAAACATGCATGCAGAATATAACTGTTAAAGTGTTTAAGCTAAATTTCCTCATGCTCCTTACTGTTAAAGAAACTGAATCTGATGGTCCTCAAGGCATCAGGAATTCCTCCTTACCAATTTGCTTGAGTTCATTTCGGTGCACTTTCACTTCCCGTGGGATCCCAGTTTGGTAGTTGTTGATGCTGTTTCCAACAGTAGATCCAGACAGTAAATAGATATTCCCAAAAGATGTCTGTGCATGTGTACACACACCAGTACATGCACACACACACACATATACAGCCACAGAAACCAATGCAGGGTTTAATGCAGCACTCATATGAACACAGACAACACTTAAATCCTGTTCCTCCCCTTCAAATGATCAGAACTGAAGGTTTTTGTTGCTGGATAGTCACACTTACTGCTTAACCCACAGTCATACCCACATTCAGAGATTTCTTGATTCTTAGCACAGCTTCGAAGTTCACCTAACACCCATGCCTGGATCCTGGTCTGCAAATCAGTCAGAAACTCAGACCCTGGATCTTTCCTAGGCACACTGGCTAGTCTGACTTGAAGTTTTGTAGCAGAACAAAGACAAAGATGCATACAAAAGAGAGGTGTATCCTGCAGCTGACCACAGACAGAGACTTCAGTCTCTCCAATTACTGGTTTGTATGTCCATATTTGGCCCAAAGTTCAGTAGCAGTTCACATACATGGTCTCAGAGTACAGAGCACGCTCACACAAAAAATAGTAAGGAGTAAGTTCAATAAGGTTGGGCAGACTGAAATCACTAAGTACAGAGCTCAGCAGAAAAGCAAAATGGCGAAGATTCTATCAGACAGTTATAGCTTCCCATCTTTCCACTTTTTCACATTTGTTACCTCCTCATCAGCATATGTCTCTCCTTTTCCCTTTACTTCTCCCAATCAAATAGTTCACATTTGGAGTGTTCCCTTTTAGACTCAGATCTGCTTCATCTGTACCCAAATCTGGTATTTCTGATAGGAATACTGAGTCACTGTTAGCCTTGCAAGGTCCCAGTCCCCAGCTAGTCCTCATTGTTCCCCTCCAATTAGTTGAGGGGTGTGTCTGCCTCTCACATAATTTCCCATAGCCCCATGCAAAATCCTTTCATTTCTCATGGTGCTGTCCGAAAGTTTTATCAGGGTATTATTTTCTAATTTGTTATATTCAGCATTTTCTCATGCTAAGCACATGTTGTCATGTTTTTCATGTCCTGTTCAGTTAGTTATATACCAGGTCAGGGTCTAGTCATCTGCCTACATGTTAATACTAACACACATACACACACACATCTCTATGTTTGTTTATTTTCCTTTAGCCATCCTGTTTTGAGGTAAACATAAAAAAACATTGATGTGTATTGATATTATACAGAAGTCATGCCAAATCTACTAAGCAGATATTCAAGTAAGCTGAATGTGTTCAACACAAAAGAAACAGTTGTTCCCAGCAATATATACTGCAAAACCTAAGTCTCTCTTTCCCTGTGTCTATGGTGAAATTCTGATCATAATGAAAAGGTGAGAATGATTGAATATTCTTTCATGGAAAGACAATCAGAATTCATTCTTTTATACAAAAAAAACAAAAAAAAAGGCAAAAAACTAGCCATCTTAGGTGAAAAAAAAAATAAAAATGAAGATACTGTGACTTGAAGCTCTGCAAAATAATGTTTCTCCTTCTAACATGTTACTTAGGACCATTGTCCAGAGGAAAGGTGCAAAGGCTGCATAAAGAAAATTTCCATGTGAACTTGATATAATATTCTGCATAGTTTGCAGTGTCATCCCCACTTCAACTCATTCTGAAAGCAGGGAAAAGAGAGGCAGAAGCAGTTTTATTGAGCTCAAGTAATGAATACACATTTACAGTGGCCAATCAAGTCTATTATCTAGGAAAAGAGACAATTGTATTCTAGTTCCAATTTCAACATAAGGTATGGGAGACAAGTTATCTAAGTAAGAAAGTGAGTCAGAAACTACTTTTTGATGGACCAGGTCTTCTCTTCTTCCACTGCTGTCATGATTATTCAGGTATAGCACATGTGAGAAGCCAACTGAAGAGCAATAAGAGGTGACAAGAAAGTGAAACCAGATGACTTTTCTGTGGAAATAATATCAGCTGTTATTTAGTTGCTTCTCAAAACAGAGGGTTTCCTTTAGGAGAAATTTACTGACTCCCTGGACACTGGTCTCCGAGTGACAGACTAAAAGTTCTAAATAGCAGCAAAGGAGAAATTTGTCAGTTCATATGAATGACGCTTGGCAGGCAAATGATGCTATAAAAATGGGCACACTGGTACAAGAAATGTTACCCTGAAAACAAAGAATAAACATGCCTTTTTAGGATCCTGTTTTGTTAATAATTAACTAGCAAAGGTCAGTCCTACTTTGTGTAACAGTGATGCCCACAGTTTATAACTGTTTTGACAAGACTGAACCTCCATGTGCTTGTGACTCTGTGGCCATCTGAAAATAAAGCAAGTAAATGTTTTATAAGACATAGCCATAGAATGTCTATACATTCAATTTAGTGGAGTAATCAGATTGTTTTCTATTCCCATGCAAAATAAAACTAAAAAATCATCAGTACATAAATTATTTATCACAATATTTTAATCAAGGTCCATACATAGACAATATGAAAGCCTGTGTTAGATTTAAAGATTTTTTTTCAGGAAACCACAGCAAATATAAGCATCAATCTTTTAAATTCTATGAGTTGCTGTTTTTCAAAGGTCAACAAGTATTTTTGTATTAAGATGTCTTTGATTATTTTATCAAACTCCTCAAACCATCCCTATTGTTTTGTTTTTTGTTTTTTTTTCATATGGTACAAATTATTGTGAACATATTGTCTCAATTTTCTTTTTCCTTTTAGAATTTTTTTACTTGTTTAATTTATTCATGTACTATAAACATTTGAGAATAAATGAAAAATAAAATGAAATAAACTGTCAATCGTGAAAATTCTTTAATTGTCACTTTGTGAAGAAAGATTTATTTGTGTCATATGTTTGCCATTGAGGAAACAGAACTAATTTTGTCTTTTTCATTTAAAGAGCTGAAAGAATCACCCTCATTTACAAGGCTTCATGATTATGGTAGCTAATTATAGAATGATTTTTTTTTTTGTAGTTATGGAGCACATGTTTTTATTTGAGAACAACACAGAACTGCTATGTAGATCACTTGTTTCTGAAGAACAATTTCAACATTCAGAAACTTTGAACCATCTTTGCAGTTTTGAAGTTTTTAATGGAAACTGTCTCACATCTTGCTTCTATATTAACTGAAATAATATGAAGAAAAATATTAATCTAAATTATATTATCATGCTGTAATTTCCCACTAATTGATAAGAAGGTTGTATTACTTTATGTCATAACTACTTACTGTTAAAGTACTAATAAATATTATATATCAGAGATTAACAATGTAGGGCTATTTTTAATTTTGATTTTAACAATGAAAATTAATTGTCCAAGTAATCAAGTAAATATATCTATTTTTGAGCCAATAGTCTTTTGTTGATATTTTGTTGACCTTATTCTGACAAAAGGGCTATAGTACTTGTGAAAAGCGTACACATTGACGGATATGACCCACTACACAAGATCAGATGTTAATCTATATGTAACTAACAAATCAGCTTAGACACACGAGCAAGACTGAGGAGATGGAAAAATGATTATTAGACTGAGCATAAGACATGTATCATATTATTGAAAAAAAAAAAAATGAGGCAAGACTGTCCTACACAGAACTTCCACAGTGCAGTTAAGATCTCTGTATTCCATTTGTGTATATATTTAGCCATGAATAATAAAGGCAGACTAATGCTGGAGTTAGAATTTAAGGACTTGGGGAATTTTCAGTCCCTTTACAGTAGATTTTTTTTTTTTTCAAATTGTATACCATCTGTAGGTATATCAATGTATGCATTTTTTCTGAGTTAAAATTTTCTCTGTGTGTATGTTTAAAAGTAGGACAAATGCACCAGCTAGTCTGTCTGGAGGAGGAAAAAAAGAAAAACAAAAAAAAAAAGAAAGCAAAAATTGGGGCTAACTGAAGAACAATAAATTTTCTGTGATTCTCTGATAGCAATGCTTGTCTGCAGTCCCTTAGGTCAGTGATTTTTGAGGACTCAGATTATGAAAAAATTCAATTCCCTTCTCTGCCAAAGGGATTTAGACAAGTATTTGTTCTTTGGGTATTCTAGGTAAACTGCAAGAGTGGAAAGAGTAGTTTTGGTTTTTTTCCTCAATCCAATTTTATTTCAGAAATATTCCAGAACTCTATTCAGAGAATGTTTCTCTTTGGTCTGGTGGGTAGAATATTAATATGTAAAACAAAAGGGGAATGGTTGCATTCCAGCCTCATGTACAGACGCTTTTTTTTTTTTTTTAAATAAAGTGGAAGAGCTCCAGCAATTATATACATATAATATAACATACTGTATATATATACAGTTTATATCAGACTATTGTAATACCACTAGGTGCTTGTGGTATTGAATTTATAAATGAACTGCGCAATCTAAACCTATATACATTTTCATCTATTCAACAGCAAATATCTTCAGCCACTCTCATCCCAGTATGAACAAAACAAACAAAACCCCCAAAATCTGTTGTTTTAAAATAATTAAGTCCTAAATCATAGTGCCAAGCTATTTAAACTACTTGAATTAACACTGTGTGGCAGTTTTTGTAGTTTTTGAAGGCATTTGCAAAAGAATCTATGATCTCTCTTTCCTTTTTAAGATCTACATTTGCTTTGAAGTGTATTTGCTGAGTCTACATGCTTGTCATAGCTGAAGAATATTTAGATCTTACTTGATGAGTAAGATCTTTATGTTTTGCTGATCTAGTACAACTATTATACCGATTCAGAAGACACGATCTGTCACCTGCTCCTATCATAGTAGTGAAGCTGTGTGAGATGATGTGAAAAAGTAGCAACAATTAATATTGCTATAAGTGAATTGAATTGAAGGAATATAGCCCTGAGTTAAATAGTCACCTGACAATACTTTGCTTACTGGCAGATTATCTTACACCATCTAGTTTTCCTATAGGATATGCTTATGTTCTTTCAATTTGAACATAAAAACTATCACAAAATAAAGCATATACATATTTATATATATACACATACACATTCATATATATATATTAATTATACAGAATTTTCCTCAGAATTCCTGATGCTAGATAAGTGAATGTAACTGTCTTCGGAAATATATCTCATAAATAAAAACGTCTGACTCTTATTTGTGTAAAAATTCCATTGGGAGACCACATCTTCATTGCTCCTTGTCATAAACTTCCTTGATATGTATATTTTCTGGAGAAATAGTTTTACCTTTGGAGACATGTGTTTGCAAATACAACTTCCATTCCTTAGACTGTGTTCTCTGACTTTGTTTCATTCTCCATAATTCTAGCCACCTATTCAAAATACATAATTTGGGATTCTATTCATCATTAACTCATTCTGTAGTTAGTTGAAACTGAAAAAAGAGACCTTATCAAGCAATTCAGCATTAGATAAATCAACATCTGAAGAGGACTATTTCTTCCTACTTATTAGGGAGGAAGCCCAGATAAATATATTCCAGCTATCAGCTAGATGTTTGTTGTTTGGTGGAAAGATCTTCATTTTTTATCGTCTACTTAAGCCAAATTATCTTTATCAGCCAAATACTTTTCATGCTTCACTAATGGCATCATAAACATAGCAACTACTCTTTATATTTGGTTTCCAAAACAGAAAACCAGCATATTCCTGTTTTACAGAGGTAGACAGCCTTTGTAGATGAAATGCATTTCCCAAGATAACAGAGAATACAAATCAGAACTTCAGTACATGCAAATTGACCAGTATGCATATGTATTCTCATTATGGAGTTGTCTCACTTAAATCTCACTCTCTAAAAAGTGTAAGGTAGTTGCCAAGTTGCTTCTGACTTTGGAAATGCCTATTTTCTTTCTATGACAATAGAGGGAATTTTCTTGGAGGGATTGTACTAGATGTCAAACTTATTGTAGTTTAAACCCAGCTGGCAACCAAGCACCACACAGCTGCTCACTCATGACCTTAATCCCAATGGAATGGAGAGGAAAATCAGAAGTAAAACTTGTATGGTGAGATAAGAGCAGTATAATAATTAAAACAAAAATAAAATATATTAATAGTAAATAGTATTAATGCCAGTGAAAGGGAAAAAACAAATAAACAAAACAAAAACCCAAGGAAAAACAAGGGATGTAAAATGAAATTGATCATTACACTCTGACCAATGCCATACTCTGTCCCTGCACCCCAATTTGCTCCCCTTTGCAAGTAACTCCCACAGTTTATTTGCTGGGCATTGGCCAGTTCAGGTCACCTGTCCCTGTTATGCTCCCTCCCAGTGTTTTTTTGTGCCTCCTCAATGGCAGAGCATGGAATACAAAAAAAGTCCTTGACTTAATATGAGTAGCATTTAGCAGCAGGCAAAACATCAGTGTGATATCAACATTATTCTCATACTGAATCCAAACCACAGCACTGTGCCAGCTACCGAGAAGAAATTAGCTCTATCCCAGCTGAAACCAGGACACTTGTATATGGATGCAGTTAGTTAAGTGAGAATAGCATTTCCTCTGACTAATTTGCAGTTTTCTTACAGTTGCACATGCCGAAAATTTCTTGATTTTGAGATCAGAACAGTTAAGAACCAACTGTCTCATTTTAGAAATCAAGGAAAAACATCTAAGGTAGTAATGATGGGAAACTTTTATATGATTTGAAAAGAAATGTTTCTGGGGAATAAACATATGACAAGTTCATATGGATATCAAACTCTAAAATCTGCACCAATATGCCCACCATAAACTACAAATTAAGGTGACTTGCTCATCTTCTAGAGAAAGACACAGATAGATAGTTACCGGTGAGGTAAATCCTATCCTGAGTGTTTATATTGAAATTAATATCAGAATATTTGGAAGTGCAGAAAATTGGTGAAACAACAGAATTCCAGATCAAGTCATAGTACTGAACATATTCATCTCAAGCAATTAAGCAAAGGATTCAGTTCAGTCTTAGATGCAAAAAATTGTAGATTACTAAATCTGTTTAAAAATGCTAGACTGCCCTTAGAGTCAGAGGTAAAATCAGACACTTCCAGAGAATGGTTCATCTAATTTACATCACTTTCTCACAAAATAAGATCCATCACCTCAGGAAGGCATTAATTCTTCTATATTAAAATAAGACAAGTCTGAGGTGACCTACTCATGCTTAAACATCTAATCTGCACATCCTCAGGTTAGAGCAGATTAATTCCACCCATAAACCTTAGAGATAAATGCAAATAAATATGACCATTAAAAAAAACATGTCCATATAGCTACGAAAGTGTATGTGGCTGTAACTCTGGGAGATACTTCACAGAATAAGAACATCAAGATAACACTCTCAGGTTTCTTTTTTATTGCTGTTACTCCTTAGCTCTAATTTAGTCCCTGAATTATGCCATGTGTCTCATCCCTCAATTTTCCCTGTGAGTAAATACAGGCTTGATACCCACAGCTACTAAGTGCCCTCACTGAGTCCCTTATAAAGCAATCTCAGATCCAGCTGTTCAAACAGTTAGTCAATAGGATTCACAGTGAAACCGCCCTCAGGGACAAGGAAACAGAACAGATCTTTAAGGACACTGTACATAGCATGCAAGAGCTCTCAATCCCCAGCTGTAAGAAATGAAGAAAGGAAGGCAAGAGCGTGGAATGGTTGAGTAAAGACCTGCTGGTCAAACTAAAGGGCAAGAAGGAAATGCGCAGGCAGTGGACTGAGGGACAGGTATCCTGGGAAAATGGCCAACGTGTGCCTGGAGCTGAACTTGGAAAGATATGTAAAGAGTAATAAGAAGGGTTTTTACAGGTTTCTCAGCCATAAAAGATCAAAGGACATGTGGGATTGACAGTCGTGAGAGACTGAATACTATACAGAGGGTCTTGGACATGCTTGAGAAGTGGATCCATGTGAAACTTCTAAGGTTCAAATCTAAGTGTGAGGTTCTGTATCTGGGCGGGAGCAATCCTCAGTATCATTACATGCTGGGTAATGAAAGTAACCCTGACAAGAAGGTCTTGGGGTGCTGGTGAATGAGAGGCTAGATATGAGCCAAGAAAGCCAGTCATGTCCTGGGCTGCATCAGAAGCAGTGTGACTTTTGGTTGAGAGAGATTATTCATCCCCTCTACCTTGCTCTCATGAGACACTTCCTGGAGTGCTGCATCCAGCTCTGGAGCACCCAACAAAAGAAGGAAATGGACCTGTTAGAGAGAGTCCAGAGGAGGGTCACACAAGTGACCAGAGGGATTAAGCCTTTTCTATGAGAACAGGCTGAGAGAGTTGAAATTGTTCAACCTGGAGAAAAGAAGGCTCTAGGAAGGGCTTCTAGAAGCTTTCCAAGAAATATTTTCAAGAAATCTAGCTTTCTCCAAATTTATAATTACTCATGCTAGATTTCAAAATCACCTGAGGAAGTCTTTATCAAGAATTTGTCTGGCTGCAGACTGATCATTGTACTACTTATTGTGGTTATTACTTCTAAAAATACCCAAATACCCAAACAAACAAACAAAAAAACCCAAAAAGCAAACAAAAAAAAAAAAGACAAAACCAAACAAACACAAAGCCTTCCAAAAAAATCTATTTGCTATTTATAGGTTGACATATTTTCTCTAAAATGTGTTTTTCTTCCTTTCTTCAACCAGATAAAAGCATTGTCACAGGCAAAGAAACCTTATCCATGGCCATATAACTCTTGGAGTTAATGCAAACTTTTGCAAATATTTGGAATTATTTTCATACTGTAAGCATTTAAGGAAACAAATATTTCTGCACTCAGTCATAGAAAAATTGCAGTCTTAGCCTTTGACTATTTCCAGTGACATTTTTCCTTTACTTCAATAAACAGTTAGACATTATTTTGTAGTAATAATAATCAAGCTCTATTACTAAATAGCTGATTTGTTTTCTTTTAGTAATCAAAACTGAATTTGAAGGATTTAGGGTTGAAATTTTGCAGCTGTTACTGCTTTGAAATTAACTTAATAGAACAAGTAGTTTTTTGTTTTTTGTTTTTTTTTTTTTTATGTGAGACAGGTATCTGACCTAGCCTCACTAAATAAATATTATACTGATGCTTAAAATGGAAGAAAAAAACAACTTTTGAGACAATATTAGTATAGGCAAAATAGAGAGCAGGTCTTTAAAGTACTTTAAGGTACACTAAATACATAGGTGCAAGATACAGTATAAGGCTCCTACAAATTTTTAACAGAAATTAATTATCATATCTAATGGATACATCCAATCTGAGAGTTGTCCATTCCCAGAACTTCTCTCACCTCTCCCCCTTGACACACCTCCCTGGAATTGAGTCAGAGGTCTCAAGACCCCTGCCTTCTTTGCCATCATCTTCCCACCACATGCCTTATTTGGAGCTTTTCCAAGGTTTCTGGGCCTTCTATGTTGCTTTGGCGACAATGATATCTTATTATGTCCTTCTAGCTACGTGTTCCAAACAAGATGTCCTTGCTAAAACCTTTTTCCTTGAAAAGAACGTTAAACAAAACTTCAAGAATTTGAAGAATTTGATACAAAGCATGAGAAAGGGAGTTTAGTAACTGTTAACTGCTATTTTAAAATGTTAGAAACTCTACAGCTATATTAAAAATCTACATGCTACAAATCTTAAGAATCTTTAGGCATCAGCACAGAGAAAGTTCATAAGGAACATACCAAAAGAGAAGCATCTCATGAAATGGCACCTCTCACAGAGTTGTTCTTGTAAACTGACAGCCAAATTAGCAATTACTGACAATTTAGAAGTTATTGAGCCCAGAATTTAAAGATCATTACCCTTTACTTTAAAATCTCTGTCTTAAAAATAGTTTTACTTACAAATTAGAGGCACAAAAAGAAACAAAAACTTATAACTCACTAAACAGTAGACTCTGTCATACTATCTTATCAAATAAGTGGTCAGTTATCATGAGAGCTGATTCTTAGAACTGTCTGTATTTATACACAGTGGGACTAACACCGGATTAGTCACCATGGCTACCAATAGCCTTGTTCTATCAGGACAGATGGGATCATCACACTGAGATCCTGGTGTAAGTAGGTGACCATGCTGATTTTATTTTTTTTTCTTTTTGTCTTGTGCATTTCAAGTTCCCAAGTGAATTGACATTACCACTGTGCATAATCCTACAACTTTTTTATTGTTCCTAGCAGACATGCTCCTGGAAGAATTTCTCCCCACCTGCAGAAGTGCTGTTTCTCAGTAGGCACAGAAGTGTGGGAGGTAGATAGTAGGTTAAGTGTGGATGTATAAATGCTGTCGATGTTCACCTGTGGTGTTAAAATGAACACCCGTCCCCCCCAGAAAAAACCCAAACAAAAACTGTTTCACAGATACAGCTTGACTGTTCTAAAATTAGGAAAACAGAAAGTGTACAAATCTTCACAGAACAATAAAGAATAATTTTCAGTGTATATGGATCCTAAAACATCTTTTTACAAACCATGTCTGCCTTTCTGCAGCCTTTCAGAATGAAGTGACACACAGAAATAGAGTAAAATCTACCTTCAGCCTGACAGGTATTTTATTTTCAAAGGCATAAACAGAAAACTCTAGGAGTTGAAATTTCTGTAAATAATTGTTACTGATAAATCTTGCCCAATCTGTATTCTCCTCAGTGTGCAGTTTCAGTGTTCCTTCAAAGCCCAAACATTTTGTTTGTATGGCTCAACAATGAATTTAGAACTTCCCTACAAATTGGATGAGTAAATTAATACATAACAAATCAAAATGGTTTATGGCTGTTTTATGTAATCTGAGGTAATTTGCAAGTTGATTTTAGGTTCAGTATTTTTAAGTTAAGATCTAAGTTAATAAGTGCAACTCCTAATTTCAATGAGTTAGTTCATACTTAGCAATAAAACTGTGTATCACTGTGCTAGTTCTCATTGCAATGTCTCTGTTAAGGACTATTAATGACTAATATTTTATGAATTTGTAATTTTCCTAAAACTCAATCCAGACGTTGGGGTTTTTTTAAGTTAACCTGGGTTCCAAATGCAAAATTTTATTCTCAGCTGCTAGCAGTGTATGCTAAAGAGATCAGTAGATGTATGTTGCCATTAGAAAGAATATATTTTCAGATCATGAATTCACACAAAGCAAACCAGATTTAAATATCCATTTAGCTAATAATTTAATTCAAAACTTTTATTTAATACTAAAGTTCTTTTCTATAGATGCTTCCAAAATCACCTTAAATGAAAATTGTAGTGACTCAAACAGTTGTCTTAAGAAATCTTATACACAACTATGTCATATAACTACAGTTGATAACATTGTAGGCAACTTCTTTCTGATAGATTTTGTGTCTCTCAGCAATTGAATATCTGGAATTCATTTCTCATCCTATTAACTCGTAATCACTAGCGGCCGGACTGTATCATTAGTTTTTCAGGAAGGCTGCCCATTGTGTTTGGAAATTAATGATCCCACCACTGATAGCTGAGAAGCACCAGCGTCTTAATATTTTTCACTGATGGTATTATTATTGCTATTTATATTGTTTGTGTTATCTTCTATTATTATAGTTTTTATTATTAACTGGTTTTCATTTTGAAACATATCTCTTACTAGGAAACAAGTAATGTTGAATTATGATAAATTTTAACATCTGTGGAATATCCCATATTTGATATACCACTCAGGGAATAATATTTAACAAAAGATCACAGTTTTGTTTTCAAAAAAAATATTTAAACTATATTTATTCTCTCTTGACAGGCATGATTATGATTTTCCAGAATATAGATAATTAACCAAGCCTTGGCTGAAAACTCAAATAATTAATATCACATATCTGACCTCTTTTTTTCAATAAATAAGCAATATTTCTGCTTTCCCTTTATGTAATATCAACTTTTTCTTCTGTATAATGTTAGTTATTTATTATTACATCTATGTAAGTATAAATAAGAAAAATTATATGATTTTTAAAACATAATAAATTTTGTAGGGTACTAATTCATAACTTTTTTTTTTTTTTTTCTCGTGAATGGTAGCTACCAAGGAAGCCTGATATTGGCTCTGGCTACACAGAAGGACTCAAACTGTTCAGTAGATTGTATGGAATACAGAACTTTTACCACACCACAAAATATATTTAAGGTTATTCTGTTTAGTAACTGTGTAAGCAAATATATATTTATCACAGAGGAGATTTTAGCTGGAGGTAGAAGTGGCAAATTGTTTGGACATGCTTTTTAACTTGTGTTTGTGTCTGATTTTATTTCTATGATTAAATGGCTACATTAGAGTGTTTCATTGTAGTGTGTAGACAATTAATGTCATAATAATTATATTTTCCTTTCAGATGTTTCCTCAATATTATCACCATTTTTGTATGTATTTATCATTTTACAGCAACAAAAAACAAACTGCAGGCAGCACTGCAAAAGATTTCTACTAGAAGTGCTCGTCCTTAGAACTTTTTTCATGAAGACCTTGAAATTGCCCATAACACTTTTCATTGTTTTTTTTGGTTTTTTTTTTTTTTTTTTCTGATGATTTGAGTTTTCCTCTGAGTTTTAGTGCTACATATTGTTAGATGTCAAAAGGAGTTGTATGGACTTAAAGACACATTTTCTTGTATGCTAGTGTAGCTTGCCACGATCTGAAAACAAAAAAACCTTAAAATGTGTTTAAAATGAGGCCAAGAAGTACAGTATAATGCAAAATTTAAAATTAAATCAATAACGTTGGGTATAAAAGAGACTTTTAAAAATTTCCTTTCAGTTTAGGAAGTATCACCTTAGGTTTCAGATTATACTTATATAAGGAATTTGAAAGTCAAAAGGCAATGGATTTAGTGTGCATGTAAAGACAGAATGAGGTTTTAAGCATATATGGACACGAAATTTGAAGCTATGTGCTTTAAACATGTATAAATATTTATCAACTAAGTTGTTCTTGAGCAGAGAGTTTATAATTAAAAGCCTGTAAAACTCATCAGAGACAGCAAGCGTGACTTGAGGACCTGCAGAGTGAAGAATAACCTGTTTGGAGAAATGCCTAAAATGAGTTTGGGGAAGCAGAGAGAGGAGATCAAGGAAATAATTGTGAAAAGTACTGATAATTACACAGAAAGAAGATGTATCTACCTTCTCGTCTTTTGCTATCGAGATAGAAGAAGGGAAACGGGACACTGGGGAAAGTTTAGTGTCATACACTGTACTGTGGGCTTGACAGAAGAGAGAAGGGAATGTAACTGGAATTGAGGAGGCAGTGTAAAACTGAGTAAAAGTTAATAAAAACTGGAAATGGAACTATAGTCCAATATTGGATGGGATACTGAATTGGAAATGTTTCAAGAGCAATGAAAATGGTAGTATAGATGGAAATAAAAATATGGTCCTTGAGCAGGTATGAGTAAATGCAGAATGTTTTAATAAACCATAAATCATGGAGAAAAAAAGAAAGCACAAGGAAGTTATTAAACACAACTTCAGTAATCATTCCAAATCATTCTGTTTCATGGTTAAACCAGACACAAACAATACTTTTGACAAATAAATGCACAGCTGGTACAAAGCTATATTAAGTGCAACAAAAATAAGTGCAAAAAAAGTTGAAGACACATAAAAGTGAATAAAACAAATCTTCTCACATTATAAATGGAGGCTAAATGTAATCTAAAGTTTAATTTAAATATATTTGGTGGTGAAAACTGAAAATTTTTATACTGTTTCTTTCTATAAAATAGCATTCAATTTCAAGGCTGACTAGCACTTAGCAAAAAAGGAGGAAAGAAACTCCGTAATAAAATCCAAGCAACATAGGCTAAAATGATACAATCTTAAAAAAAATCTGTGAACGTTTTTTAATAGAGTAACATTTATTAAATCTGTTAAAAGATATACTATTAGGCAGGATTCCAAGGACAGATTTCAATAACGGCAAGATGCTGCAGTGTGATAGGATTCTACTTTTATCAGTCTATTTTGTCTTGAATAATGCATTTTAATGGTGTCATATTACTCAGTGTCTCCAGCACTTTTAGTGACCAGTGCTTCAGACTATGTCAGAAGATATCCCTAGAAGTTACAGGTACTAGATGTTGCTCAGCCTTGAAGGTTGTTTGTGTATTTTCTGTATCCTGGGTTCGTTAATATTTCTTTAGATCAGTACTGTTTCCCAGTAAGCTTATACATGACAAAACTGTATTGCAGAGCAAATGTGCCTCACTTTTCAAATAATACAATCATATGTTAAGAAGACTGAACTTAAAATTATGTATACAAAAGAAAAATCCACAGAATAGTCAGCTTTCTGAAAATTTAATGGGGAAAACAAAATAAACGAAACACGGTACAAAGAAATAAAGACTTGCAATGTACTGAAAACCTGTGCCAGTTCATTTAGTGCAACACCTCTTCAAACAAAGTCTCATATTTTAGCATACTTCACTTGTGTGTTAATGTGTCTGCCTTTGAGTCCCTTTCTTGGACTGGTCCACTGCTCATTTTAGGGATCTGTTGGGAACTGATATGTGACTGATATATTCCTGACAGAAAGCTAGGATGAAACTTGGAGGTATGCACAGACTGAAGACCTGCTCTTATATTGCAGAACTTTTGCTTATCTTAAGAAAACAATTGAATATATGACCTTGTCCTGACACTACCTTTGCCACCTTGACTAAAAGTCATGATTAGTATGGTCCCTTAGCTAGTTTCCATATGCATCTGTCTGTCTAACTATCTGCCTGTGTGGGTGTGTGCGTGTGTAAACATGAATAAATAAATGTGTATAAAAATGCACCTGAGGGTCAGTTACAGGCGGCATCCAGAAAATTCTCTCCCTCAAAATCCTGAGTTCTCATATCAATATCCTACATCTACAGAGATACTCCAATTATAGAAAATAAAATCTAGAAGAAATTCCTCCTCTTCTCTAAAAAACCTTAACCCTCGCCCCTCAAATAAAACCAAACCCAAACTCAAACAACAACAACAAAGGTGTGATGTCTGTGAATGCAAAGAAATTTTTAACAATATGTAGTTACTTCAAGGATAAAACCTTGTGTGGTGTCCTGTACCACTGAATAGGATGAAACAAAGGTTGTTTTAATAAATATCTAGTTTAGAGTCCTATCTACTTTGTAAAAGCCTGGAGTTTTAACCCGATAAGTAAAAAACTAGTCTATAATAGCTCCACAAGGAATAAAATATCCAGTTCACTCTTCTTGAAGGTACATTTTAGTGGAATATTTGCTTCCCAGTGTCCACATCACTTGACAACAAACCCATCCAAATAGCTGCTGTTGGCATTTTTTACTATATTAAGTGGTCTTAGATAATTATTTGGAAATAGAAGCTTTTGTCACTATTTCTTTATGTGAAAGTCTGTGACATTTTTTGAATGAAAAGGGCAAAATGTTTAATCTTTTTAGGTTTGTGACCAATACTTTATGTCCTCTTTCTGCTTTTCCTTACACATATTTTTTTGTTGGCTTCCCACAAGTGTATCAGGAACAGATAAGGAGCACTGTCCTCATTTGTTATACAATCAATGCAATGGTTTGTCATACAGTGCCAAAGGCATTCTTTGATTGCTATCTGAACCAGATTTTATCAACATCTTCTGGGCATTTAGACCATGTCTACACTTATTTATTAATATACATCACAGTGCTCCACAGGGCTCTGATCTGTGATCATACTGCCAAGCAGCTGCTTGGAGCATGCCCTTATCACTATCTCAGTTGTTTCCCTGCATTTTATTTCATACCATTTCAGATTTCTACAGTACAAAAATCTACCACTAGAACTATTTTTCTAGATGTGAAATTCTTTATCCAGAACATGAGTGATACCTACAACAGGCAGGTTGAGTTTCTAGGGTTACTAATGAACATTGACTCAAGATATTGCTCTGAAATCTGGAAAAATAAACTGTCTTGATGCTCAGTATTTTATAACTCTCAATTTAAAGAACAAAAAAATGTAGTTTGTTGAGGAAAGAAAAAAACTGACAGTAAGAAAGAAAATAAATAGAATAACTTGTGATAGCCACATAATTAATTTCTGATATAAAATAACAATCAGATGAAGATTAAATTCATGATATGCAATGTGCTTGGACAGTTCTCAGTAAAGCTATCGCAGTTGCCAAATCACAGAGCTCTGTCAAGTCTCTTGTTGGGTAGCAAAGTGTCATGAAGTCTCCTACTGGTAAAAGGTGTTAAAATGTTTGCTCTTCAACTCAAAGAGTTGCACTTGGGTTTTAGAATTCTTGTATTTAACTTGAAGAAAATAAACATAGCCTTTAAAATTACATATAGTGTTTTCTATAGAAGTTTCCTAAACAGCCTTCACACTTTTGCACACTGGATCTGCAAGTTTTCTCCTGCATAGGCATATCTGAATTTCCATGTAAAATGTTTTCAACATAACTCGGCTGGCTCTTATGAAAAAGCTATTTCAACAACTTTATTCTTTTCATACTGGTTTACAATACAGTGCTGTCCCTCCCCGGCACTTTAACATTCTTGAACTCTAAACCTTCTCTTTCGTAGCCACTAGGCTTACATATGGAAAAAGTAGGAATTCTTAGACCAGAGTTTTTCTGCTTTAGATGTTTATCATAGGAAATGCACAACTGTGGTGGTTTAGGTCTAGGCCTTGGTTTTGGTCTAGGCCTTCCCTGGTAACAGGGTTATGACTAAGGAAGTATTCCACACCATTCCTTCACATAATCAGGGATGGGGAGGAAGATTTCCTCTCTCTCTCTTCCTTTCGTCTGCTGGGAAGGACATCAGGTCTCTGTGTTGGCTTTGCTCTAATCTATATGAGCAGAGGCCTATCGGAGAGCTGCTGTCCCAGCCATATGGAGGTGGAGATTTCTACTGCTTCTCTTGAGGGGAGTTTTGGAAAGAGTTTATTGTGCTTATTGAGTTACTTATTGAGCTTTCCCCTGAGTTTATGAGTGTGTATATCTGTTTTGTTTGGGTTTACCCATTTTTGTCCCATTTATCTTTCCCTTTCCCTTTTCCTTTTTGGAGTTTGGGGTTTTTGTTTTGTAGATTCATAGTGTTTGATTGTATATAATTCTAATATATGTGAATTTATACATGTATATATATATATACACTTTTACTACAATTGTCTTTGGGTACTTTATTTCCTTCTCTCTTGGGAGGGGGAGAATCTGTGTAGCCAGCAGTTGGGTTTGGCAGGGAGCCAACCCAAACCTCCACAACAACAGAAGTGTTTATTACCCTCCACAGACTGTAAAAGGAGACCCTCTGATGAAAGCAAATGCTGATGCAAATAAGTTGGTCATCTAAAATAAGATTATATAAATTGAATCCAGGTGACATTTTTTTTTCCCTCCCTGAGTAACACATATAAAACAAAAGTATAGCAAGACTATCAGATAAAATATAGAAAATATAGCAGGGAAGAGAATGCACTGAATTAGAAGTCAGTCTTCTGTCAGTCAGTCTCAGATCCTGAGATCTGAGATAAGTACTATCATGTTTTTATAGTTTTCATTGTCTTCTACCATGTCTCTCCTTTCCATTTAGACACAAGATCTTCCATGTCTTACTGTGTGTGGTGCAGAATGGAAATTTTTGGATCTGTCTACCACAGAAATAAGACATTACAAACCCCTCAAAATTATACTACCAATGGACATAGTGAGGGGGCTCTTTCCCTTTTCTAGTAGTAACTATAATGTATTTGGCTTACAACACTGATTTTACAAAAGAGAATAAAAATGAAAGCATTATGGCATCATTATGAATTGCATATAAATTTAAAGCAAAGGAAGATAAGATGTGAGGGATATTGTAAGTGGAAACAGATCTCCCTTTTTCTTCTCTCATTTATATTTCAATTCTTATTAATTCCCATCTCACTGATAATGCAAAAACTTGGTAGATGTCTCTGTCAGGCAACAAAGCCTCGTGGAATTCTCATCTTCCTAATAATGCAAGACCTTGGTAGATGTTTCTGTCAGAGAACAAAGCCTTGTGCAAATGCTGAGCTGGCAGCACTGAGATTTTTTCTACCATCCTTGCACCCAGACAAGTTTCCCACTCACATAAGTCTTGAGGCTCTGCTCAGTCATATATGAGTGTCTAGGGTTTAAAACTGCAGGCTAGAAGGTGGAACACTAAAAACAAGGGAGATTGCCTCTCATCTTCAACTCTTTGTCTTCACAGTCACAGAATGGTGATATCTTGGAAATAGCACTAGCTGGAGTGTATCTAAGAAGAGCTGGGGAAGGAAAACATTCAAGAAAATATGTTTCTGCCATACAAATAACTCAAATATGTCTGTCTAATCTACTGGAGGAGTAATAATTCGTTTATGTAATAATGAAGGCCTTTTTCAGAATAAAATTAAGTAGTTCACAGAAAAAGCCTGGAATATACCATCCATTTTTTCCCAATCTCCTGCAGGAATTAGTGGCTTTTGAGAAGTAATTTGTTAACTCCCATAAGAATAGAATTTTACCACGATTTATGGAAATACTATTGAATTTGTTCCAAATATTTGTATATTTCTAAAAAAATAAAAAAAAAAACATGGTGTGTTGCTGTCCATTTGACAACATCTAAGGTGATGCTAAACAGTTTTCATCCTTTAATTTTTTACTTAAAATAGTATTGGATTGCATATTTGATATTTTTTCTTTACTCATCTTCCATTTTGGGAGTTCTTTCGAAATAGATTTTTTGCATCCCTGAAAGCCAACCTGGAACTGGGCAATTGCATTATCTAAAGCATTGGGATCTTTCAATGGATTCTATAAATCCATTTATTCTATAAACACAGAGAGGTTACAGTTCCCTCTTTCAATACTTAGAAATTTAGTCTGTTCCCCCCCCACACACACACTTGCTATTAGTCCTACATAATGTTACTTGTCAGGGTCAATCTCTTAACTTTGTCAAAATCAGTAGGAGTGTTTTTTGTTTGTTTGTTTATTGTTGGGTTTTTTGGGTTTTTTTTTTCCCATTTACACTTTTCTTTTATTCTTACAGTCAAAAACAGTATAATAGAAGTACAATAAATCTTTAAGCTATTACTGTCAGAACAAAATGCACATCACTTACAAAAGCTGATTATTTAAAAAATAGATGCATATGCTATTTGATTTGCTGTTCACCAGAGTGACTTTCTTTTTCCCTTCTTAACAAAAATTCTCTTCCTTTGATCTTATTCAGAAAGGCAGTAAGTCTTTTTTAGGACACTTGAAACCCTCAATAGATGCTGATTTTTCCACAACATCTGCCATGTTCCTATTTTTCCATGCTGAACAGACATTTTTTAAAAGTAAATGCAGAGCAAAACAGATTTTGCTAAACCTTAATTAGCATTTTTATAAAATACTTCACCCATAGAATTTAATATGAGAACTCTTTATGTCATGACTGGCTTAGCCCAACAGTGCAAGTTGTACTGCCGTCTTCTTTGTCTGCTGGGTAGAGATTGCAGCCCCGATTTCATGTGCTTTAAAGCAAAATTTTAAACAAAAATTAAACTATCATTATTGATAATCTGCTCTTCTAGTTGTATCAGTATTCCTTTAACTTCTTGTAGTATCAAGACACTGAAAACCTTATACTCTCATGCCCTTGTTAAAACAGATATTCAGTAGTGACTATATAGTGCAATATATCATGAAGGCTTTTTAACTCAAGGGGAAGGTTCACTTTAAGGTACATTGAACCACATAACTAATGTTTGTATCAATTTTTTTTTCATAAAAATGTTCCATGTGTATTACTTAGACAGAAGGCTATGATTACAGTAAAACTTGCTTTTCCTTGCTGAAGCTTCCATAATAATAATTTGAAATACATTTCTTTATATTCACTTTTTTCCTCACTGTCACATATTCCTACTTATTATGGTGACCAAGCTTCACCTATGATATAAGAAAGTAAAATTTACCACTGTGAAAAGGAACTCATGGGTGTATCACTGGTCAGACAGTGTAATAAAGAGAACTGCTTTTTGATGGGACATATGATGTACAAAAGAGCTCAACAGTGCTCAAATGAACTTCCACTAAAGCATCTCTGAAAATGCAGAAGTATTTTATCAATATTGATGTTGGTGAGCAAGAAAGATTCAATAATTTTCAATATTTTAGTGTTGTTACAGTTAATCTTTGCTTAATTCCTGAAAAAGAGAAGTTTTATTTCTACTATTATGATGATGATAGCCATTTTAAGTGTCACAGTTTAAAATAAAGCAAAGATTAGGAAAAGAGAAATCTATTCAGTGGATGAATTCTCATCAAATTACATTGTTCCTGAGAATGAATGAATATAAAGCATATTCTAGCTGTTCTAATGCATTTTTTAAAAAAAATATTTAACATGTTTTATAAACTGGAACATAACTTTTATCATGAAAAGTTATATTTAGTTCAGCTTCCACACTTTTTTCTTTCATTAATATTTACTTCTATAAATATGTCTTAAATATAAGCTTTTTTTCATAATTTTTTTCTGACAGCCTTTTTAAAATGATATTATATTATTAAAAGGAGTGGTTTCCCAGTTCTGAAACTTTTGAAAGAGATAATATTTTCAAGGTTTCATCATCTCTGCATAGCTAAAATAAATTCTCTCCAAGTTAATTTTATTTCTGTGCCACAGAATAATTTCATTTGTTTTCTTCCAGCAATTACACTTTAATCATCTCATCTTCCAGCTCATGTTGTAGCTAGACAATTTGGTATTCAGTTTTTAAGAGCTCACAGATCCTTATCTCTTCCTAAGTTCCTACAGATAACCTCAAGTTTATTATGACTACTGACATTTTCAAGTTAGCTAAGGGATGTGCTTCTGTCCGCATGTTTATAGCATCCAGTGTAGTCAGTATTACAGTTGTGGATTGTCTGATTAGGAGACTGGTTTTTTGTTTTTTGGGTTTTTTTGGTGGGTTTTTTTTTCCATAATTAATTGCTGTTATTTTATTTTATTTTTCTGTTGCTTTTTTTATTTGTCTGTTAGTTTTGGCAGGTGGTTTACTGTTTTGGTTTGGTTTGATTTTCCCGCAAACACTGTCACATGTGGAAGCTCTGGAAAAAGACTGGGAAGTCATTAGAGAAGAAATTAGACTGGAAAGTCCCAGGGACTATGTTGGCAAACGCCTTATTCTGCAAACGCAGGTTGTTCTGAAATGTTTCTTAATTGAGCTCTCTGCAGATTGCACTTCACAGACACGTCTATAGTGGTAAGATACTGAAAAAAACCCAATACTTTTGTAGTATACATTCCCCTTCAAGACTAATACAAGCTTGTTTTTCTGCCCTACCAATCTAATCTAAAACCAGTTGTATAACTAGTATTAAACTAATATAAGTCTCAACTTGGAAAAAAGGATTGAGCCTGTTGTCACTTATTTCAGCCTCCATTTACTCTGTTTTTGAAAATATCTGAAAATGTTATAATTATGCTGCAGACTCCTTCAAAGGAAACAAAAAATTAGGAAGGGAGTCAGGAGCTTTATTGATAAGAAAAAACATTAAACTAAAAATACTAAATCCAACATGTATTTTTTCTTAAATAATTAATTTCTAAGATAGGGAGAAATAATGAAAGGTCATATATTTGAAACCAGCTTTATTACAATTGATAAAACGTGGGAATTCTATGATTTTTTTTTTTAATTAAAAATACCTTTCTTTTTATATTCAAATGGATTCTGGCATGTATATTTTTTTCACAGTTGCACATTCTGACTGAATGAACCAAGTCACTCCACTATCACAAAATGGCCACAACTCAATAAAACATATTTTAACAAAAGTAACTTCAAAGCAACTTATTTGGGAAGGAGAGTGCAAATTGAAAACATGCATTAGAAAGGAGTGATTTGTAGCCAAAAAAAAAAAAATCTCTGTGGAAAGAAATTGTGTCCAATAAAACAAAAATCAGACCCATTCTCATGAATTTTTGCAAGTTATTCTCAAGGCAACCATCCAAACAATGCACACATATCTGGATACCCCAAGCTGGTGGAAAAATGGTCAGTGAAAGTGAGACTTACTCAGGAAATAGGAAAAAAAATCTACCAGTAAAAAAAGTGAAGTTTGAGATTGTCACTATAATGTCACAAAAAATGTGTGACATTCATATGCTTATTTTTCAGTATGGTTGATAAAGCATGCATGGTTTGAAGATGATTAAGCAAATTCAACTATAAAATGCAACACCCCTTCCTTTTTGTGAATGGCATTAAAAACTGTATCAACTGACTAGAGAGCTAACGAATATTCTATGTATTTAAAAACAAGATGAACTCTGCTCCTTTAGAAAAGTAAACACATTTGTACTCAAATCTTCTCATGTGTTGATGGTCGTCATGGTCTTCAAACTATGAATCTGAGTCACCTTAGTCATGCAATTCCTTCTAGGACAAAAGGAAAATAGCAATCTTTGTTTTTCTTTTTTTTTTTTAATTTTCCTCTCTATTATCATAACTAATGCAAATATGTACAGATGATTGTCATAAATGATGGGTTTCAGTAACTCAAACAACTAATTGAAGGAATTATCACAGATATTTTTATTTCTTTTCCACAATTAATTACTTGTAGTCTATATTTTGCCTGTTCCTTGTTTCTAAATCCACCTATCTTTTCTTTTGGCTTACCAAGAGTTTACTACAACTGTATCTAACACACTAGGTATGCTGCGCAGCCATTCTAGGATAGTATGTTAGATGTTGTTTTTTGAAATACGCCATTAATGTGCTTTGCTAATATGCTCATGGTTGAAATGATCATAAAATGAAGGTCTTTTTCTCCAAAGACAGATGGGTAGAGACCTTTAACTTTACGATTTTCCTTTTTTCCTTTCTTTGCAAACATCACCATGTCTGTCATTTGGAAAACAATGAAGCCACTAATTAAGTAATTAGTAACAATAATGCTAAACCATTATATGTCTTTATGAAGATTCAAGTATCAGTAACAAACTATTCTATTTGATACATGTCCATTTATCTGCTTTCATAAATAGGTGCTTAACATAATCTATCATCAAACATCTAAAACATACAGGTCTACCATGGAATGAGAAAAGTCCCATCCAGGAAGATTAAAACATGTTAATACAATCATGTTATTTAGATATAACACAAAGGTATCTGCATTAAATGTAATCATAGAGTCACATGTTTATAGAACAGTTTAGCTTGAGTGGAACCTTTGAATGTCACACGGTTCAACTTTCTGCTTAAAGTGGGTCTAACAGGAGGGCAAATGGCTTAGAGCCGTCTCTGGGATGGAGACTGCACATCATCTCAGAGCAGCCCTCCCAAATTTTAATTGCTTTCTCTCTGAAGAATTTTTTCATATCTAACTGGAACCATCCTTGCTGCAAATTGCAATTGCTACTGTTTCCTGTTCACTACACACTTACAGTAAGAGTCCAGCTTTGTTTTCTTATTCTAAGAAGAATTATGAGTCTAATACCTTCCCATTATCTGACAACAGCCCTTTAATCTCTTTATCAGGTTGAGAAAACAACCTTTCCTAAATTCTTAGGTTTTGTGCTCTGGTCACTGATCATCTTAGCATCCTTCTGCTGCATACACTCTTGTTTGTCCATGCGTCTTTTTGTACTGAGGACCACAAAACTAAACACAGCACTACAGATGCCACCTCACAAATATCACACAGGGAACCCAAATCATTTTCTTCAACCTGCTAGCTCTGTCTTTAAAAATGCATATGAATATGTGATAGATCTTTGTCATTCCAAAGGTTCTCTGCTGACTTGCATTCACCATTTTATTCATATTGGCTCCCTGTTTCTTTTCTGTGAAGCTGCTTTCTAGCTAATTTGAACTTCTAGTTTTAATTTTTGGGGGTCATTCTACACCAGGAGCAAAACTTTCTATCTGACTTTGCTGAATTTCTCAGCAACCCATTTTCATAGCCTGTTGAGAACCCACTAAATAACAGCCCTGCCCTCCAGCATGCACTGCTGCATCGAGCGGAACTAGCATTAGGTCAGACTGTCCAGGGCCTTTTGACAGAAACTAGAATATGTCAGACACAGTAAAGAAGGATTTTGTTTTATCTTTAAATGAGCTTAATACTTGAAAATATATCTTGGAGGTCAGACATACCTTTGTAGGGCTTATCTCAAAACTTGCCTAGTTCATATTTTTTCCAGATTCATTTTAACTGAATAATTCTACTGTTTTATTATGCATTTACTAACTGGGACCAAAATATCTTTCAACAGATACACTTAAGGGGAAGGAGAAGGAACCCTAAGAATGAAATACCTCCCCTGTCTAGCTTCCAGAATTATAAGTTGTTCATAAAAAACACTTCCATCTATTAACATATGCAACAAAAACTCCTTATAAGATGGTATGTAACAATTGCAGGAGAAAAATGGAAGATTGTGAAAGTCTGGGCATTCAAGTATCTCTTACCCATCTTGTAACTCGGAATACAACAATATTCTGCTTGTACCTAGACCTGCCTAGAATGTCCAAGCAAAAAGCTGTAAGCACTTTGAAGCTGCTGATTTGATTTCCCTTTGATTCCAGTTACACTGTCACAAGGGTCTGCAAGCTTTCTTTTTTTGCTCTCATTATTCAAGCTTCATCTTGTTTAACTGTCTTCCTTGTATCCAGAGAAAAAATGTGGATCAAAGTCAAAACAAAATGTAATTTTTTATTTTTTTTTAGGTACAAACCATACTTTAATATAGCTATAATAGATTTATTCACAGCATTAGACATTCCTTCCCACCCTTCATCAGTCTTTTTATTTCATCTTTTGTTCCATGTTGGTGTCTCTTTTCCTCCCAGTTTGATATATCTTACTTTTTTTCTTCTATATTTTTCTTGTCCCTAGTGTAGTTATTGTATTTGTTGTATGAATTTCCCTCATATGTAGAAATCATAATCATAGTTTACTTTTTCTCACTCACTCTGTTTCTTTTTTGAAAGCAGATATATACCTGATTTGGAACATTTTAGAAGTTTGTAGCAATCATTCATTGTCAAGAGAAAGATGTAGTTACATTGAATTTCCATGAGCTCACTTATCAAAGAGTGGTGATGCTGACCAAATTCTGATCTTGCACTATAGATTCCAGGGACTCTGTTTCTTAGCTGTCCTTTCAGTTCTTACTGTTCTGTGTGACATGCAGTGCAAGTTTCTTAAGGTTATTTGTTGCTAGTATAATACTCATAATACAGGGAGATAGCAGAAGAGATTTTGTACATTTAGAATCCAGTTGCAGTTCTGATAGAGGCTGATAACAAGGCTGTATCTGTGTGTACAGCTCCTTGTTTACTCAGTAATTCCAGGGGTGACCTAGGACTTCATCAGTCATCTGAAGATATGAAGATATACTGTCTTGTCTGAGTCTTCCTATTGAGTATTTCACTCATTTTACAACAGCCAACCAGGGCATAAAATTGGATAGCTCTAGAATTCCACCTATACAACTCCTGCTGTATATATGTGAATTACAACACTCAAACATCTTGACTGAGATTGTGGATTAAGAGACTGAGAGAATATACTCAGACCAGTGATGAGGAAGACTTGGGGATGTTCGTGGATATGAAGCTCAACACAGCTGAGCAATATGCACCCAGGAATCCAGCCACAACCTGGGCTACATCAAAAGAAGTGTGACTGGCAGATCAAGGGAGGTGATTCACCCCTTCTACTCAGGAGATCCTATCTGGAGATCCAGCCCTGGGGCCCCCAACACAAGGACATGGACCTGTTGGAGCAAGTCCAGAGGAGGGGCAAGAAGATGATGCATCATCAAGGGCTGCAGCACCTCTCCTATGTTCAGCCTGGAGAAGAGAAAGCTGTAGGGAGGCTTTTTAGTGGCCTCCCAGTACCTAAGGGACACCTACAAGAAAGCATGAGAGGGAATTTTTACTAGGGCTTGTAGTGTTAGGACAAGGGATAAACTAATTTTAAACTGAAAGATGGTAGATTTAGTTTAGATATTAGGAAGAAATTCTTTATTGTGAGGGTGCTGAGACACTGGAACAGGTTGCCCAGAGAAGATATGTCTACTCCATCCCTGGTATTTCAAGGCCAGGTAGGACAGAATTTTGAGCAACCTGGTCCAGTGAAAGGTGTCCCTGTCCATGCCAAGGGGATGGGTGGTTAGGGTTCCATTCAACCCAAACCATTCTACAATTCTGTGATTAACATCCTGAATTAACTGTCCCAAATGGCCTTCATTATATATTCTATTTTATCAATATAGAAAGTCCTCAGCTGGAAAGAAATTAAAAGTTTCTGTAAGTTCTGTTTCACGTTCATCATTCTATGTCAATAGTTTGGATAGCCCAAAACACTTGAAATAGTGATAATGTTTCACTATGACTATAAACCATAGTGTGTGGAGCTTAACAGAGTTTTAAATGTTAAAGGTTAAAGAGTCCTGATCTTTGTGGACTGACGGTATCTTTCTTTAAGTCTATATTTTTTTTTGTTCTATTATGTTGTAAAATGTAATGATGCTACACTGCTGTGCATTCAGTATTTTTCAACAACATGAAAAATATTTTGCCTTCATAGCTAAAAATCCCTAAATAAATAAATAAAAATAATTTTTAAAAAGGTGAAATACCTTATCCCCCTATCTATTTTCCATAGAATGTCTGGTCACACAAAAAGTACACACCTTGTATGTAAACAATCTGTTACAGAAAATGTTTTGTGATGGCAGAGGGTTTATATTAAAGTTAGAAAATTACGTATTATTTTACTTTTATTATATAAACTATCTTTTGCTATTTAATGTTTTATCTATATTTATTATTTAATTTAAATCACCACGAGCAAATCATATACTTGTGATTTAGTCTTCCAAGTATCCCATGTATTTCAAAGAGACCAAAGTGTGCTGAAGGCAGGTGGGCTCTGGTACTTCTTGCAGTATAAAGCAAGCACCCTGTGCTCAATTCACTTCTCTCCAAATAGGCTTGTAGAGTCATCTGAGACACGCTGGAGTTCCCAAAACATATATCAGCATCTGACATGATACACATACTAAGGGAAACCCAAGTTCTTCTGGAGCATCACTTAGTGGTGAAGAAGAACGGTTAAGGGAGTCTCATCAGATATATCTCTGCGTTCTAATAAACTGTGTTTTGTTGTACCCTTCTGGTGAGCCCTCACATAATTTGATCAGATTTGAAGGGATGCAAAAGATTAGATCTCAATTAACAAAATAAATTCAGTAATATTACTCTGATTGACATAGTAACTCTTTTTCCTACCTCTAGAAGTTAACAAATATATTTTACTTTCATTTATAGCTCAGAAGGTTCCAGATAGAGGTGACCTGTGATATGAGTTTTAAACAGTTCAATACAGGAGTCAAGCATTTGTAATTATTAAAAAAAAAAAAAAAAAAAAAAAGAAAAAAAAAAAAAAAAGAGAGAGAGAGAGAGAAAAGCAACACCAGAGGAAGATGAAATATTTTTTCTCTCACATATTATACAGATTAAATACAAACAAATAATATTTTTCCTCTTGTATAACTCATCTAAACAAACTTTGCCAAAAGAAACTTTAGGTTCCAGATTTTCAGGGATATCAGTCAAATTCAACACAAAATTTGGACAAAATCTTTTGAAAAATGTACATAAGCACCACATCTGAATAAAACAAGGTAAATTCCATAATAAAAATTGGAAATAATTTTTTTGTAGTGATCAGTCAAATTTTATAGTTATTTGTTATTGAAGAACTCCCATCATGTCTCCCCAGTCTTGTCACATTTCATTGTGTAATTTTTCTAGAAGGAGTACTTAATAATGTGTGTGATCACTTTGTGTATATGATTTTGCTGATCTATATGACTGCATTACTCAGAAACTACAAGAATGTACTCTTCCCACAAAGTATGAACTAGTTTGCCATCAGCTTTTTTTCACAGTAGTGTCTCTCTAACAGAAGGTACCCTAAAGTTTTAAGCTACCATTTTTCTCCCTGAGAACAGTCATACTGATTGGTTTTCAGTGAAAGAAAAAGTGTGCTGGTATTTCACTGGTCCCATGAGGCCATACTGAGCAAATTTTCAAAACTAACCAAGCCTTTGTATCATGGTATTGAAGATACAGGGCTGCTGACTCTTTCAATCTCTTTGTCCAGTTTATCAATAGATGGCAGCAAATAGCCCTTTTACTTCTGATCCCCAGCCCATAGGGTTACACACCCTTATTATTATTATTTAATGTTCTTTTCTATTTCTGCCTTTCTGTCTAAGATGGCTGTGTACATGAGTATGTGACAATGCAGTTAGACTATAGAACATATGCAACTGAAGCATTTAACTTCTTCACCAGATCCTTGCTAGAGAGAATGCACAGGGTTTCACTGAGAACCATAAACAGTTCCTGCCAAATCCAAGTTAGCAAGGAAGTGTGTATAAAATTCACTGAAATTGTACAGTGTCAGACTGAAATATCCTATATTTAAGTTCCCATTTATTAAGGAGCTATAAAACTCAGTACCTAAAATGAAGGATTCAATCTATCCTCTTGATAATAATTTTCTTTTGTTCCTCAGTTTCAGGTTTTGCAAAAGTTTATGCTCTGCTTAGACATTTCAGTATTCTTTGTGCAGCTTGTCCTAGAAAAGCCCCTTGGGCCTAGTCAGTCTGGATAGAAAGGATGTACAGCTATCTCTGAGGGGAAAAATGCTTTCTAAAACTGCAGAATATCTTGGCAGATTTCACTGCACCTGCTCAGGAATACTTTTTTTTCACTTCCTATAACTGTGTCCTGAAAAGCTTTTGCTTTCAAATTTTGGCTCTTTCTCAGGGATGGGAAGGGAAGGGATGGTGTCATGATAGTGCTCTTGCAATATAAGAAGATAATAAGAAAAGAGTAATAGATAGCTAAAAATATTTTTATGCAGTGTATTAGAAAAATGAAAATAAAAAGAAAAAATATATTTAAATGTCTGCTTTTGTGACACTTCTGTATAATGAAAGTAGTTAATTGTTTTCTACTGAGACCCATGGGTTAGACTTATCCCTAATGAAAAGGGACAGCTGGAAGAAATGTTGAGTTCATGTGAGATCCCATCTGGTCTGAAGATTTAATTTACTATCTGAATACATCCCAATAAATTGAAAATTACATGAATGATCCTTTTTCTCCCCTCTAGACAAATAATATTTTGGGGTTTTTTAAGTATACGTGGGGGGCTTTATTACTTGGAATGTGCGTTCATCTTGGATAGTTATACAAACAAAAAGAGGTATGAATTAATTTAAAAAAAAAAAGGTAGGTATTATTAGAAAGGGAGAAAAAAAAAAATAACTGCACCATTTAAAAATAGTCTGCAAATGATAGATGTTGAAAGTGCATTTAAACAATTACCAATGTGAAATGAATTTAACACGGGTTGTGTAATTTATTGTTTGGCAGTGCTTAGTTACTTAGTTAAGCCAATAAAGTTATTGAGATTTGGAAATGAAAATGAGAGTTTGTCTTCATTTACTAAGACATCCTTCATTTGTTACTAAATTTTTAATTTATACATATTGAAATTTTTATAAATTAATTTTTGACACTATTCACAATTTTGTTTTTTGAGATTTAGTATATCATAGGTAAAATAAATTATAAAAGGTCACATTCTGCTGCTGTATCTTGAGCCAATGTTGTGATGGAATTGAAAAACATGGTAGTCAAGGTTCAAGTCACTACAGTTTCTGTCCCTGCTACATTACCTGTGACAGAACTAGGATGTTGCCAGCATAACAAACACACACGTATGAAATCAGCAAGACTTAATTGCCAGTGACCAGTACATCACTTCCTGATAAATTTTATTTTCTGCTTTCTTAAACTGTCATGCTTTAATTATTTTTGGAGAAAATATGACATAAAAATACATCACTGTGATATTATTAGGCAAATACATGTATTTCATTGTTGAAGTGTGTTGAGCCTGACTGGGTGCCAGCTGCCCACCAAAGCTACTCTCACTCACACTCCTCAACTGGACAGGGAGAGAAAATATAACCAAAGGTTTGTGGGTTGAGAGAAGGACAGGGAGATCACTCAGCAGTTAAAGTTATGGGTTAAACAGATGAAGCTTGGGGATTTTTTTTTTTTCATATTAAATTGGACTAAGATAATGAGAAATAAAACCAGATCTTAAACCACCTACCCCCTAGACCCTCCTTTTTTCCTGGGTTGAACTTCAGTTCCAATTTTCTCTACCTCATCTCGTCAAGCAGCACAGCAGGGTGGAGAATGGGGGAGGTGGGGTCAGTTCATCACATCCTGTTTCTGCCACTTCTTCCTCTTTAGGGGTAGGACTCATAACTTTCTTACTCTGCTCCAGTGTGGGTCTCTCCCACTGGAGACAGTCCTCCCTGATTTTTTTTAATGTGAGTCCTTCCCACGGATTGCAGTTA
Organism: Dendrocincla tyrannina; assembly: GCA_035047865.1. Taxonomy (NCBI): domain Eukaryota; kingdom Metazoa; phylum Chordata; class Aves; order Passeriformes; family Dendrocolaptidae; genus Dendrocincla; species Dendrocincla tyrannina. The sequence continues at coordinate 73,991,643 of JAWWMP010000001.1, forward strand.
TTCTTGAACTTCTCAAGCATGGGTCCCTTCCACATAGTTCAGTTTTGTGAGTGTTCACTTTCTTGCAAGATTCTTGAGGCTTTTGGAAGTACTTGTGATGTGATGGCCTCTATGTGATGGCCCTCCTTGTCAAAGAGAAGCTGAGGAAGGGGAGCTTCAGGACCTGTGGTCATTTTCCTTCCTGGTCTGCTAGAGCATGGCTGTCTTGATACCCTGACAAGAGGCACAACCAAGCACAAGGTTGAGCAAGTATTCTTAGGGTTACACACACACACGTACACACAAGCACACACACAGCAACACAGATACAAGAAGGATGTCTTTACAGGTATCACACATAAAATCAGCACTAACTTAAACACAAACATCACAAATTACCTGAACTTGTTCTCTACTTGCCCTTTTCAGTATAAAGGTAAGATGAGAGAAAAGACAATGATCAAGTAACAAGGGAACAAAGCAGGGAACCCTAGGAAATGAGATATGGTGTGAAAAACAAGGAATAAAGAAAGGACCATAGCTGAAGAGAGCAGAGGCAGAAGCAGACTTGAAGGAGAAGCATCACAACAGGAAAAGTGTGAGAAAACATCCAAGAGTAAAAATGGAAAATTACCTTAAGCAAGCATCCTGCTGTATCCTCAACTAGACAACCTATTCAGTCATAAAGATTCTCTACAAATGGGCATTGAGTTGACTCTCTTAAATTGAGTGATTACGTGGTCATACCAGTACGAATTACTTTAAATTCTCTAATTTTGTTTTCAGAAATACATCCCTCTGTGCATGTATTTATTTCTCCTTTCTGAAAACAATTTCCCTCTTTAAATTACTTTTTCTAGTCACAAGAGGCTTCATGCTTACATTTTGTTTTACCATGTGTCAGGATTATGTATTGATCAGAGATGACTTTCTGGGAAACTAATAAAAAAAAGAATTGTGCATGCAGCATGATGCCAGTTGAAGGTGGCCCACTTCCAATAGTACAATAAGATTAAGCAGACTGCACTAAATATGTGTCTGCAACTTTAAGAATCTCAGAACTGTTTAGTCAATGACCATAAACTATTGCATTCAGATCTTTTTTTTTATTTTTAACGGATGAACACACAGACTCACCTGAATAACAGAGAGAATATGCAAATAGGCAGGAAATCAATCTCGTTGTGAACAGTGGTACAAAGTGTCAGCAGAGAGGACCAGCTGCTCCCTAATGAATGGGAAGTCAAGTGTAATAACATGCCAGCAGGGCAGGAGCCTTGACAGCCAGAGTACTGCTCTAAAGTGCCCAACCAGGAGGACCGATGCAGGACCAGGTTAACAGCCTGAAAAAAATCACAGATCTTTACGATATCATCTTGGGCTCTCATTTTCTCTATTTTGTAAGTATTAATATTTGAAATGTTTATATTATAAACCCAGGCATATTCAAAACTAGACATCCTTATTTATGTTACCAGCACAGCTCCTTATCTCTGTCATGATGTCAGTAACCTGTGTATTACTGAAGAGTATGAAACTGAGTTATACGAGTCACACTCTCTGCTAATAAAATAGTTTGAAAAGCACCTACAGTAGAATATGACATACTTCTTAATGATGCGAGTGATAGCCAGTAGTTTAAAACTTGCATTACTTTGATCCTATTTAACATAGATTACTTTAGTAGTATGTCTGACTTATATAGCTAGAACATAGCTCATTACAAGTTACTGTTTTGAATTATATTAATAAATATAAATCCCTCATCACTTTCAAAGATGTTATATTTGCCTCTGTGAAAGGATGAATAGGAAAGGATGAAGAAACAATGAAAGAGTATAGGAAAATTAGATGGATCAATATACAGAAAGTTAATTTTGAAAAAGAATGTAAAATAGGTAAATTACATGGAACAGAGGAATAAATGAATCTGTTTATAGGTCATAGTAAGAATATGTTTTATTATACTACATGTAGTTTATGTTTTTCCTAGTTTTGTTGAAAGATTAATTTTTCTCATGCCATGCACTAAAGTTTTTATAATGTGACATTTTTTTAAGAAGAGAGATTTTTTTCATAAGAGGGATTAAAACACCAGTTAACATCACAGTGCAAGTTAATGAATCATATCCAGTGTTAGGGGCAATGTCACAGAGTTTGCATTTCTGAGAAAATGCAACATGTGAACCTTGTGATCACTAGGTATTTTTATTATTCTGTGTCATCTTGGATTTCATAAAGAATATAAACACATTTTTTGAGAGTTTAAAATGGGTTTATAAGAAAACTTAAGGCTTCTGGCCTCCAGAAAAAGTAAAGGATATTGTGGCCTATTCTTACCTCTACTCAACTGATTAAGAGAATTAAAACCACTACAAAATAGCTGCCAGAAAAACAAAATGAAACAAAAACAAAAACCTGCAAATCTGCAGAAAAGATATCAACTTCAAAAAAAATCTTTAATTGCCGCAACCAAGCAAACCCTCAGAAAAACAAAATCTGATGCCAACACCAAAATAAAACCTCAATGAACTTTATATTTAGTTTTTTTAATACTATAAAGAATGTGAAAGTATATTTTATAATTCCTATGTGGGGACTTCTATAAGAATATACACTGCTAAAGTGCTACTACATGAATGAAGAAGCAACCTTTCTAACTAAATTTTCAAAGGCGTTGAAAGGATTTTTTCCTTGATCTACCACTCAAACCAGCAACTCAGAATCAACCATAATAACTAAGTTTTCTCTGGTCTGTATCCATTTTGTTTCTGTCTCCTGATACAAACTTATTTTCCCTAACAATTAATGCAATATTCACTATAGCATACTTTAGTATCTGAAAATATTTTACAGTTATAAGAAGGTATTATTTAGGAAAATACTTATAGTAGTCAGGAATTGGGTAACAGATCTGAGGAGACATTAGAAAGACTCTAGCATCTAAATACCAGAAATAGTTGTATATAAACTGATCTTTTTAATCCTTTTTAAAAAGGATTAATTCATTTTCTCCTTTGTATAATTTGTAGTAATGGATCCTAGATTATCTACACATAATTTTTAAAAAAATAAAACCAAACATGACAAAACTTCTCATCAAACGTTTTAATTGTTCATTAAGTGTTAGCTAACCATAGGACTATAAGATTGAAATTATAACTAGAATATAAATGTGCAAATATAAGCATTTACTTCTTAAATTTCATATTTTGTTCCAGTGAACTTATTTCCTTACTGCTTTTAAGAAAAGGCCCTGCTATTTTGGATTACCTATTTTTTGTTTTGTTTCTAGAACTTTGGTAGTCATAAGCTTGCTTTTAGTTAGGGGAGAGAAATAGACACCTCCAGCAGAAGATTCTTCTTTCTGTAATCCAACACACATGAACAACAGCTTAGAGGCACACTTTCTTTTCTGACTGCAAAGATGTGGATGGCTTAGAATCAGACACACAGTATTCCTGTTTCTGAAGTTAAGAGACAGATCCAAAAAGTACTCTCTTATAATTAAAATAAAGAAACAAATATACAGTTGTGTATGTGTGTTTGTAGGAATCTCTAAGACTCAAAGAGTTTTGCTTGCTTGCAGCCCAAAGTGTTTTTAAGAGGAAACCAAGGCACTTCCTGGAAATGCATGAGTTTGTGCTGGAACAACCTTCCAATAAATTTAACAGAAAACTTACAAAGGACATGTGTCTTTCTAGGAAAGATAAAGAAACATGTCACCATTATTTTAGTAGTGGGCTGAAACTACTAAAACTAGTAGAACTAGAAAACTAGCTGAAACTACTAGGAGATTATTCCAGACACATTTCCTATTATTTCAGTGAGCTGCTCCAGCATTTTAAGCTATTTTTCCAATTACATCAAGAATAACTTCAGCCTTGAACTGCTGAGCAGGTAGGCAGCTCAATCATGAATAAAAACTTTCCTTATTCACATATTACTTATTCTCTCAATTCTCACCAATAGTCTTACAGTAGGCTGCATTTTTAGAAAATAATTATGGATTGGTTTCCACAGTAAAACTTCTTTAGGGAAAGGTATTCTTTCATCTCTTTGATTAGCAAACCTCATTCAAATCGCAAGTGACCTGATTAAAAATTTTGCATCTCTCTGAAGAGAGTTTCCAAGCCTCTAACTTGCTATGAAATATGTTGAAATTCTCTAAAACAATAACGGAATAATGGCTAGCATTTGGAAAAAAATGTGCTGTAGTTCCTGCATGGAGAACTATCTCCATAAGATATGCTTGATCAACTCAGTTATTCTACTTGTACTTCTAATTAAAGCACAGAATAGGAAAAATGCAAGCAAGACATGTTGTTGTGGTGGTTTTTTTTGTTTGTTTTTTTTTTTTTTTTTTCTGATATGGTGGTGTTTCCAATTATTTATAATAAACAACACCTTCAATAAAATCTGAACTTTACTCACAAGCCATACAATGTAGCTTTCAGAGCAAGTCATTTAAACATTGATAGAGACCTCAGACGGTAATAAATGCTCCTAAGCACTGATTAAAATGCCAAACTTGCCTTTTCTTTTTTTTTCTTTTTTTTCTTTGTATCCTTGTTTCAGAAAAAAGAACTTGATTTATCTTACCTGAAACAAAAAACGGAAGTCAAAATTAAGCAGTTTTCAGAGAGAGTTTTAATTAGATAAGGTTAAAGCCCCATAGAGCTTGTCTTCTGTCTTTAATTCCCACTCTGTAGGAACTTTTTGAACTTCCCCTGCTGCTTTATTCAGACGTAATCAGCACCCTTCAATGAAACTCTAATTTAAAGAGAATTCATTATAGTAGATGACTTATTTAAATAGGTGAAAAATGAATGTCTCTGAGCAGAGAACTACATGTTCTAAAATGAAGATAAGGTCTAATGGGTAAGCTATAACAACACTTCTCACCATTGAACATGATTCATATTTGTATATGGATATATTTCTGTATAAAGAATTATATATGACCCTATAAATAACATGATTAAAGTTCTCAAAGTTTTTTGCAAACATATTAGAAGTGTCCCTTGGATATTGAAGTGTAACTAAATATTATTTTATTACCTTATGTTTTCCATATGAGTATTAAATACAATAAGCCCATCGAAGTCTAAATTGTTTATAGTTGAGTAGTGAGTCAGATACAGATATCAAAGAAAAGAAACTGGGTTTCTTAATTCATACTCTCTGTAATTAGCAGGTTAGTACAAGGCTGACTTGCAATTACTTTACACTTGATGTAGTCATGTATTCATGCACTGTAGCTGTAAATCTTTGACGTAATTCTTGATTTGATGGCAATCTAAAATGTATTTTTACTCCATCAGGTCAATATACCATTGACTAAAGATATTTAATACTTAGATAAGAAGTCTAAAAGCAAGTTTTCAAAGCCTAGTAGTGAAATACATTTGCATTTAAAGCTACAGGATAGCAGAAAATCAGTCCTACTGCTTCTAAGGGGGATACCAGTATTGCAATATATTAACTGATGCAATGTCTATAGAAAAATATATGCTCCTTCCTTAGACCAGATGTGCATCCAGAGAAACAGAAAATTTCAGGCATGCTAATCAGCTTCTAGGGTTGAAATAGAAGGAACAGGCTTGAAATTGCATATTAGTTAAGAACAACTTGTTCTGAATTCAACTTAAAGATACGGTAATCATTGAGACAGTTTGATGGAAGACTTCTATCCAAGCAAAGGAAAGAAAGTGTTTCAATAGAAAAGATGAGGATATCATATCTCTCATGAGAGACAGATTATCTGAGTAATAGTAGATGCTGGCACTCGTGGAATGTGCAAGATATTGTAAAAAACAAACCACAAATGCTACTGGGAATACATTTACCCATTTGGCTTATATAGAGAGTTTCTTCTTTATCTTTGTGCCTCTTGAACATGAAAACCAAGGTCAGATACTGAATGACTGCTTTGTGAGAAATAATCTTAAATTTTTCACTACATGCTGGAGAGCTTACTGGCTTTTTAGACTTAATTATGCTGAATAAATGATTGCTACTTCACTGTATATGGAGTAATTTGTGGAGTAGCATGATAATTCTGTACTACACATTCCCTCAAGTGTAAGATAAAATAAGGATATCTGTTTTTCTGAACACAGTTCTTTCCAGAACTGAATTGTCTCCTTGACTCCAAGACTACAGCAGTGATGGAAGTAGGATGAAGTAAATGGAGATGACTATGGGACTAAGGGATAAAGGAACCATCCTGAAGTTTATTTCACCTACAAATAATTAATTTCAACATGTCCTGTTCTTTATGAGTAGTCTCACAGTTGATGCTTAGAGAATCCTACCATTACAACTGTAAGACTATAGGGAAACTGAACAATTTCTTGCTCTTACATTTATTCTTACTGGAGATTCTATATCCGATAAAATCTGATAAAATAATTCTAAAGTACAAACATGATTTTTAACATGATTTTACTTGATGAAGGTAACATTAGCTCCAATTTTCAATGCCTGTAATTCATGCTGATAGGGCCCATATTCACAAGTCAAAAGTAGTGTAATTAAAAAATCTTATACATACTTTGCACACTTGTGCACTCTTATGCAGAGAGAATCTGTAAGTTTATGTGGGAAGAGCATGTCTGCTCCTTTGAGGGCATCTGATCAAAAGAGCCACAAACAGAAACATGCAGAGAGAAATCTGTCTGACACATAATATCAAGAACTGTACCTTGCCAGTGACATGAATTGGTAAGAGTATGTGGGATGTGAAAATGTTGGTTTTTTTTTCAAATGGAGGTGGGGAGGTGGGTGGATAAGGAAAGGGAAGCAGACAAACAATGACAAACAAAGCTGGTCAGTCACACTGATTCATGGGCTATCAAGAAACTTCAGGCTAACTAGCACTTTGGAAATCCGAGTGTCCTACATATCAGAGGGGGTCAGTGGGACTGTGTCAGCTGATGAGTCAGTGTGTAGGGAAAGGAGTAGCAGAGAGGAACAGAAAAGGGGATGGGCAGAAAAGGGCCAATTATCTGTAAAATAGAGCTAGTTGAGAACGTTCTTTTGGTTGAGCCCTGCACCTGATGAAGCCTGTCCTGTCCTCTTATACCTTACTATGCTTCATTTAAATTGTCTCTCTTTAATCTCACTATGTGTCCTACAAGAACCAATACCAGCTTCTCATGAGGCCCATGTGTGTGTGAAATGTGGCACCGACAGACTTGGGCTGTGAACTCCCTCAAACTATGGTGTCAGCTGCTGGAGCCACTGGAGTCTTAATGTCAGCAACTGAAGTGAGTAGGGGTCTGTAGTCCCCAGATACTGTGACAGGAATTACGTGTCTCCTAAAAACCAGCTACTGAAGGAACCAGAGTGAGTGAGGTGAGTGAGGGACCAAACACTGCCTACTGGGGCACCTAGCACAGCCTGTATTCCTTTTCCAGCTGCTGGGCAGTGACTGTTTTTCTTCCCTAAACTGGTTGTGTGTGTGATGTGTATATTCACAAACAAACTTTAAGTTTGCCAAGTAGTCAGGGGGTCTGTGTTGGTACTTGGAAATCCACAGTGTGTGTTTGTGCCTGTGATCCTGGAAAATTCACTACTTACCTGTGAACAGGGAAGTGGCAGCTATGTCTCCTAGCCTGTACAGAGACCCTATGTTCCTGGGTATTGGGCTGGGCAGGAGGGAGTCCTGGCATGAGCAAACAGATGAGGCAGACCCTCATTCCTTCACATGTGAAAATCTATAAAGAATTTAGTCAAATTAATTGATTCAAGGATCTTTAAATGGAGGTTTATCAAAGAACATTATGTATCCTGATACACAGTTTCTTTCAGAACACATTTTAATTCTCAACAAAATCAAAATTTTAGAACTCTGAATATTTTTAAAGATACCTCAATAGGAAAGAAAATCACATCTGCATCTACCTACAGTCTGATCCTGAGTCATCTGTGTTGATTGTAATTACTTCATAGCAACCATGCTAGACAAATTTGAGCAATGTTACTTGTTTTTTAAGTGGGGAGGGAAAATTCCTTAATCAGTGTTCTAAAATGACAGCAAAACTTGTATATCCTTGTTGGAGGTGGGCTTGTGGAGCAGTGAGGATGACTCAATTTGAGTTAGCTACAAAGCTCAAAGCTCAGTTTATTAATGGCATTTTCTACAATTATAGTATTCTCTGAGTGTACGTGCATCCACATTACTGGTGCTCACACACATAAACAATCACTCATTGGCTAATGCTGCAAACCCACTGTCTGTGTAACTTCATCCAGCCTGCTTCTGAGTTCTCACAGAACTGCAAGGTTGTTTATCTCTACGAGCACAGAGGAGTCTAGCCAAGGTCAGACTCCTGCTTTGTTAAGAGATTCAGAGGCCTAGCAGGTTCCCACATATACTGATGCTGAAAAATCTCAGAATAAAAGAGAAACTGCTCAGAAACAATGTGTCTTTAAGCAGCAAGATTGGGATTATTATAATGTTGGAAGTTAGCCAGCTTGTGCTGGACAAACTAGCTCGACTCAAAAGGTGCAAACCAAATAATTTACACGTTTCAGGTACACATTTGCATCATCTAACATACATATTCATAACTAGGTGGAGTCTAGGTGGAGCTTGGGTAGAGCTTTCGAGAATCTTCTTTTGGCTCAACTTTTAGGTGGTCTTCTCCTCTTACCTCATCTCCTGGCGGTCGTTTCATTATCCTTCATCGGCCTGACCTTTTTAGTTCTCTTTGTTAGTGACCTGGTTACTGAATCTTGCAGAAACCACTGGCTTAAAGCCATTCTATCCTATTCAAATGTCTATCTTGTCTTAATTTATGACCACTAGGTTGACTGTATAGAGTTCTCTCAGTATTTTGATAAGATCAGGTCCAGTAGGCAGGACAGGACAGGCTATTGACTAGTGCCAGGAAGAACAAGCATTGAGCAATTCTCTTCTAACAGAGCAAGGTACCTCTACTCAGTTAACTCTTTCTAGACCTTGCTCTGCTTTATATATATTTGATTCTTCTATCCATAAGTCCTTAATTCACTGTTCTGTTTATGTGTCATGTAATTCTTTTGCTGAAGTTATTTACATTTTTTGAATTTTTTTGTTAGTCTTCATAAATTATAATTTATTGCACACAGTACTCAGAGAAGAATGTATTATATCTATTTACAGGTATTTTAAATTAGGTAGGGCTTTCTTGAGGGCAGCAAGCCTGGTTAAAGAATCCACAATATGTGGCTTGCACTGAAAAACTAATCCATATTCTGTATTTGAAATATACAATTTTAATTTCTCCACAATGGAAATAAGCAATTTGCCTTGGAGAACATTTGTTTTGAAAGTATGGAGTTTTTTTGTGAACTTTGAGTATATTCTATATACTTACTCACAGAGAAGATAGTAAATATCAAGCCAGTGAACTGGAAAATCAGAATAACTACAGTACTTAGAGTATAATAATTCTGCCGAGTGGGATTTTTATTAGCCACTAGCTAATAAAAAATTACTGCAATATGATTTATAGTATGCATAATTTAAAGCATTCAATAGTATTCTATGACCATCAAGAAAAGGGTCATAATTTTTACATAGCTGCACATTGGTACTCAAAATTTATATCTATAAAAACAAATCAACAGACTGGAAATTAGTTTCCATGGATTGAAAATGGCTCATTTAGTCTGGAGAAATGGATTCATAAAAGTCAGGGACATAAACATTCAAATGAATTTAATCAAATGTTGAATCAATAGTAATGCTGAATTTAAAGCTGACATCAGGTGATTCAAATGAACATTGCTACAGAAAGTACAAAGTTATGAATGATCTGCCACTTGAGACACAAACTGCAATTCATTCCAAGTCAGACAAGGGATTTTAGTTATTGCTTCTCTTGATGCCTAGGTAACTATTACTTATGCCCTTTACTCACTGCATACTTACTGAGATTAAAACTTAATTTGGACAAAATTTTTATCTCCCTAGGTGATATTTTCCTATAGTACTCACAGCAAAATACAGATTCACAGTTCTTAAAGGTGGCAAGCAATCAATTTCATGAAAATAGAGCTCTACACAGAAACATGTTCAGCTATTTAAATATCTTAGGTCTAAATTCCTACTTCTCACTTCTAATGCCCTCATTCTGCTGTTCTCTTTCTATCCTTTTGTTCAAATAAGCTTCAAAACATTGACAGGTTCTTGGAATTAAAGCTTTTAAATACCAATTAACTTTTGACCATGTAGGGTTACACACTACACCATCATGTTCTATAATCTTATAGATTCTAAAATGCTGAAATAAGCCTAGAGTAGAATATCAAGAGAATAGAATGGTAAAAGTAGGATTAGCCTTTTCAGACTAGTGTCATATATTTCATGTAATTGTAAGCTGGGTTCTTAAATTGAAAATGTTTTGCAAACTATGCCTTTAAGCAAAGACAACTACCAAACAAAAAAATGTAGGAAATTCTTATTCAAAATCATTGTCATGGGCTTAGTATCAATTAATCTTTGAGATATCTTTCTATATAGAAGCAGCACTTCTCATTACCAGAACCCTATACCTGTTCTCATATGAGTGTCTGCAATTGAGATGGGAGGAGGAAAAAACCAAACCAAAACAAATAAAAACAAACAAAAAAAACAAACAAACAAAAAATTTCACCAATGAAAAGCACAAGAGTCTACTCACTAGGGAGCTGGGAACTGAGATGCAATGACTGCCAAGACAAACAGTTGACTGCCAAACAGGAATGCTCTCAGAATAGACAGAATTTTGTGCCTAGTTTCTTATTGGAAACTGATGGCGGTGAATGCCAGCACAGCAAAAGTACTAAAAATAATAATAATGTAAAAGAGAGCTGCCTGGTTGATACAAGAGCTGGTCTAAACAAGATCACACCAAAGTCCCAGATATGGTGTTTGAGACTACCAGTCAGCTTAGCTGACACAAAAGGACACAGTCCAATTCATATGACTTGTAGATTAAAAGAGACATTGACCCAAGACGGAATACTGAAGTGGGTGTAATCACTGGGTCTTGGGCTGAAGGGTGAATCTGACACACTTCCCTTAGGTAGGAGCTGGGAATAACTTCATCTGCAGGAGGTGTACTCTGGTCAAGCTGCTAAGCCACTTCAAGGACTAAGACCTGCTAAAGATAAACAAGATTCACTTGATAAAGTGGGGCATCACCGTTTCCTCTCTCAAAGACAACAAGGAGAGCTTTAAGCAAGATTCATCAGAGAAAGGAGATCAAAGCCTCAAGATAAGTAGGAAAACATGGGTGGGAAAGGGCAATGGGGGAGATGCTCACATTTCCTTTGAAACAGTGAAGTGAGCCTACAGCCATCTGAAGTGCCCTTGCTCTAATGTGTACCATATGGGAAAGAAACAAGAAACTGCATGTCAATAAAAAATTACAGAGTACTGTAAATATATAGCAAGGTAGCATGAACAATGAAGTGTTGCTATGTATGGATAGTAAATATTTTAAAAAGATAAGCAGAGATGGTGACAATGTGTGTGAGGAGTAGCTGAATGCAGATCCTGGACTGACTTTAGATGCTGCTGTATTTGTCCTGCAGCTGATAAATAAAGAATAACTGTCTCATTATAATGATAACAAATGGCAGTTGTGACTACAGTGACCATGTGATAATAAAGCTTGAAGACCCTTAGGGAAGACAAGAAGACATGTAACAAGGAATTTGGACTTCAGGAGACCAGCCCTATTCAGGGAGCTGGTATTCAAAGGTTGATTGCCCAAATAATCTGATGGCATACAGTGAATTTTGATTTGCGCTTTCTTAGATTGAGGAGAAGGAGTAAGTTGTCAAGGAACTGGAATGAATTGAGTTACTGAAGAGTAACATAAAGAACCATTCTTTTTTTTTTTTTTTTTTTTTTTTAAGTAAGCCATGGAGTTTTTTCAAGGATGATCTTAAAACAAGCAAACAAACAAAAAAGTGACAAAGTTTTAAGTTCTAAAAAGAAGAGTTATGAATCTAGGGATGGATAACATCTATAGAGATGAAAAAGAAACTGGAGATTATATCAAGACTAAAAGAACAGAAAGGATGTGTATAAGAAATCCATTTCATATACTTGATATAAGAAAGCCATTTTTATATTAGAATATAAGAATTGTTTAACATATGACAGGATGTCTGCAAAGGATCCAGTAGATCCTTTCTACTGCAGCTAGTAGAAAGGATATATATATATATATATGTATATATATTACTAATTCTATTCACTATAGAATCTTTGTAACTAATCAGAATGTAGCAAATAGAAAACCAGAATGCCTTGCCAGAATGGAATTGTCTTGTAGCGAAATAGTGAAAAACAAGAGAACAGAGCATGCGTCAAGACATAAGGCCAAAAGTTTACAGTGAAGAAGGCTACTGCGTGAGACCACTGAAGTGATGAAGAAATGGAAAAGACTGCCACGGTCCTCAACTGTGCATACTCCAACAGAGGGACTGATGTAATTAGAAGTGTGAAATGATGTGAAGAAAAGAAGCTGTCTAGTCACTATTTCCTGTTTGTTGAAGTGCATAAATGTTTAAATTTTTGTTCTGAAGAGTGAGTGAGTTAGGAGAAGTGATTCCCCTCACTCCTGGTACTGTAAAAACAAATACCTTCTACTCAAAGATACAAAGTCTCTAAATGTTTGTGGTTTTAGTTTGTTTTGTTTTGTTTTGGGTTTTTTTTTGCTTTTTTTTGTTGTTGTTGTTTGTTTGTTTGTTTATTTGTTTTTATTAGACAGGGTTTCTGGCATCAGATGGTAGGAAAAATGACAATACAAAGACATGATACTAATAAAACTATGTCCAAGACAAATTAAAAATATTTTTAGGATAAAAATATCACAATCCTTCAGCTATCAAATTTTAGTAATTAGATGATTTAGCAATACCATTGCACTTTGAAAGCATATTAAAAGTAATTTTATTCTCTTAGAGATGTGTGCTGTTTTAAAATAGTTCTGATTGTCCAAACATCCACCTTCAAAACCCATTCCCATTTTCAGCCTTTTGCTGTTTGCTGAAACTCCTTTACGTTCATAAAATTATGAAAAGTACAGTAGGTAGTTTAGATAATACCTAGTATTTGCTTTTCTTTAACATTCTCAAATATTTTTAATCAATTTTGGGGAGAATGGATATAGAAACAGCATTTCTAGCAGTCTTTTCAAAGCTTTTCAGATTACTGAAGGTTAAAGCAACACAAAAAGTCAGGTTGATGCAGCTAAACTGAAAATACATTCCAAATTCAGTTCAGGATCACTTTAAAGCTGTTATCTTGGTGATAGCTAGGCAGGCAGCCTTTTTCTTTTTCTTTTTTTCTTTTTCTTTTTTTTTTTTTTTTCTTTTCTCTATTTGGCTATCTCAGTGATCATGCTGCCTGAATGTCTGAAACAAGTAGTTTTGGCTTATACTTGCAATTTTATGTTTTATGAAACAGCGGTTTACTAATTTTCATTTACGAGTGTGAATTCAAAGCATTAGGAGATATTGGTAAAAGGCCCAATTTTTCAAGGCAAATCAGGAGTTAGAGACTTCACCTCACCATCAAAGGTATGCAGACATCTATCTGCTATTGTATATATCATTGCTAATCTTTAAAATAAATCATTAGCTATTTTGTTATCTGAAGTACTTATGGAGTTCCAATACTCCATAAGCATACATAGTTAATCTTCCTCTATGAATTATTTGGAGCATAAATTCAAGCAGAAGCCTTATTAACAGAATATGTCTAAGACAACATAGGCAAAAATAGCTTGTGAAAAATGCTTAATATTTAGAAAACTCAGGTTTAATTACGTTTCAAACCTTAAGCCTAAAGTGTCAGGATGAGTGTTTAGGTTGCCTTCTAGTTTATCTGTCTTTAAATTCATGTTCCACAAGAAAAGCAGGGTGATTCACAGCACTGGGACTCCCTATATGGTCAATTGAAAGGTGTAAGTGCCTTTGGAGAGCAATTTGGAGCAGTGAAAAGAAACACCTACTTTTTTTTGCATTGAGTTATTGACTATAAAAAGCACACGTGTGTCTGTAGGCAATTTGGTGCTCTTTAACCACAGATCAGAACCGGCATAGAGTCAACCATTAGAAATATAAACTACATGGATTGTTAAAGATCACTCATTTCAGAGCTGTGATCTTAACATCTTTTCACTTGGAATTCAATAATGCAACATATTTTCCCTATGAGTGAGCTCATTATAAAGTGGAATGAAGAAGTTATAATACTTTTCCACTGTAGTATTTCAACAGAATTCTTTAAACACTTATTAGTTATTGAAAGAAGAACAACTTCAGGGAAAGCTGTCTCTTTAACCTACTGATGATATTATGGTACTATTTCTTTAGGACACCTGTCCACTAGAAATTTAGTACCAAAGCAAGGGCTCCTAGAGCTGATTGCTAAGGATTGTGTCCAGTCAGATTCTGAAGATCTCTGTATCTGGGTACTCTGGGCAGTCTGTTCCAAGCCTTGGCCTGAGATTTCTGTGGTTAATAGATTTTCATATAGTGAAGAAAACAGTTAATATGTTAACTTTTCTATGTCTTCTCACCAAGTCCCCTGCCCATTCAACATCCAGACAATAAACACCCTGGAGTAAAATATACAAACCACAATTATCTCTATGCACCAGTAATTTGGTTTTTGTATGGGTCACAAATGTATGAATGCTTCTCACAGTATTGATTACATTCTTGACTTTAATATTAAGGATGCTTGACTTTAATATTAAGGATAATAAGTACTTCCAATTATGTTCTATAATTTGGCTAAGATACCCTTTAACGAGATAATTCATGAATGTAAATTTCTGTGTATGAAGAGAAGCTGCAATAATTCTGTTTCATTTGGGAATACTTAAACACTTCAACCACTAAATATAAGTGTCTGACAGTTTCATACACCAGCTTTAATACTATCATTTATTTAAGACATGGTTTAAGCTTATCGAATGGATTAGTTTTTCCAAAAATTGAAGCAGAATTTTGTCTTTCCTTGTTTATCTTTGAATCAAAGTGGCTCTTAGTCATCCACTGACTTGAAAAGGAAGGTTTATGAGCATATCTAGAAAAATGTGATTAAGTGCCTAGAGAACTTAGCCTAACAAGACTGAAAAATATTATATGCAGCAAAGATCAGGAAGCCACAGATAATAAAAATCCTAAAAAAATGCATTTTATTTAAATCGCATTAAGATAAAAAGTAAGCCAGATGAATTCTTTCTGTAATGTTTATCTTTTTTTATAGTTCAATTCATAATCAGTTATTTATCCAAAAGGGAAGAAATGTATCTCTTCTAGGACACCTCTTGGAAAGCAACCTCTGGATGAAAAGTATGGTGTGGTCTTTGATAGTCTCTTTTAATACAAATTCAATTTCTGTAATGAATTAAGCAGAAAAGGACTTTGAAATCATCCCACTGGAATAATGAAGTCTAATGCATTAATTGCCTTTTCTTCTTCTCACACCCTGTTTTTTCTTATTTCTTCTTTCCTCACCTATTTTCTATCCTCTCTTCTCTTCCCCATTTTACACTGATATTTCTAAACTTTTGCAGCACATTACAGGTCACAAGCAAGCTTTACATAATCAGTGGGAGGAATTGTTACTCAAAGCTATTATAAGCTTTAAAACAAGTTAGTGAAGAGCTCTCATGCAAGGAGCTATGAAAAGGCTGACCTTGTAAAACAGAAATCAGCACTCAAAAAGCATCACAACATCCTGGATTCTCCATTGGTAATTGTATATCTCACATATTTGTTTATTTCAGGTAAATGTTACCTTAGTGTATTCTGCATTTGGTGACAATCAAATCACACATTGGGTGCCTAGTAAAATAATTTGTCACTATTTGAAATTTTAAATATCATGGTAAGCTAGGTTGTCTCTCTCTGTGGTGATTTCCTTGCCCAAACCTTTGAGAGTCAACTTCTGAGTTGAGCAGAAGTATTCCTTCAAGCAACTGGAAGTGAACCTACCTTGGTGTTTAACAAATGCTGTTTAAATATGTTAGAAAGGAAAATAATCTATATTATTTTTTTATTGAAAATGTCCTTTATTTATGTAAAGATTTAACATATAAATGTCAACAGAAATTATTTCTAAATGTGCTAGGTGCAAAATGTCCTATATGCATTTCTAATACATTCAGTGTTTCTGAAATTGATCATAGATTTTCTTGCCAGCTGTGAAAGTGGTATGATATTTAGTGCATTATCTGATAAAAGTGGGAGACTAGTGTAGAAAATGAAACTACATAGATTCAAAATCTGTCTAAATAATGTTGCTCACAGAGGACAACTTACTTACAATTTTCATGTATCAAGAAATAGAACAAAAAACCCAACAAAACAAAACACACAAAACATGGAACAATACTGATATCACCTTGAAATAAAGATGATAGAAAAGTTCTTTTTTTCAATTTCATGTCAAATTAGTTATTAATTGTGCTTCCTTGCAGAGCAGGATGAGCAACTAATGTTTTAATGGTTTAAGCCACTGCAGAGGTGAACAGGAGGAAGTAAATGAATCAGAATCCACAGGAACATGTAGTTCATGTTCCTCTTTCTAGAATATAAGGGACCCTTTCCTAAGTAACTACTTTGTCACAGTGACTTTCTCGACCTGTGTGGTTACAGAAAAAGAGATCTGGGAATTGGTGCTAAGCTTCGCACTGGTACAGAATACTGAGCAATAGAAACTATACCTGAAATTCTAGACAAACATTGTAAAGAATATTTTTCCTGAATTAATGAAATTAAAGATTTATTTAAATGTAATCATGTCTTCTGCTCATAGGGACTGTTCAGTTACATAAAAATAGCTATCTAGGGCCACTTGCAATAACTTAATATCTCAAAACATTCAGGGAACACAGACAAGGGTCTCACAGGAATTTAAGACTACTATCATTCTGGCTTTCAACCGGGGTAAGTGTCAAGACCTATAATAGGTCAATTTCCACCAGTCATCTGTTCTTAATCAACTAAAATGAACCCCAACAATAAGAACTAATAGTAGATGTCTTCCAAGTATTTACATCTATCTGAGTGTCTCATGTAGCCTTCCTTAGAGATAATAAACAGAAATAATGATTTTTCAGGACAATTTATCTAACCTATTTCCTCTGTCTAGAAATATCTGAGTTGAGACATTCAGATATAAAGGTAGTATCCAGAGTACATAAATCATATTTAGGCACGAAAATAAAAGGATTTACTGGTGAGCTAAATAGTAAGCTTCATACAGAAATCTAATTTTAGGTGTCTACATGTTTGCTAAGTGATTAAACTTTCATCACAGGCAAAGGGTGCGCAACCAATACACTCAGTGGATCTTGTCTTAGTTGTTCATAAAGTTGTGCAGTTTTGAGGAATACATCTGGTTCGGGTAGCTCAGTTGTAATTTGCAGATTGAGCTCTGGGTGGGAGCCCGAGACAAGAGGCCTTGCACATTTCTTTTACAATGTCTCTTTCTGTGTTGATTACTGACATGGTAAACCACATTTTCACAAAGTCTTGTGAAGACAAACAAGAAGTTCTGTCTCATTCTACTTCTTTTGCAGTTGCCTGTGTTAATTGTTTGAAATACACTGAAACTTTACAGTGTGCTGACAACCCAAGATATCTTTTACAAAAGTGGTTGAGGAAATTTTTTGGAATTGGTAAGGAAACACATCAATCTTTTAGAATGCCTGTAAGAAGAGAGGCAATGCAGTCATTTCTGTTCTGGAGCTTCATTGTTTCACACGCCTAAGTAAAATATTTTTAGACAACCCCTGGGTGAACTATTTGTTAATAGGTTTTGTAACAGTTAGGAGCCATAAAATTGGTTTTGTGATAAAAAAGAGCGTCTTCAGCAGTATCTCCAAAGCATTTCTAGCCACATCAAACATATTGATTTGATAGCACTTATGAATCTGGTTCAGATGACATTGATTGTCAGTAACAGATTAAGGAAGTCATGTCAATTTGAAATCAGTAGCATGATTAGCAGTTTAATACTAGATATACTTTGTCTCAAGAAAATAAAAAGTGGAGAGTAAGTTACACCAGAATAACATATATAGTATAAGGAAGATTTAAAAAAAAAAAAAAATTCTGAATAACAGTGATGAATATTATTATATTATTACTATACAGTGACACTATATGGCAAAAGGCCCAAAGTAGGTTACGTACACCATCTTTGCATGCAAATGTTGAAAAAACATAAGTAACCTTTCAGGGTAATGTTTTCAGTAGCATTTATGTGTTTGGTCTGGTAACTGAAAAGTGAAAAATGAGTAAGCAGTTGTGTGAACAAAGCAGGTCCAGAGCCATTCTCTGCTTGAGTTGTCTTAATAATAAACCTTCACCTTTGCAGCTCTGGGAATCCTGCAACCCTCATGTAATAGTAAAATGGGGATACAGACACTGTATTCTATTTCTCACTGGTGTGGGATTGATAGATTCAGCATAATCACAATGTTGTGAAATAAGGTACTAGCTCAAGGAACTGCTCTGACACATTAGAAGACATGACTGATCTGAATAAGAAAACAAGGATAGAACCATGTGTGTCTCAGGCTGCAGGGTATGCCTGCTGCCCACTGTGAGGCTGGGTGAGAGGTATCAGCATGCTCATGAGAAAAAGGTACTATGGCTGAAGCACCAGGGAATGAGCTGCAGGAGATGGCAAGCAAATGTCATGGTCTCTACTAAAAGAATGAACAGGAAATGAGCAGATTCTTCAGAGACATCCTGAAGAGACAAGGTGCATGCTGCTTAGGGACAACTAGAGGCTGTCAAGTAAGGAAACCTGATAAAGTTTACTATGAACTGCATGGTTAATTTTTATTCCAAAAACAAAAATTGAAAAGTATAATTTGGATTGACTGCAAATTAATGTTCGTTTTTTGAACTTTGTTTTCATCACTAGGTGAAATTTTATTTCAAAACAAATTTAATAATTTCCAAATATAATCAGAAGCTGGGGAAAAAACCCAACCAACCAACCAAACAAAAAAAAAACAAAACAACAAACCAAATCAAAACAGCAATGAGGAGATAAAAAGCTATGTAAAGAAGTTTGAAATTTACTAGTTTTAACTATTTTAGTACTGGTATATAACTTTCTTCAAGATACCGCAAAGTCCTTTAGTTGTTTCTCAGACCAGGAGACCGAACTACATTTTTCCTCACTTCAGTAATAAAGAGTTAAACACACAGACTAATAATAGGTCAGCTATTCAGTTTGCAGATCCACCTAACTCTATTGAGTTGAATGAAATCTCTCTATTGCTTGTTGAGAATCTGATACTACAAACTTCAGTTACAAAATATACAATAAATATCATGATATTCAGTCATGTAATAGGCAGATATAGCAGTGATTACAGTCTTTATCTGGGACCGATTGTCACATGAAAGGTGAGTTCAGCTCTTGTTCAAATACAGTCTTCCTTTCTGCATTTAGGTGAATTTTCACAAATAATTTCTGCCCATCTAGTGTAATTAGCCCCAGGAGAGATGAAGAGAGACTGCACAGTCACAACATAGATGCAACTTAAGAAGGTAGTCTTCTGCTATTAAATACTGCTTCTCAGCTGAGAAATAGTATAGCCATGACACAGTGGAAAGGCCTATCATACTCAAATATATATTTGCAGCCCCCTTATTTCATATATTAGCATTCAATGACTCAGTTTCACCTTAAAGCTTTCTGGGCCTCAGTTCCCAAGCTCTGAATTGAAGTCAATAGTGGTTTCCTACTTGACAGGATTTTTCTAAGGAAAATTACATATGCAGGGGTATTCAAATCACATGGTAAGTGAAATGGTATAGATATTTTAACATCATTATGAGAATAATCAGGTAATTTACAGATTGTATCTATTTTTCACTAATTTTTATTGTTTCAAGCCTGTCCATGCTTAAAAAAATTACATTTTAAAAAATATTCTGAAAAATCTGAACCTAGTTATGAACGTTATAACCATAGTTAATTTTAAAAATCATTAATTAATTTTAAATATATATATTTTCAAAAGTTGCCTAAGTTATGAGAATGATTCTGAAATAAAATGCAATGTTTTTTCCTCCTCACTTTTATTCCCATAACAATCTACCTTTTATGTTCTTACTCCTGCTTTCCAATCGATAATACAAAATTAGAATTAGCATCTAAAAACTTGCTTGGGAGAAGAATTTGTTAAAAGTCAAGGGAAACACTTCTTTGTTCAGGGCCTATAGGAGGAAAGTAATTTTTATTACCTGTCTCTTTGTTTCTAAATAATGAAGAGTTACTAGCACAGGTTTACTCTGTTTCCATCACTAAGGCTCTACTTACATTTTGCAGCACCTGAAATAAATTTATCTTTGATACTTGGTTCATTTACTAAGCATCAGATATATGAGTCCAGGCAGAGTTCTTCTTTTTAATGTGATGCAGAACTATGTCCTCAGAAATACAAAAACTTAAGGAAGACTGTGACAGCCGTTCTCCAGCTGTCATATCACTGTGTATTATGGTCTGTAAGAAGAGAGAGTGTTAAGGTAAAAAAAAAACAAAAAACCACATGTTTTTAACTGAACTTTATCGATTATGCTTTATTCGCTGACAGTTATTTGCACTTTATTCATCATGGTTTTCTGTTCTTTTTTCTTAAAATTAGCTTAAGAGAAATTAATTGAAAATGCTTAACAAATAGTTGAAATAGTTCAAACTAATATGCCTCCTTTATTTTGAAACTGGACCCAGGGAAAGACCAAAAAAAAGAAAAATACAATTACTCCAGTTGAGACTTTTTGTAATAGCTTTGTCTGTGGGTTGTAACTTCCAGTCTATGAGCCAATTTAATGTAGAAGGAACTGAAAATTAATCTCCAGCTAGTTCATTATTTCCATTCCTCCAGCTTAATTTTCACAATTAATTGTAAAACAGCCAGGACAAGCCACAAAGGCTGATTTCCTCTCTGTCATGTAATCATACTCTTACAACAAGAAAAATAACTATGCATTCTCTTATGATCACATTACTTTCATCTACTTTTCCTTCCTTACTTCATTGGATTACTCTTTTTCATCATCTTTCTTTATAATCCTATCTTTTGTGGATTTTTTACTAGTTATTGCTAGAAACATTTTTTAAAAATACTTATTTTTAAGAGTTTTTAAAGTTAAAAGTAGTATTACTTTCTCTCGATTTTCACCATGGATATATAACGAAAACCTGTGGAACAGAGAGTTTAATCACTGGTTTGTAATTAAGTAGACATATTTTCTAAATTCAGTATGGGGACATTTATCTACCATGAAGGAGACAATGGTACCAGTTATCACTGGCATATCACCCAGTTATACACTGTGAATCTGCCATTGGTTACTGTGTAACTAGAAGTACCTTGACTTCAAGGTAAATATGTTTAAATCTGAAGTGCACATCAGAATGTTCAAGTAGTTGAAGACGTCAAATGACAATCAAATGATAGATTAAAAAAATGTAGGATAATAAATTTCTGGAAGAGTTTTCTAAGGTAGAACCGAGATCCTTAAAGTTCTGAACCAATATGATTTTATAGATGATAATACATGATTCAGAACAAACAGACACAGAAAAGACTCATTCATTTTGTCTTTACAGTTACAACAAATGACTTTTCTACCTGGTTAACACATAGTTATAGCCACATCTATGGAAAGCAAGAAAGAAAAAGAAAAAGAAGAAGAAAAAGAAAAAGAAGAATAAGAAGAAGAAGAAGAAGAAGAAAAAGAAGAAGAAGAAAAAGAAGAA
>JAWWMP010000001.1:74013514-74039294 GCA_035047865.1 Dendrocincla tyrannina
AGAAAAAGAAGAAGAAAAAGAAAAAGAAGAAGAAGAAGAAGAAGAAGAAGAAGAAAAAGAAGAAGAAGAAAAAGAAGAAGAAGAAAAAGAAGAAGAAGAAAAAGAAGAAGAAAAAGAAGAAGAAAAAGAAGAAAAAGAAAAAGAAGAAGAAAAAGAAGAAGAAAAAGAAAAAGAAAAAGAAAAAAAAGAAAAAGAAAAAGAAAATAAAGAGGGGAAAAAAATCCATAAGACAATTCATGAAAATGCATATGTACAGTTATAAAATGTTGACTTAAAATAGAGAAACAGAATTAAGTTGATATAAAACTTTATTTCAGTTAAGGTTAAAAATTAAGGTGCGCTGAACAAAATAAAAGTTACTGTATCATATTCTAAGTTTTTAATTACTATTAATATGTCAAGGAGCAATAATGCAGAGAAATAAGAAGGGGAATCTTAAACTATCAATTCATCTCTATCAAGTAATGACCTTGGTATTCATCTGATAAATCTGAAGGTTTGACAGAAGGATTTTGTTGGTGGGTTTTTGGTAAGTGGTGTGTGGGAGGTTTTGGTTTTGGTTTCTAGGGTGTGTGCTTTGTTTTGTGTTTTGATTTTAGGGTTTTTTTGTGTTGGTGTTTGTTTGTTTGTTTGTTTTCTGTGAGGAAATTTAATCCTAAAGCAAGAAAAAGCATCAAGTTAATAATAGGAAGACTTGATCACAAATTGTGCAAGTCCCACAGGCTAGCATAATAATTTTTAAAATTTAATATACCACAGACAATATGTTGATATTAAATCTAACTTAAACTATCACCTCTAAAAAAAAGAAAAATAAATAAATAAAACATGGAGCAAGGACTAGTTTTCTTTTTTTACTCCAGATTTACTATGAGAATAAATTTCTTTTGTGCGAACTGGCATTTCTTCAATTTCTGATTGAAAACAGATCAAAACTTTTAGGCAAAATATCTCACAGTACAGATAACATTCCAAAGCACAACACAGTTTAAATGTGAGTGGACAACAAACATAGATGTTTTCCAGTTCATGAAACTTCTTCATGCTATCATCTCAATGAGCAACAAAATACAAAAGTTCTTCCCCAAATTTCCATGAGTTTCTCCATCTCAGACCCATTGAGCTTTCTGCATATTTATAATTCCAAAATACTTCACCATTAAAATGACAGAAAAACTATACTCTCCATTTATTGAACTTATCAGCAATCAATATACCACAGTATATTTTACTACCTATTCACAATAATAACAATAAATCTTTTATAAGCTAGGCTTTTATATTCACTTTAAATTTTGCTGCACAATATTTAAAATTAGAAAATCCAAAAATTACAATTTCTTTCCCTCTTCTATAATGTCTTATGAAATGCCATTTAGCATTGTGATTGAGATTGTCTTTCTGCTGAAGTCACTGCAACACATACTTGCCATATATAAGTCAGTTTGTTCATTTATTTCAACTTCTTCTGAGGGTCTATCTCAATTCCAGTGCTGAAATCCTTTGCCTGGAATAACCTGCCTAAGTCATGTTTAAATTATGTAAAATATATATGTGAAATAGATAAGAAATTACTTCTCTTTGCTCCATTTCAAATATACACAACTGAAAAATTAGTACCACTATTTCATAGTTATATAATCTTTCGTATTACAGTATTTTTCTCCATGGTTTCATGACTTTGCAATGTAAGCAGAAAACTTTATTGTTTGTACGGTATGATTATACAAAGCCAACAGTCATAAGCTTTGCTCTTTTCCATTACAAGAAAATAGCAGCACTGATTAAATGGTACATTTCTAAAGTGTAAGGTTAATCCAGTGGAAATTTACTTTAATGAAAAAAAAAAAAAAGGTTCAATTGTCACGTAACAGCTGCAGATGTAACCCTTGAAGTATGAAATTTAGGAACCCAAAATGTAGAAATGTGTTGGAATATGCGCAAATGACTAGTGAATAAGTAACACTTAAGATTTATATATAATTAAGTTCAGCTATTAAAATATTTCTGCTTGTTTCTTTGGCAAGCAATCTGGTATTAAAATATGCCAGACACAGGGGAAAAGAGAAAAAAAAATCATTAATATATTATATAAGATACTTTTTGTCAACTGAACTATATTATATCTGAAAGTCTGAGTTATAGGACTCATCTTTTTTTTATTAAGCTTCTTAAAATATATGGATTCAATGGAATATTTTGTCTGAGGAAGTTGTCTAGGTAATATAAGAATAATCAAAGTAAAGGTAAATATTATTTTCACATTTACATTAGTGTTAAGAATTATAGGTATTAGTTTGAAATAAAGTCAAAATGTAATTAAAGGCCGAAGTACAATGATCCTTCCATTTTCCCCTCTGTTTAAGAGAAAGTTCCCTTTCAATAAGATATTTGCTTGTAGACATGTACCGTTCCAGAGCTTACTAGTGGGGTGTCAATTGACCATTTTGCTAAATTTCAGTTATTACTTTTTTTGTATGTATTTCGTGATTTTAACTCTTGACATATTTTTTGAACCAGTGTATCGATTTAACTGAGATTTTATTACATTGTATAAGAAAAAAACCCCCACAAACGTTTAAAGAATCTGCAGGTATTTCTGCTATTAATTAATTTCTTTGTTCTTGAACAGCTGGAATAAATACATCTCTGCTGGAAACATGACACAGAACATTTCAGCCACAGACATAGTTATTTAGTTCCTACCTCTGTAAAATTGTTGGTTTTGCAGTCCATCTAATTGGAAAATTGATTTCTTCTACCTTCTTACCTGAAAGTTACTAAAGTAAAATCTTTGGCCAGCATATGTCACCATGACCCTGTAAGCCTTGTTATTTTTTGTCATTGAAGAATGTAGTAATTTTTGTTCAAACTGAAGTAGAAATTTTAAGAACAAATTCTTGATTTAATAACTATTTTTTTCTGACAGTTTCTACGCATAAAAATGATGACTCTGTGTTTGCTATTTCCTATTTTTATTTTTTTTTCCCTCATATATGTACTCTGATATAATAATAACTTAATATGTGTAATGATGTCTTGGTCTCTTTATAATCCCTTTGCAATGGTGTGACAGTTTACTCATCTGCTTGGTCACTTATAAATTATTAAAAAAATCTAGGCTGATGTAATTTATGGACAGCTTCAGGGCTTACATAAAGAGAAAATAACAAAGATGAATTAAGACACTAGTTTTGGACTTACTAATGGTAAGCTATTGATAGAAGAGTGTCAAATATTTTCATAGCTGTGCTAACTTTTTGTTGTACAGATAAGATCATACACTAAGACTCTTATTGAAGATTTAAAATTTTTTATGAGCTTCTGTAAGGAAAAATATAGTAACAGAAACTGAAACATCAAAATTGTCACCTACTATTTTCAGCAGTTTTGCCAGGTCCATTGTAGACCTGGAGTAAAGAAAGTTATAGAAACAAACTACAACTTAAAAGTAAATACAATTTATAAATCTTTCTGTAGTACATTGTTTAATATCAGAACGACTTGGAAGTGGTGACACTGACTTAAAAGGCAATGAATGTCCTTTTCCTGTTGGTCTGGATGCAAAACTTCTACTGGAAGTCACATTTGGACGATATAGAAGAATGCGTTTGTGCTGTAACATAGTGGGGGAAAAGGGGAAATAAAAGCTATTAATACTGAACTAGAAGTCCTACCTCCAAAGTTTTCAGTATTCAAATGCACCATTATAACACTATGACTCTCATTATAACCCTCATAGAGACAAAACTTTCTTAATTTTTAATTACATTTTTTATCTAGAAAAGGACTACAAGGAAAGACTTTTTTTTTTCATTTATTCATAATTTTTTTAACTATAAGTTATTCTGCATTTCTTTGTCACCACTTCTGATTTCATGATGTAACACTATGAAGTAATTCTTATATCACAAGCAAGAAGTTTTGTTAGTACTCTGGCTCATTGGTACAAGTCATCACATATTTACTTATATTTTTACAGTGAACATTAGCAGTGTTACCAATACTGTGAGATAGTACAATAAGATAATACACAAAAAAAGAGAAATACAATAGGACTAGTTGAAGTAAAATGGGTCTGTATGTAAGACTTCAGTCTCTTATCACAAGTTCATCAAAGGGGTTTTACATTAAAATTATCCAAGGCTCAAAAAATCCACCTGCCTGATTTATTAAAAGGGTCTTCAGTTCTTTTTACACCTTGAGATGCTGCACACATTTCTCAGGAGGTAAAATAACACACTTTTACTGGCAAACTTAGAAAATAAGCAAACATGGCAGAAGTTCAAAGGGCAATATTCAACAAAATAAAGCATTTCACAAAGCATTGATTTAGCACATGCTAACCCATACAATTTAGCAAAATCAAACTGACCCAGCTTTAGGTTACCCAAATATCAAAACAGTAGGTTAGAAGAGTAAGTAAAGAGAGAGAAAAAGAGAGAATTACAGCAATTGCCTGGAGTCCTGCTCAATTCCAGCTTCCTTGTGTCCAGACAGAAGGGTCACATCCATGTGGAAGCATCATAGTATTGGTTTTATCTGCTCTGGCCCCCTGTGGCCACCCGCCGAGGCAGGACTCTTGGCCCACTGTGACCACTCTGAGCCTAGACTGGGGCTCTGGGGCAGGGTGTGGGGCAGTGCTCCTGGTGTGGCATTGACTGACAGCAGCTCCAAGGCTGGCCAAGGAGGCTTCAAGGGGCTGTGGTATGGAACAGGGCATCATTTCCCAAATTGTGAAATTTGACCTGTCCTTTCCCTCTCCTCCTCCCACACACATACTTGAGTTGTCCAAGACAATGATCCAGTTTCTCACACTGTATCAAGCATTGCTGGCTGAAGTAATTTCAGAACACATCTGCAGAATCTATGTCAGCATGAGACCACAGAATCATGCCAAGAGCAAAGCCTAACTGTGCTACCATCATGATAACATAGCTGTTCTATTTTAAGGATCCAGGCTATTATTTTTGAATTATGCTGTATTCTGTGGATAAATAATCCTGTCTGGAGGTACACAAGACTCTCAATACAATGCTCTATTTCATGCTATAGTCTAAGAGAAGATACAGACTTTTGCAGTAATTTACATTCTAAAAATGCTCATGATTTAAAGTGATTTTTAATTCTCTGTACACAGAATGCCCCTTAGATTATGAAAATGTTTACATATTCATGTAGATATATATGTTACCTGCCTACACATCTATGTATCTATCTGTCTAGAAAGAGGTTCCAAGTAACAAAACTGCTTAGTTAGATATAAGTAGTACAACTGAAGCTCACTGCATTAGACTTTAATCTTAATTAAAAAAAGAGTTTACTAATCTGGAAAATGAGCATTTATTCTGCAGTTTAGATTTAGAATCAGGGTATGTGTGGATTTATTTGTTCATATTTTTTATCATCAAATATTTTTTTTAAATAATTAAGAGGAATTATTAAATATTTTAAAACATTATTTAAAATAAATATTGATTATTGTATTTTGGTACTGCTCAGTGTCTCAGATCAAGAATTCATGCTAAATTCTGCTTAAATATATAATATAAAAAATAGGGAGTAACATTTCTTACCTGTAAACAATGTGAAAGCTGTGAAATGGCTAAATTTATTTCTATTTTAACATTTGACTCATATCATTCCTCTTGAAATGAAAGGATTCCAAAATATGGTTACAACTCATCAGCATAACTTCAACAGTATTTTAGTGAAATATTAAATGCAGGGGATAGTTACAAATAGGAGTTGATGTTTAAAGACTAAATTATTATGTTTTAATATATGTTCTCAATTACACCAGTAGCTATTACATTATAATATGTGGTAATGTTGATAAACATAACATACATTTACGGTGCATCGACCTTGGCTATAGGCCACGTGCCCAACAAGTCTGTCTATCACTCCCCTTCAAATGGACAGGGGAGAAAAAAAAAAACAAACATAATGAAAGGCTTGTGAGTAGTGTAGTGAGAAATAAAAACACATCTTAAAATACCTTCCCCCATCCCTCTCTTCTTCCTAGGCTTAACTTTACTCCTGAGTTCTGTACCTTCTCCCTGCACTGTGACACAGGGGGATGTGGAAAAAGACGTGTGTTTGACACATTGTGTCTACCCCTCATTCCTCCTCACAGGTTTCATCTCCTCCACCGTAGGGTCCCTCCCACGGGAAACAGTTCTCCATGAACTTCTTCAATGTAAGTCCTTTTCACAAGCTACAGTTCCTCATTAACTGCTCCAGAATGGGTCCCTTCCATGGGATGCAGTCCTTCAGCAGCAGGCTACTCTAGCATGGGTCCCCCATGGGGTCACAATTTCTGCCAGTAAATTCATTTCAGCATGGGGTCCTACCTCCAAGGAGCCATCGGCCCTGCCAGGAGCCTGCTCCAGCACAGACTTCCCATGAGATCACATCCTTCTTTGGGCATCTTCCATGGTTCCACCATGAACCTCCACGTGCTGCAAGGGGACAGTCTGCCTTTCGTGATCTGCAACATGCACTGCAGGGGAATCTCTTCTCCAGTGCCTCCTCTCCCCCTCCTTCTTCAAGACCTTGGTGTCTACAGAATTTCTTGCTCTTTACTTTTGGCTGCTGTTGCACAGCAGGTTTTTCCTCTTTTAAAATACATTGTTACAGAGAGAAATTGAAGATGTTATTTTTGTGATCCTACTCATGCATAAAACCAATAATTTCATTTGGTCATCAACTTTATTTAAAGCCAAATGCATAACATCACCGAGCATTTTAAATTTCACAGGAAATAAATAGATGTCATGTGAAACTTTTTTCTAAGTTTACAAGCTTTTTCCCTTTCCATTTCTCTTCACTAAAATGATGGGAAGCCATTGTTACAAGTTTGAGTATTATTTTGGTATTGATTGCATTTTCCTTTCCTTTTCCCTTTTATCCTTCTTCAAATACATACTCCTTTTTTTTTACGTCTATATTAAAGAAAATTTGATATATTAAAGAAAATTTATTTAAATAGGGTAAGAACAATTTCATCCTGCACAATTTTAACTGATTTGTCATGCTGTCAACGATTAGCCACTAATTTTTTTCTTTTTTCTTTTTCTTCTTTTTTTTTTTTTTTTTTCCCCTTCTTTTTCTTTCTTGGAATAATATTCTTTTCCTGTATTTAACAGTGCATTATAAAGTTGCCATCATTACCCCTGCAAATATTTCTCATAAAATCTGTTTAGTTTAACAGTCTACGTCTACCTTACCAAATAAAAGAAGATTAGAGTTTATTAGTTGACCTGCAGACTAACTTTTACAATCTGGTTTCTCTTGACCCTGTTTAGGCTCTAGTGAAGACCACCAATGCCATATTTTTTCTACGTCCCTGCTCTCCTCATGCTCCCAGCTGTGCACCTCTTTCTTTGAGATGCTTTTATTTCTGTGTCCAAACCCTACCCAGGGCAAAAGCTAACAATTAAAGAGTTTGGATGAACAGTTATCTCATCCTCTGAATTGCTCCTGGTCTTTTATTATTTGGCAGTGCAGTTATTACTTGACAGTGTAGATAGACCTGGTGGAACTCTTATACTGACAGCTCTGAAGGGTTAGTGCTTATACCTGTTCTCACTGAAGTGAAAAATAAATGGAATACAAATTCTGAAGCTGTTTGTGCCCCAGTGTCTCAGACACTCTCATCCTTTCTCTCTACATTCAACTAACCCCACCAAGAAGATAAGAACTCAGGGATGTTTCTTTATTAAAGCCAAATAAAATCAGATTACTTTAAGCTGTGTTAGATCAAGTTATTCACATTTGCTAAGTTGATGTTTTCAGTTATTGAGATTTAAAATATTTATGATTAGAAAGCATTCTTAAAGTCTTCTTAATTTAGCTATACTGAATTAAGTAGTTCAGTCAGATAGAAGAAAAATGCACTATTACCCGTGTGAAGGCAAAAGCATTTCAGATGCAGTGGTTTACTTAAAAAACACTCACAATTTTGTAACTTGTTCAACAAAAGGTTTTGTAGTGTATTCTGTGTTGAATTAATAATTTCCAAGTAAAATGTATTACTCAGCAAATTTCATACACTCTTTAGTGCTAAATAGAGACTGTATGGTTGTGGGCTATTTTCTATCAACACATTTTGTATTCCAAGTGACAGCTTTTAGATTTTAAGATGTCATGTTTCATTTTTAAATTATATGACAACCTGGATGTTACATGTTCCAGAAAGAATATGAAACATGATGCCTGTCCACTTATGGGACACTTGATTTGGTCTACGGATAGTATCAGATAAATCAGAAAAAAAAGGAAATGGATTTATTTTTTTTTCCTCTCCTCTTCTCCATTTCCATTCCATTAGATGGAATAACTGAGTGCTTGGACAGATGTCATATCATTTCATTAAACAGTTATTTGTACGACTACTCCTTAAAACATTGTATCAGCTATATAGAGCAGAAAATATTTTTAAAAGCTTTAATGAAAGCATAAAATGAAGCTGAAGTTGGAACAATTTCTTTAAACTTTCTAAGAAGAGTGAATAAAAGCATGATTGCAAATTTGAAAACAAACAAACAAACAAAACACCCCAAAAACATTTGCATTTCAAAAGAAAGACAAACTACAAAAATACATAAGAAAATAAATTATGGAGAAATATTTCAAAAAGATTGTTTTATTTTATTTTTTCCTATATTGAAGTCTGTCTTTTCAGCACTTTTTCTTCATATTCACACTTTCTGATCATTTTCTTCATAATTCACACAACTTTTTTCCCCTTAGTTTATCCTCTCAAAAGTTATTCTGAAATCTTTAACTCCCTCAAAGTCCTCTTATGTACCCAGCTTCTTTTCACTTTGTTGCTGTCCTGCTCCCATAGCAGGATCTCTTAGTCATCAGGTCAACACTTTTGTCATATGACTCCTAGCGATGTGTTCTAGATGATTTGGTTTCAAGCCAAATTGTCAGGTTGAAAGGACTGGCAGCAGGGAGGCAGTTCATTTGCAGAGTACATGCCAGGTGTAGTGAGCTTACAGCAGCCAGGAGGCAAAGAAAGTTGGATTTGCTCCAGGCAAAAATTCTGTCCTACTTTTTATTCCAGTTACTGGACACCAGTTGGTCAATCTGAATCTACAAAAAGAGACTTTAAAAAAAAAACCCAAACACCTAAATGTCACCTATTGCCTCTGGGTCCCCAGTGCCAGTGTCAGAAATGAGCTGAAACTCAGAAGATTCTCTTCTTTTACATACTGTATTTTTTACATGTGTTTGAAGATAGAGTGGTAAATTTAAAGCAACTAGAGAAATAATTATTCAGTTCTGCCTTTTATACTCGGTGGAGTGAGATATGCAGTCCGTCGAACAATTTATCTGTAGAGCTAGGGAGGTACCTAGGATAAATCAGACTAAATTTCCGTCAAGGATGCCTATTTTTCTCCATTAAATGGAAAAGAAGGCAAAGGCAGGAGCTTCAAATATTGAAGTTTATCTCTTAGAATCAAGACACATGTTGCAACTGAATATTGATATCTGTATCAGTTAGAGAATAAGAGTTTGCTGTGGCAGGATTGTTTAAATGACTGATAATTCAGTCCAATTTCCAACTTCAAAATAATACTGCTCAACTAACATTGACAATAGGCATCATCCATTGCCAATTATAAACTCTATCTATTGGAAACAAATATTCTTTGATCATCATCATCTGAGAGCACACAGTACCATGGAGTAGATGCAGTATAGTTCCTGCTGATGACTGTGGACTTTGTCATGATTTTAGTCACTGTGCTAATTTTGTCAAGGTGGAATTAATTTTCTTCATAGTAATTAGTGTGTGGCTATGTTTTGAATTTGTGCTGAATAGTGTTGATAACACACTCATGTTTTAAGGTTTGCTGAACAGTGTTTATACAGAGTCAAGGCCTTTTCTGTGTCTCACAACACCCCAATGGCAAGTAGGTCGGAGTTACACAGAAACTGTGAAGGGACACAGCTGCGACAGCTGACTCAAAGCAACCAAAGGGATATCCCATATCATATGATGTCATGCTCAGCATAAAAGGATGGGGGAAGAAGACACGTAGGGACATTTGGAGTGATGGTATTTGTCTTCCCAAAGAACCATTACATGTTATGAGTTTGGCTTTCCTGGAAATGGCTGAACACCTACCTGTCAATGGCAAGTTGTGAATGTTTTGCTTTGTTTTCATGTGTGTGGGTTTTGTTTTACTGATTTTACTTTCTTTATCTTAACTCACAAGTGTTCTCACTTCTACCCTTCTGATTCTCTTCCCCATCTCAGCAGGGGAGCATGAGCAAGTGGCTGTGCAGTGCTGTTGTGTGGGGATAAACCATGACAGTCACCAAATTTAAATTGGCCAGATGAGAGTTCTTTGATGAGAAAGGAAAAAAAAAGATAAAAACAAACAAACAAACAAACAAAACCACACACACACACACATAAAAAAAGCCACAAAACAAACAGAAATGGGATGATCAAACTCTTTCCCATCATTCCCATCAATGGGTTTTTTTCATGTTCTTTCCCAAAATGAAAGGTACAGATCGTATATCTTCCAGGCATAGTTCAGCTTATTTTGGGGACTGAGTGATTTAGAATTTGTCAGGCATCTTTCCCAGTTCTTCTGCATCTCGTTTCCATCTTGCAAATTTAGTTGTTTGAACATGTTTTCCAGTTCTCCTATTGAGCAATTATACCCAAGTTTTGTTTTACTTCTTTGCCATTATATGCTACTTAAATACTGTCTCAGTTCTGGGGAGAACTAAGATATCTATGTTAGCCGAGAGAGAAAAAGGAAGGCCTTCTTCCCCCAAGAAGATCAGCCAAAAAAAAAAAACAACCCAAAACAACAAACAACAACAAAAAAGAAAAAAAACCTCACCTCTCCTTTAAATTTAGAAAACAGAACTTTAATTAGAAAAAAAAAAAAAAAAACATAGGAAAAAACATAGGAAAAAGATAACAGTTCTTAACCACAATATATATTCATATATGTATGTCCAGAAAGGACCAAACAAAAAAACCAGTTTGTAATAAACCCTTTAAACGAAAGGAAAACAAACGTTAATGTCCTCCGCAAATATATTTACAGACAACAGGTGGCAATGTCGCGCCTCAGCTGGTTGGCCTCTCTCTCAGGCAAGATGCCCGGGCACAGTCACCGGTTCAGCTCCTTTGGGATCAGTGGCAAAAGCGGCACAAACCCCGTCTCCGTAGTGCAGAAAGCAGGTGTACTCTATTCCTCACGGCAGCTGCAGCAGTGCCCGCGGCCTCCGTCCAGGTGAATGGGCGAGTTAGAGAGGGAGAGACACAGTTCTGGCTCTCCAGTGATGCCGGACTCAGTATGCTCCTGTCCTAGCTCACTCAGCCGAGACTCCGAGCTTCCCGAGCCTGCGCAGAAAACCCCCTGCAGCTCCCCCAGGGACCATCTTCCCTCCTCCTCCCGGCCTGGGGGAGACCAGAACAAAAGGCTCTGGTCTGAGTCGTTACACCGGGACATAAATATTAATTATGTCCTTTAGTTAGCCATCTTCACAGAGGTTTAGGCATTGGCACCAAGCTTTTTGGGAGGAGTTGTAGCAAGATGGTGATGGTGAAACTACAACAAATACTTAGGTTTAATTATGTTACAAAATGTCAATGCATTGCTGCTGGACGTTCTAATTTAGTGTGCTTATTTCTGGGTTCAGGGTAAGTAAACACTATTTATGCTTTGCTTAGTTTATGATCTGTTCTGTTTCCTGAGTGCAACAGGTCTTTGGCTGCTAACTTGATGCAAATCTGCTTCCTTCTCCAAATATGACAATGAATCATAAATTCTGTGAACAAAGTCTTTCCCTGCTATTATTTTAGAGATAAATGTATCTAAATGTGCAAACATATCTATCTACCCCTACAAAAACAAAACCACAAACAAACAAAAATAAAATAAAAACAAAAATAAAAATAATAAGTTTATATTATGTTTCTGGTCTTGTTTGGTTTTTTTCTAGATAGCTAATTTTTTAACCCACAAGACTCAGACAAGTGAATGAAGACTGCATGCAACATCTACCCTCAAAGTAAAACCTTGATCATTTGCTTCCCTTCTTTAGATGGATCAGCTCCTGTAGCAATCAATAACAGTTTTCCCAGCATAGACATTCTTTAACCACTATAGATAGTTTAAATGCCCTATCAGCTTGTCATTAATTTTTCTGGTACCACTTGAGATGTGTCAGGTCACTATTCATAGTTTAAGAATTCCAATAGGATCTATTAGACCAGGCATTATACCTATGGTATATATAACCTATACTTTCCCCTGCAGATCATTCTGGACAGAATTTATATGGACTGCTCAAGCTATAGCAGAATCCTATTATTTTGATATTACTTTATCCCCCGTGGTTCAAGAATTTTAGCTGATAGCACAAAACCAGCTTCTTTCATAGCTCCTGTGGAGTTCTGCTCAATGGCCTGACAAGACAGAGTAGAATTTTCAATAGATTTCCCTGAAAATATTTATTGCTGACAACTTGCCTTTAGCTGTCAAACTGTAAAGCTGCCTCCACCTAGGTGACTGACCAGCCAAATATATTTAGGTTTCTATTTATGAAAGGGCAGGGTTTAAAATAACAAATGTAGTTTTTCTCTGTCTAGACATAGCCACAGGAAGCATGAGATATGACAAAAAAAATATTCAGCATGTGCCACTACTCCAATAGATGTACAGGTGCACTTGGCAAGAACCTTCTAGTGAAAGTCACAATGAAACCACACACAATTTCATTACCACCTGCTCTTTTGGTAAACACCTGTAAACTGCTGGCACATATTTGGAAGAAATAGTGAGGAACTTAAATAATCCTCTTTAGCTCTGTGAATACTGCTGTCTTTTGAAAATTTAGTCATCTTTGTACCAAAAGGAATTGACAACCCCTGTGCTTTTAGAATATTTTGCATTAAATAATAAAAGCAAAAGCATGTGATATGCAAAATAAGCCATAGTTTAGAAAGAGTAATAATAAACAGTTCTGCAGATCTCGATCCACCTACACTTTTAGAATACTGAAAGTCCTCAGGCTTTTATGATTCAGGTGAGGATGTAAGTCTTGGCCCCATGCTAACCTAATTTTATAAGCTCTTTAGCATTAGACTAATATTTTCTATTTCATTGCTCCCTTCTTTGTGAGAAAGAGGCAAATAACTTTTAAAACCCAAAGTGTTTTAAAGTATTTGGAAAAGAAAACAAAATTCCTTACTGAACAAGGATTAGGGAAAAACAATGAAAATTTGTAACACAAATTCACATAACTAACTATCTGATGACCTTCAGAACCATCTGATTTATGCAACTTCTACAGATTGTCTCAGGATGGGATTAACTGTCTTTAGGAAGAATTTTCCTTAAGAAGGAAGAAAATCAACATTTCTACCTTAAAGCAGGGATATCACTTTTAAATCCTTAAAATTACCTGCCAATAATTACACCCTGGAGTTTTTTTCTAAGTAATTTTAATGGTATATGCACTTTTTCAGAGCAGTTCAAGATTGGGGAATTGTGCCCAACAGGCTAGTCTATACAATTTTATTGGATGTCAGCATTTCCGGAAGAGCCATCCTTAAAAAAACCCAGCAAGATACCTCTAATCAATACATTGCACCACTCTCTGTGTTCACTTCTTTTATGAAATCCTAGGGAAAAATTAAAGTTACTTTGAGTAAAAAGTGTGATACTCAGTAGAGATGTTTGGTAAACAACTTTTATAGCATCTTAAATGTAAGGATTTTGGTATTTTTTGCACTACTTTGGGAGCAGATATAAATACAACAAATTTTCATTTTGTTCATGTTTACTTGAAATTAAGCTAATAATGAGTCAAAGCAATGCAAAAAGAAAAAGTCAAGGTTTTAAGAACGACATTTAAACAACATATTTAATATTACTTGAAAGAAATGTAGTAATTAAAAAAAAGTATCTTTATCTGATTTCAGAAAAATCCCCTAGAAAAATAACAAAACCCCACAAACTAGCAACAACAAAAAAAAAAAAAAATCCCCAAGAAACTAAAACCTCCAAACCAAAGGAACAAAACACCAAAAAAGAACACAATGAAGCAAATAAATCCAACTTGTTCTAAACATCTTATTTTGATGGGGTTGATTTCCCAATATAAAATATCTTTCTGATTATTTCTTTTTCCTAACCAGCTCTAGAAATGACTTCTGTTAGTTAAAAAAAAAACAAAACAAAACAAAACAAAAAAACTACTAAATAGTTTTTCTCTGGGCTTCATTTAAAAAAAAAAAACAAAAAAACAAACCCAAAAAAACCAACCAACCAAACAAAAAAACCTGCCAAAAAACACAGACACTAGAGTGGAACATTGAAACAATGTTATGTTTTTATGAAGAAAACCTAAGTGTGCAGCAGCCAATTTTAACATACTTCTAAATATTTAAAGTAGCTTAAAAGTTTCAAATAATTGAAGTCTCCTTTCTTTTTTTCCCCTACTTTTATTTTTCAGTCATTTCCTCATTTTTTGTTAATCTATCACTTGTGTTTATTCTTAGCTGTTTATGCTGCTAAAAACTATATATATATATATATATTCAATTAACATTTATGTTCTAAGGCTATTTCAGACCTTTAATTTCTCATTACTTTCCATTTTGAATTTTCCTAATTATTTTTTTCTTAGAAATCTTTCTAGTCTGTGAAGATATTCCATATGTCTAAATCGAGCTGTTTAATCGGGGCACTTTTCTGAAAATTCAGTTTGTCACTGAAGTCATTCATATACTGGAATTAAGAAATGGATATTCCGCTCTTCAACGGCATCTGTGCCTTAATGTTCTTCTCTGATTATTCTTTTATGCATATTTTTCTTCTTTTTACTCCATACCTACCTCTCACTTTTCCCAATTTTTGTCTATCTTCTCTTTTTTATCTCACATTTCTTGTATCTTACAAAATTCCCATTTTATTTTAATTCTTCTATTCCCATTCCTCTAGTGGGCTAATTTTTTCAAAGAAGCAGTCAAGACTTTGCTATTTTGGACAGCTTCTAAACAAGCAAATTTGGTGAGTGAAGTCAGAACTCTCCCTTCTCCTTCTTTGTGATAAATAGTCCTCTTTCCAATAGCTACAGAGGCTGGAGTGAAAGTGAAGGATTTGTTCTGGTCTATTGCTAGTAATATAAAAGGCAACTTTTCAAAAAGAAAGTAAACACTATAGATAAGTCCTTAAAGCACTCTTATTCAATAAATTAGTTGCTATAGGACTGAATATAGGAAATAGAGGTGAAGTATCCACTGTTTTAAACAGTGATTTTCACCCATTTGCTAATCTAATATATGCTGTACTTTTAAGGTTACTTACATAAAAATGAAACTTCAAAGTAATAGCTTTTTCTAGGCTTTTTGTTGTTATATTTTATTGTTTTTTTTGTTTTTATTAAATAAAAGTCAGTCACAAAATATGAAGATCTGCTGTTTGTTATGTTGTGCAGACAGAGGAATAGAGCCTGTTGTAAATTTTAGCTAACAGAACAGACCATGAGAAACTGCTAGATGTGACAATAGAAACATCTGGATATTGCTAGTAACAGAGAAAGAAGCTGACAAATAATACTGTGAGAGATGAACAGACAATACAGTTTAGGGGACAATATGCAAGAGACAGCTGAGCTTTGAAGGCAGCACTGAGGGTCTGTTGGAGAAAATAATCTTACGAATTCCTTAGTGATATTAGCAATTGTACTAAACCTTTCTGCTCACATGCATGTTCTGACTAATATTTCCATTATGAAACATAGTGGACAGGGGCAGGTGGAATTACATGATCTTTAAGGTCCCTTTCAACTCAAGACATTCTATGATTCTATTATAAGAAGACATAGGAATTAGGATAAGGAGTCCGTACTGAAATTAGTGCCAATGTAAAAGAAGCTAAACTGACTTGCATATGATCTGGAACATGATGGGGAAAGGTGGGATGAAAATTTGTCAAAACCTCTTTCTCTGAGCCAGGGGCTGCAACAGTGTTTCATCGCTCTGAACATAGATACAAAAGTGACTTTAGGACTTCCACTGATGAATGTATCTAAGAAGATGAATAGCAAACTTTCTCCCCTAGAGGAGAAATGATTCCTCATTGCTTTGTTAGTTGGCACCATCTCAATTGATGAAAAGGCACTTTTGGCAGCCTATATGGAGTTTATGTTTTCATCCTTCTGGCTGAAATGAAAGTAATGATGAGAAGAGAAATCAGAATCAGCAGTGACAAAGCTCAAGAAATCTTGAGACAAAAAAAGCAGCAGCACTTATCCACCATGACAAGATTCAGCTTACATCAGGAGAAAAATAAATCTGAAACGACTGAAAAAGGCCATTAGTGAAACAGAAATTAATAAACACAAAAATCCAGCATACTTCTTCAGTGATTCCTTGATGGTTCTTCAAACTTTAAAAAGCTTTAAGACATCTATTCTCACACCAGCTTGAATTTACAGATTTCACATTGAAATCAGCAGAATCCCTAACACAGAATGGAATCACAGCATCATAAAACATGTGGTTTGAAAGGGACCCTCAAAGATCATCTAGTTCAATCCCCATATATGGTGAGTTGACCCTGGCTAGACACCAACCATCCACCAAAGCTGCCCTGTCATTCCCCTCCACAACTGGAAAGGGGAGACAAAATATAACAAAGGGTTTATGAGTTAATGTCCACTCATAAAATACTGTCATGGGCAAAATAGACTCAGCTCGAGGATATTAATTGAATTTATTATGAACAAAATCAGAGCAGGATAATGAGAAATTAAATCTTAAATCTTAAAAACACCTTCCTCTCACTCCTCCCTCCTTCTTAGCTCTACCTCCACCCTCAGCAGTGCAGGGAGAATGGTCAGTTCATTGCATGTTATTTATGTTGCTACTCAGGGAAGGGAGTCTTTCCCCTGCTCCAGATCCCTCCCACAGGAGACAGTTCTCCGTGAATTACTTCAGTGTGAGTACTACTCCACAGACTGCTCCAACGTGGGTCACTCTTCCACTTGCACTGAATGGTGCAGTCCTTCAGACATGGGCTGCTCCAGCTTGGGCTCCCCACAGGGTCACAAGTACCACCAGGAAATCTGCTCCAGCATGGGATCCTCTCTCCACAGGTTTAAAGATCTCTGCCAGGAACCTGCACCAGCACAGGTTTCCCATGTTTTTGCAGCCATTTCTCAAGCATCCACCTGCTGCAGTGTGGGTCTCCTCCATGGACTGCAGGTGGATCTCTGCACTCCTGTGGTCTGCAGGAGCACAGCTGCTTCACCATGGGCTGCTGGGGAATCTCCACACCAGTGCCAGGAGCGCCTCCTCCCATTCCTTCCCCACTGACGTTGGTCCTTTCATTATTGTTATTCTTACATATTCTCCCTCCACTCTTCTCTGGCTACAATTATGGTTGCCCAGCAACTATTTTTTTTTTCTTTTTTCTTCTTAAATATGCTGTCACAGAGGCATTACCACCATTGGCCCAGCCTTGGACAGCAAAATGTCCATTTTGGAGCTGCCTGTTATTTTCTTCTGTCGGAAGCTTCTAGTAACTTCTCTCAGACACCATCCCTGTAGCCCCTTGCTATGAAAAACCAGGCCACACAAACCCAACATGCTCTGGTTATGAGCACAGACATCTTTCACTAGGTCAAGTTGCTCAAAGTCCCATCCAACCTGACCTTGAAAACTACTAAAGATGAAGCATCTGCAGCTTCTTTGGCATACCTCTTCCAGTGTATCATCACCCTCATTATAAAAAATTTCTTTCTCATTCCCAATCTATATCTATTATCTCTCCTCAGTTTAACGCCATTGTTCCATCACTCCTGTCACTCATTATATGCTACAGTAAAAAGTCTCTCTATAAGGTGACCTTTAAGTATTGAAAGGTCACAGTAAGACCCTATGTTATAGGGCTAGGGTGTGTTCATGAAATTTAGGAAGCTGGTTCAGAATGAATAGATTGGGGAAAGAATAGTGTTGGGTAAGACTTTGAAGGCATTAAAAAACCTGAAAAAAACCCAAGTAATAGGCTCTACTGTTTATAGAGGAGAGTCCCATTTCCTTCAGCATCACTCCACCTACAAGATATTCGCAGTATTCTCTACAATGATGTTAAGCTATTTTTGCTCATAGGCTTTGATAACATTATATACATGTTCTGCCTTAGCAGATGGTGGTTAATTCTAATCTTCAATTCTGTGGAAATAGTACTGCACAAGTGAAGATTTGCCTTAAGGTTGTGCCTGCAACATTTCATTGGCTGACCTCTCAACCATTCACTGTATTTTAAGAAGTGACAGAAAATAGTTTCAGGCAATCTCTCTCCTGATACCAGGTGCCTGGACAAGAATACACAACCCTGCAAGATCATTGTTTTGATGCTCAGTATTTGACAATATTCTAAAATCTTAGTGTTTGGAAGCTTATCCTACCACTTTATAGCAGCAAGGGCATGAAGAAAACATAAACTGACTAAGATGATTGATGCAGTGGTTGAAGACTATTCAAATTCTGCACAGAAAAAATATGATTTAAACTGGAAAATGACAGATTTTAAAAGAAATATTGATTTTACTATAATTTTCAGTATATGCATAAGGGATACCACTCAGATTTTTTTTCCCCTCTTGAAATGTGACTTAATGTTGTTAAGATATTAAGGGAGAATTTCACCCTCTGTGAGACAGATAATTTTGAATGGAAGAAAGAAATCAGAATGGTTTCTCATTGGGTCTTTTAATTTTTCCTCAGCTTCAGAATACAAGTGGAGAGTTTCAGGTATAGCACAGGTTTTTATTTCCCTGTGCTCTACCTTTTCTACCTCCAACTTCACACAACCAATTTATTTCCCAAAAAATGCATTTTCAAAGTAATAAAACTTATTTTATATTCAAGTATGTCTTTCCTTGGTTTTGTTTGCTCTTTTAATTATGGACAAATAAGCCGGATAATGCTTCTGCCCTTCTGTTTAAAAAGTATTATTATATCTTTCTGAAGAGTGTATTGGCACAAATGTCTTTGTGCTGAAATTGGAAGCTTGAAGGCAAAATACTGTTTGAGAAGAAGTGATGAGACACTTTAAAAGTTACTCCCAAATACACAAAATAGATCTTCTCCTTTGTGTATAGGAAATAATTTTTAAAAGTTTTATTGGTCTGAGTACCTTTAGTCTTTGTATACTCTTTGTTCCCCTTGTCTGCACATATGCTTAATGTTAATATTCATGATTTATTATATGTCTATGATTTCTGAAAAATTCAATAGCAAGGCCTTATATTCTGTTGATATCTTCTGTGATTTGAGACACTTGATCTATAAGGAAAATGTCTCAAAAACATCAAGTCACGAAAGACTCATGTTTAGGTATAATTTGAAGGACATGTTTTACAATATATAAAGTCCAGTGGTTTATTTTAAGGCTATGTTCTTGTAAAAACATAGGCTTTATGGGTTTTTTTTTTTAGATGGGTGTTTTGTATACATATACATAGTTCATATGTATATACATAGTTCATGGGTGATTTTAATTGATAGTTATGAAGAATGTAAGCATGAAAGCAAATAAGACTAGAATATTTATGGCCACTGAAGTGAAGAAATAACCAAGATGTTTTTCCTTCAGTTTCCTCCAATCAAGAAATAGAGGCATAGGATCTAATAATAACTTAAATGATCCACTGACAGTTTTACCAGCTAGGAGGTCCTGAACATAATGTATAGACAGGTAAGGTCAATGAATTCAGTATTGTACAGATGACTGGACTCACAATAAATCTGATGATTACTCACCTGCACCTACAGAATAAAAATTATTTGTAGAGTATGCTTTGAATGTGTAAGTCAGCATACACTGACTGTTGGTTTTCAGAATGACGAAGTCTGAGCCAGAAGGGTCCACGCTTTAAGTTGAAAATAAGTAGGTCTCTTTCACCTTCAGTTCTGCAGGGAAAAAAATGTCTGTAATTAATGTTTGTAAAAAAACCTAGTTAAATATTATTATATTCAATCGATCTTTAATGAAAATAAACTATCAATGGAGGGGAAGATTGCTATGTCCTAGTTATGACAAAGTGTTATTTGTGATTTACATAAAATTCACTTATTTCTTGAATACTTATGATACTGTGTCTTACATGAGATTTAGATTGGCAAATGTTGTGTAACTTAATACATATCTTCACATAGTAACATCTGGTTATCTTTAAAGTTGGATTAAATAAAACACAGAAGATAATAAAAAGAAGCAACATATAAAGTAAGACTGTAGAGTCTTAATGTAGATTTCTATATTCTTGTTGGCTTATGAGCTCATTGTGCAGGATCTTTTTTTAGTCAGTGGGCTCAATTCACCATCTAAATATGGATAGTTATTTTTGATACTTTATGGTGTTTTGCAACATTAGCACAAGACTGGCAGACTTACAAAGGACCTGTGGGACAGTTGTTTTCTTCTAGAGTGGCAGATGGAGGACAGAGGAATACTTAAGCTCGTAAGGCATCAGACATCTTTGTCCAAACAATTTATTTTTCTAGCAGTCAAGAGAGTCAAGAGACCTTAGACAGTTGGTCTGTGGCTGTCTGTAGCCACAGTGTTTCTTAAGGGATATATAATTTCTGGTACCTTCATCCATAGTCGAAGTGAAAAAAAGATCTTAGCTGTATTAATAATAATAATAAATTCCAATTATTCAATCTGGCTTTCTGAAAAGACAGAGATTTCCTGTTGCTTATGCAGTAACTCATTATATGAAAGCATATAGCTGGGAAAAAATAACCAACTTCATTTTAATATTTCCATGATAGAAGATAATTTAAAATCACTACAAATTACCTTGATGGGTAGTTAGTGTCACTCTCAGAAAGTCCATTTGGTTTTCCAGTTGTTCTAACTTCCATTACCATTCCATGCTTTTCTGTTATACTACATAACCATCTAATTTCAAATTTTTATTCTTCATGTACTCATAATCTGTCATTTATGCTCAGAATAAACTAGATCTGTACAGAGTTGAAATGCTCATGATAAGGTGCGATTGTCGGGCTTTGTTGGGGGTTCTTTGTAGTTTCTTCTTTGGGTTTTTTGTTGGGTTTCTTTTTTTTGGGGGGGTGTTCGATATTTTTGTTTGGGGGTTTTGTTGTTTGGTTTGGTTTGGTTTGTTTTTTTTTAATCTCAGTATTCTTGAAATGGTTTGAAGCAACATATTTAATATGTCTGTGATATTATCCTTTATCTTATCAAGGTCTAGATGATCCCAATAAAAATACTCAGATTAGTGACTTTTCTCTCTCTCTCTTTTTTTTTTTTTTTTTTTTTTTTTTTTTTTTTTTTTTTTTCTCCTCTAGCTATTTCAATTCTGCTTTTGGTTTCTGTGGAATTTCCACAGATAGA
The DNA here is from genome assembly GCA_035047865.1 of Dendrocincla tyrannina. Taxonomy (NCBI): domain Eukaryota; kingdom Metazoa; phylum Chordata; class Aves; order Passeriformes; family Dendrocolaptidae; genus Dendrocincla; species Dendrocincla tyrannina. Next base: position 74,034,937 of record JAWWMP010000001.1, read on the forward strand.
ATCAAAGTCTGTGCTTACAGGAAAAAAAAGTATAATAACATTGTACCATTCACAACCTGTAACAGAAGATCTAAATTAGGACTTCTGACAGTTTCTTGCTTAAAGGAATGGTTTTCATTCAGATCTGTGAATAATCTTAATTTTTAGAAAATGTGTTCCTTCCTTCCATAGAATCACTCAATATAATAGCAATTAAATATATGCCTAAATATGTTGAAATGCCATCACCCCATGACATAGAATAATTTCTTTATTAGAAGTAGACAAACATTTTGTATGTTTTCTATAATATGTTGATTGTTTTTTTAGTGGGATGCTACATCTTTTCATACTCATCAGCTCTGACCTACTTTTCATAAAGAGAACATTTTCATAGATGGTTACCATAGCAAAATAACAGAATTTAACATGGAAGATCAATTATAAACTTCAATCTGACCATGTTGGGACACCACAGCAAGGAATATTGAAGAGAATGCCCCAGGAAATTATTTATCTAGAGGTACAGAGTACTCACTGTTAATGGAAAGACTATATCTAACTGAATTTTTGCACACACTGCAGAAGCTACCAACTGGAATTTTCCTTACTACCTATAACTGGTGCCTACTCAATATCTTTTAAATTTACTTCCCTCTCCCCTTCCATCGAGCGTATTAATGTTACCTTCTCTGATATTCACATTGTGAAAGCTGAGTCAAATATTTAAAGCATTTATTCCAGGAGGTAATCTGGGAGACCCTTGCAGATGGATTCTCATATCTGATGCTTTGTATTGTGTTTGGAAGTCATAACCAGAGAGATTGCATGGGTAATATCTAAGCAATAGAGTGTATCTGATATTTTAAGACACATGACTGCTAGCACTTTTTTTAAGTGGGATTTTCAGATGAGGATGTCCTTTAATTAAAAAGGTAAAGCAGAAATAACATATAAAAAGTTAGGTTTAGGTTTTATTGTGTTTTGTGTTCCATATATATATGTCCAGACCAAGGCTACATGTCAATTTGTGTATCACATCCCTAAACATAACATGTGTGTGTATCAGAGAATACAAAGACTCAGTAGGCACTGCACTGAACTTCAGAAAGCAGGACTCCAAAAACTGAAGCCAAACCTATAAATAGTACTATAAAAGATGAAAATTTGACCTTATATACCTGAAAAATAGATTAATTAAGAGGAGAGTATTTACTTTGATTATCAAAGCCATTTCTTTTGGACAACAAAGAAATGCTAAGTCATATAAATATCTTTTATCCATATCTAGGCATATTTGTGTGGTGTTCACACATTGGGTAGCATTACTGCTTCGTTTAATCATAGAATCATAGAATGGTTTGGGAAGGGACCTTAAAGATCACCTATTTCTAATCCCCCTTCCATGGGCAAGGATGCCACCCACTAGACCAGGTTGTTTAAAGCCCTGTCCAACTTGAACACTTAAAGAGCATTCAGCACTTCTCTGCAAAACTTGTTCTAGTGTCTCATCACTCTCATAAGCAAAGAATTTATTTCTAACATCTAGTCTAAACCCGCCCTCTTTCAGTTTAAAGACATTTACCCTTGTCCTATCTCTACATGCCCTTGTAAAAAGTCCGTATTTGGCTTTCCTGTAGGCCCCCTTTAGCTATTGGAAGGCTATTAGAAGCTCTTTCTGGAACCTTCTCTTGTCCAGGCTGAACCAAAGCTAGATGAAGTACTCTAGGTGAGAGGTCATGGCGGATCATCTGAGATCCCTCTACAGGCTCTGGGCATCTGTTGCTGGCCCTACCATCAAACTGGTAGGAATGAGATGGATTTGGGTTTACATATCCCGGGAACTTTAATTTATATCCATCTTGTTCAGTTTATCAAACCTATGACTGAAGATGCTTTTCTGACTGGTGGGCTCCATCAGCCCCCAGTAAACCAGCTTTCACAAAGCAAGTCCCATGTTCTAAGAAGTTGAATCCCTGGCTGTGACCATTTGATGATTTACCAGATTTGACTTGCCCTTTCAAACCCCTTTCCTTTGACTGGGAGGATTTATAAAAAACTATCTGCCCTCTGGCATCCTTTACCACCCCTCTCTGGACTCTTTAATCCTGATACTCCTCAACCTGCCTCTGGCTGTATCACTGCTGTCCATTTAAAATAACAGCAGATAACAGTCAGTGAACTGCACAAGGCTTGACAGTCTTTTGGTAACATCCCTGATACAAAACCTTGGTACACAGTATACCTCAGTACATCAGCTCAGCAAATGCTTTACAGAAGAAAACAACTTACTACTGCTATTCTTTGCCTTTTCTTAGTTTTGTTGATTGTTAAACGAGGATCAGATGGGGCTGCCTTCTTCAGCTCCAGTGTCCCTCCTGAGGTAACAGGTCTTTTCTTACCAGTGTGCAGAGCAGAGAAGCAGGGTGATCCACGCTTTGGGGAATTCTCTTTCTCTTGTAGGTCCTTTCCATTGCAAGCTTCTATTCTTCTGCATTGTTGCCTCCCCTTTCTTCTATGTGTGCCAGTGGGGGAAGTTTTGGTTGTTTGGCTGTGCACTGTGGGTCCAGTGCAGACTGCACTTGGAATAATTCTTTAGGGTTAAACCTACTTATAACCTAACCCTTATCAAAGATAAAATGTATGTGCCAGTCATTTTCTTCTGAGGGAATACAATAAAGACACGCTAATGACAAACTATTAACAGGTCATAAGAAGTGATAATCTACTAATGATAGTGCAATCACAAAAATCTTTCTATCTTATTTTTCTTGACTGCTCTGCAGAATCAAAAGTAGAGGAAGGAGATTTCTCATTCAGATGCTATCTACCTTTCTAATAATTTTCATTTTCAACCCAACATAGAAATTACTTTGTCTTGAAGTAATAGTTTTAAGTCTGTACCATAATTTTGTACACAATAAGATTCTTCAGTCAGAAGCTAAGGCGCAGACTGATGTGAGAATAGAGCAAATGTAACATGAAATTTTGGTTCTTTCTATGGAAAAACAATAAATAATGAGAACCAATGAGGTTTCTCAAGATATTGCTAATTTTTTAAGTGGTATAAAATTGTCTTTCAGATTCTAAACATGAAGATTTATGAATCTCTCACCAGAAATGAGAGGAAACTCCTGAAACATGCGAACATTGTTCGCAAGAGCTGTTGTAACAATGTAGTGTAGTTTTGCTAATTAGAATAGGCAATGCTAATGGAAATTTGCTATAATGGCTGGCAAACGTGAATCATTTTGTTCAGCTTGGTTCAGAAGGTGACATTTTCCCCTAGGTTATTGACCTATATTGACCAATAATTCTAGTTGTCATCATTTATAGATTTTTTACAATTACAGTAAAAGAAGCATCTACACTTATAAAGAAAATAGCTATGAAAATTTTGTTCAAAATATTTGGAAGCTATTAATATAGTTCATATGACTTTATAGGAATTTTTAGTATGCATTGAATTTAATTAAAACATGATTATTAACCAGAAAAAATAAACATGTATATGAGTTTGGGCACAGGTCCTTGTCAGTAAGCAATTTTTCAATTACAACTGATACACGAAGCATAAAGAATAACTAATGACAATGAAGATGATGATACTACTAATAAGAAGTAGAAATACTTCATAATAAATGAAGAAGTCCATTAGATATTTTCCCAGAGAATTGTTGTTCAAATAAATGTAGAGGAACTGGCTACCATGCACATTTTCAGAAAGAAAAAATCAATATTTTCCTTCTGCATGTATAGAAAATAAGTTACAAGTGTGATACCTTGCTTATATTTGACTATTAAAACAAAATAGTATAAGCATACACATATATAAGAAAATACGATGGGAATTTAAAGATATGATAGTGTTTTTCAATAATTATAAGGGTATTCAATTTAGTTGGGAAGATGTGCCTTATTCTTGATTAGTATGTGTGAAAAGAAGCTTGATCATTTGTCCACAGGATTTAATGAGACTCAGGGTGTCTAGACATGGATTTGGCAGATGTTATACAGTACCTATGGAAGACTTACATCATTCTGAAACTGCAAAAAATCCAGACCTGACATCATAGGGAATCCCAAATTATGCCATATGCCTATGTGGGAAAAATTTATACAAGTTTATGTGTTGGAGTTTCACTTTTGATTGTAGAACTATACATGTAGGGCTTGCTTGAGTGTTGGTAACTGTATATGGGCTATGTGTGTTGTCCTTTATAGTCAAGTGAGATCTGGAGATCAGTTGCTTGTCTGGCTTTAGGAAAAATATGGGTTTCCCAAAGGGTCCATAGTAAATCTGCTAGTCCCCTCCCCTCCCCCTCCCCCTCCCTCTCCCCTCCCCCTCTCCCTCTCCCTCTCCCTCTCCCTCCCCGAAC
>JAWWMP010000001.1:74047693-74059834 GCA_035047865.1 Dendrocincla tyrannina
GGTTTTTTTTTGTTTTTTTTTTTTTTTTTAAAAAAAAAAAAAAAACACAAAAAACTTTCTGCCTTTAAAGAATGTGAATTCATACTGCAACTTGCTATAAGACTGTACAAATCCTTTACATAGGTTATCATAAAGATGGTTTATTTCTACATTTAGGTAGTTTGCTTGGTCTTCCTTGTCAATAGCATTAGTTGATCAAAAGTCCATTTGTTTTAAGGGTAGTTATCATGAAACTAGCTTTCAACCACCTCCTCTTGCTCTAGGCAACAATACAGCTGCTTTATTTATAATTGTTACTAATTGTATTGGTCTTGAAACACTGCTGAAAATAGAGAGAAGCCTCTAGCATTATTTTCCTAGCTCTGTGTCAAAATGCTGAATGGTACTTGCAAACCAATTTGTATTCTAATTGCACAACTTGAGAATGACGTTGCAAGGTTGATATATTGACAGTGTTTTAAAGCATTTATGTAAGCTCTTTCCATATATGAAGCTAAAGCAAACTACACAGTTGGTAACAAAAGTATCTTGTATATGCAGAATGGTAAATTAACCTCTGAAGTGTGTCAATCAAATGGAATAGCTGTTTCAGAGAAGTGATTAGTCTATTATGTATAAATAATACACAAAACACACAACACAAAACAGAGAACTGTTTTATTAATGCTGCTTTTAAAATCCGGAAAAAAGAATAGATTTTTTTTTCCATTTTATGAAAGCTTCACTTTCATCTATTTGACAGACAGTATATGATTTACATGTGTGTTCTTTGTACTGTTGTATTCTCCCTTGAGGCGAGTGGGTAATGTGAATTCTCTGGAAGAGAAGGCAGCAAAGATTGCAGGATATGGCAGTAGGAATGAAGAGTCCCTGCAAGGAGAAGCAAGACTTGAGCTCAAAAGAAAGCTGAAAAGATCTGGAAACAGAAAGTAAAGTATCAGAGGAAATGGAATAAATCCTCCTATGATCAAGCATTGCACAGTTAGCTCCAAGTTAGTCACATAGTTGACCAAAACCAACTAAAATTAGAGATGCAAAAACACAACAGTCAGGACATGGACTTTTTGCAAGCCCTTTTTCTTGTTTGTTTTGTTCCATTTCTATGCTGTCTTTCTTGGTCATTTGAAGCTTTGTAATTAAAAAATACAACTTTTCTGTTACATGTTTTGTAATTTATTTTATGTTTATGAGGCTTGAGTAACTCATTATGAAGAAAAGATCTAAAATGATCCATCTCGAAGCTCTGGCTAATGTACCTTCTGTACTTTAAGTACTTTTCCTCATTTTTCATCTCATTCCGTATTTCTTTCAAAATGCTGCTCTGAAGATGCTGCAGAACATCTTTTTTTCTTCCAATAGGTAGTTCATTGTTACAGTTATTGCTAAAATTGTACTGACTAACCAGATTTACTCTCTATCTTTCTGACCCTTATCCCTGTATTTTCTCAGAAATTGTTCTTATTGATCTTCATCTCATCACACTCTGGCCTGCAACTGAACAGACAATTTAGGCCTGGGGCTAGATCTGCTGCAGAAAAATCTGAGATTTTGCAAGGAGATTTCATTTGACTAAGTAAATATTGTTTACTACATCATCTTGCCTTGGAAAGGCCTCACAAAATTCAGATTTTCTGTTCTCAGAAGAGGTTTGTGGCTACTAATAGGTTAATTCCTGGTGATTAACTATGGATGTGATTTCAGCTAAGGAAGCTGAGATGGGAAGAATGGAATAAAAGAGTATAAATTTTGCACTGGTGCATTATTTTTTCTTAGAAATGCAGAAGCTGATAAGTGGGCCCCAGAAGTGAAAATTAAGAGCAGGATATAGTTCACTTTCCTACAATAACAGGAAAATCATTTAAATTAACTGTATTTTTCTCCCACTCCTGTCAAATGAGGAACAGACACCCCCTTTGCCATGTGTACAGCTGATTAATATCGTATAGTTTATAAAAAATGAATTTATACTAGCTAAAGTTTCAGTAAGTATGTTTATACTAATTTTAAATGGAGGAGAGTTTGCTTTATTTTTTAAATATTGTTAAGAGTCCATATTTTCATATTTTACATGCTGAACCTTCTGGAGAATTAAAATGTTATCATTAAAATGGTATCAGACGTCAAAGTAGAATTTTTTTTAAATGAGATTAATCCTTTTTTAATTAATTATATTGAAACATCTAAATGTATATTTGTACAGTTATATAATATGGATGCATCCCAAATATAGAGATTTATTACATTACAGAATACTCAAATTATGACCTAACCAGCAGTTTGTGGGAGGCAGGTGTGCACATCAAATTCTTGACATCGAAGGATGAAAGGTTGCTGGCAAGTTATGATATTGATAAAGGTTGGTCTTGAACAGCGGTCTCTCAAACCAGATAAAATGAAAAAGAGAGAGGAAACATCTTTGTGGCATTTTAACAGAGATAATCAAAGGGGTATAAAAGAAACACCCACTCTGCTTCCTTCTGAGCAATTGCCAGATATGAGAAAATACAGATGTGTGAAGGTATGTGAGATATGGACTTGCTTCAGGTCCTGTTAAGTTCCAGGTCAGAAGGCTCAGGCTTTCAGAGTTGAGGAAGGGCATCGCATTGAGCCAAAAACTCTTGATGGATCTCCTACTTCTGGGAACTCACACTGTTCATAAAATTCAAAATCATTAACACAAGGGATCAAACAGTACAGGTTGTTTTAGCCTCAGATGATGAATACAACCTTCACAACTTTCATGTTCAAAGACAAACTATCAAGACAACTTCAAAGTTAAATTTTATACTACAGCATATGTCTTCAGCTAATTCTTTTAGAATATAAAGAATACAAAAAGAGTAACTATATCTAAGGAATAGGTTAATCAAAAGTTTGAATCAAATTTTAAAGAGCTTATTAACTGCACCTCATAGAAAAGTACCAGTGATTCAGAAAACAAACATTTCTTCTCCCAGTATTGTTACACCAGCATTTATGATAAATTTGATGCTTGTATCTTTTTAAGAACATTTTTATTAAAACCTAGCATCCATCTGCTATGATAAGTTTGTAACTACCCATATTTAAACTGATAATTTCCATGAAAATGTCTATTGTAATATTATATGTAACACGCAAATTTGCAACCAGAATGTTCGTTGCAATATCTAATAAAATTATCTTTATTCTGTTTATTTTTTAAGTTCTCAGCACAGCAAGCAGAGAAGTGTTTCTTCAGAAACACCTCAGAGTAAAACTACATCACATCTTCACTACCCTCAAAATTTTAGCTCAGTCAATGTATAAATTTCAAATTTATTATAATATTACAGATACATACAATTTATTGTATTTTTACTCTTAAATTTCAACATTGGTAACTTACAGATAATTATATTTAGACCTTCCTTTATGGATGCATCCAAGTGAAATTGATTTCTGTCTAGTTTTTCAATTTTTGAGATCATCTCTGCCACCTTGTCCCCTATGTGTTATCATATCACTCATTATTTTATTGCAAAAAGTCTCACATTTATTTACAGCATTCCAGCCACAGCAGCCAAGCAATTGATTGAATTTATAATTTTTGTACTGTTTTGGAAGAAATAAGAAGGAAAGTGAGAAAATTAAATAATTAAGCAGAATATACCCAATCTAAGGAAAAATTGTGCTACATACATAGAATATCATCATTTCATGTGTATTCCGAGCCAGAAGAAATTATTATTATTTATGCTTTGAATCAATGACTCAATTATTTCAATCTCTGTGTAACCTCTCTGGCTTTTAATGATACTTTTCTTCCTTCTTTCTACAGTTATTATTCCATTTATGTATGCATAATGTGTTTCTACCATTCCGGTTTTTCCATGCTTGTGTTATAACGTTTAGTTAGTCCAACTTTAAAAGTTGGGTTTAAGTAGTTTCAGGTTCAGGATTATTGAAAAAATGAAATAGAAATTTTGTACCCCATTTGTAAGGTTCTAACAAATTAGGTTGTATGGTCAACCTGTCACAGTTATTAATATTTAAAAAGATAGGGCTTTCCTATGTCAGATTAATATGAAAGTAGATATGCTATATGTTGCAAAAAATCTCTCTTGTTTAGATGTTAAGTTTTGTGAGATCTAGTTTCAACATTTTTGTACTTTGCATGTTAATTGCAGCTACTCAGACTATGTTTTAAATGGCTATGAAATGAATGTCAACTTTTCCAAGAATGTTACCGATCCATAGAAGTCTGTGTACTTTTGAAAGCATTCAGCAGTTTGCTCAAAACTATACATATGTATTGTTTTGAAAAAAAGAAAGGTGCTTTAAAACCAGTAAAATAACAGTTCCAGTAAAATATAAGTAAACACTTGTAAAACTTCAGAATAACCATTTGTAAATTTAAGGTGGTTCTTTATATTCTTAAGGGTAAAAATTGCTTTTTAGAAAATCTAGACTTTTAAAAACTGCTAGTGACAGTTCATCCATATCACTAATAAAGATCAGGTCACATATACAATATGGGATATGAAGAAAATGTATGACTTCTCCCAAACCCAAAATAAAGAAAGAAAACCTTAACACCCAGAGGTGTAGCCATGCTTTTCACATGGGAAGAGGAGGCAGATACTAAAATTTTACTTTTTTAATAATTGTAATCAGTGCAGTCAAACTTATATTTTGAGTTATACTTTTGTCTTAAATGAAGCTAAATTTTATATGATATCTATTTAGTATGACGGATGGGAGGAATGGGACAGCAGGCTAGATAGCAAGGCTAACAGTGCTCTCCCATTGCGTTGTCTCTCCCCGTAAGTGTCTCAGACTTGTGCAAACCCGATCTATGAAATGTGCAAGATCATGCCGTTTAGATTGCAAGAGTATAAGGAATTCAGTATGTTAGATAACAGTTATTTGAATATATGTTTCTGAGAAATGTATTGTAACAACTACAGGTTACTTTGCCATATCATGCTTGTATGTCAGTGGAACAAAACACTTTGTTACTCTGAATATGATGTTGTATCTGCTATAAGGCTCAGGTACAAAACTAAGCCAGAGTGGACCATTTCCCTTCAAATTGTCTCTCATTCTATTTTTGCCTCAATGTACACCACAGAAAACCTGTCAAATAGAGGGGCTTTTTTTGCTGTATGTGCAGATATAGAAAATTCAGGAACAATTTAATAATAGGAAAAGTGTCACTTAAATTTCCTCCTCCATATTTCCCTCACGCAGCATCCTGTACGCTTGTTGCTTTATGCCCTTCACAACTTAGAAGCTGCTGGAGTTCTGTGATGTTCTCTGTATATAATTTGTGAAGTGCTTTGGGATGAAAAGTGTCACATAAATGTAGGGTATTATTACAGTGTACTTTGCTTGACTGAAGAAGCTGCATCAGGAAGATTGTTTTATTGGGTTATCTCCTAGGTAACTGTGATTCACTGTAATGATAGTGACTAGTACTCTTTAAATGGGACAGTAGTGGCACAACTGCAATCTAATGGGAATAAAATTAGATATCACCAAGTTAGATAATGTTGATTAACCATGTGCTAAATGGATATAAAATCATAAGCTCTGTTTTCATAATACACATACATTTTCAATTCAATATTAAAATTTATATTTTCCAAGATTCTCAAGAGGATTTAGTAGCTGCAAGAAATCACTGCACTATCATATTGAAGCCTCTGCATTTCAATTGCATTTACAATATTTAAGTCATTGTACTACTTCTAATTTAAAAGTCACAGAAAAACGCTTTGCTGTACATATTTTATATATATAGTTGCAAGAACAGCATGGTAATTAAGGCCTCAATTCAGCAAAGCTAATAAGGAAAAACTCACTTTTCTTGTTATTTCTGGAGGACAATTCACACATTTGAAGTTCATATTTGCATATTATGATAAGAAGCCTTTGGATAATCAGATGCCATATTCCCCCTCCCACTGAATCGCTACACCAACACAAACTTCTACTTTCTGTCGTGTGTGCATAACACTTCTTCCTTAAAATTACTGGAACAACTCATTTTAAAAGTCCTTAGCTATACAGCAGTTAACTGTCTTTGCTGGCTTCCACATAGGATGTTTTGAGAAACCAGTCACTAAAACCAGTCTACGGATTATACCATGTGTTCTCTGGGATACCAGACCAAAGCCAAACAACTTGTCTCTTATTACTATCACCTGTCCATATCAGCACCAGAGAACACAAGTCTCTTGCTACCTTTTAGACCACAGCAACAGGGCCATTTTCTGATAGTTGCTTGATTTTTTTTTCCTTGCTGGAGAAAAATAAACCTATCTAGGCAGTAGAAGTAATTCTCCACTAGGTACAGTGGAAAATGATTCCTGTACAATAGTGTGGAAACTGAGAAATGTGCCCATAAATTGTGAACTGTTACTACAAATGCAGCAATATTATAAGGATATATTTGCAGATTAAAGTAATAAAACATCTAAAGAGATTTTTAACAATTGTGTAACAGCATCCTTGAAAGTTTCTCCTCTAGTAGCGAAAGACTCTCATGATCCTCCTCTATGTTCCAAGTGCTATATAAAGCTTGAAAAATGCATGCCATACATTCTTCTGGAGTTCCTATTAATTCTCATAGTTACTTGACTGGGAAAAGAAAAAAAATGCCCTAGATTCAGGATAAAGGTTAGATCTTAAATAAGTTCTGGAGAAGTTTAAATAATTAAGGCATCTAGTTATTTATATACTAGTATGCAAATCTATATTATCAGATTTTGATATTCTGTCATATTAAGACATAGGAAGAAGAAAGCAAGGTGGATTGCAAAGAGAAACTTATATTAGAATCCAACTGCACAAATTTAAAGTTTTAAAGGTTTAAATCAAAGCCTGAACTAGTAGAATTATGTGTCCTTATAGTAAATTAAGAGAAAAGAGAATAAGCACTTACTGGTACAAAAAATTTAATCATAAGATAAAAGTAGTGCACTTGGGCTATTGATGCCAACACTTTTTTGAGGGGAGAAGCCCTAATTCCTGTGTGACTCTTCTTAGGCTCTTGTGGTGTCTAACATGTGTCTAACACATAACCCTTGCATGTCTGCCACAGCATGGATCTCCACCCCTATCTCCATTGAAAGAGTGGGCAAAGGTCCTCACCAGCACATTATCCCTCAGATATTATTGTGCCACCCTGAGATTTATTTCTAACCAGACTTGTTTTATCCCATTTCCCTTTCAAATCTAGTTTAAAGCTCTTTCACTGACCCAGAATAACTCCTGTACAAAGATTCTTTTCCCACTTTGAAAGTAGGTGCAAACCCCCGTCACCATCTGGACTGGTGTTGTTTAAACTGACCCATGATCAGAATCATCGAATTCTGCCCTTGATGTCAGACTCTGACAGGTATTATCTTCTGACTCTTCCTGATTTTTTCTCTCATCATTCCCTGCAACTAGAAGGACAAAGGAGGCAATGGCGATCAATTCCTCCTCTGTGACGACCCCACCTCAGGTATCCTGGCAAGTAGAACCAAATGATGAGCACACCAGTTCACCTATCTTGAAAGTGTCTCCAAGGTTAAATCAGCCTATGCCCTGCATCAAAACTTCTTTCATAAAGCAAAAAAGTTTTGTCACTGTCATAGAAAACTCCTCCGACGAGAACAGCTGGCTCATTATGCAGCCTGAACCACTTCTTAGACAAGACTTCTACCTCCCCAGGGCTTAGATTCTGGTAGGCCTGTCACCAGGAAGGTAGGATGTGATTCCAGTATGGAAATGATAGGAAGTGGGTAATAAAATCCTTCATTGCTCTATGGAAGTTCGCAGCTCTGTTTTTCCTGTTAAATTGCATTTATCTTGCTCCACGAGTCCTCTTGCCTTCCTTCTGTTTTCTCTTCATCTGACAGGAGAGGAATTGACTGAATGGCTGTTTGGGTGTTTGGATATTGGTTGTGGTCAATTCACCAAACTTAAAATCACACTTTCTATGAAACCTAATAAAGGAAACATGACTGCCTAAACCTTTTTTTCTTTCCTTGACAAACTTTATGCGAAAATAAAGGTATAACTCATTGAAGTTATATTTAAATATAGCTATTGACAAGAGCCTCTGTCAGTACAGTCTGACAGGTCTTGACAGCAAATAATAGAGCTTTAACAACTTCTAATAGCTGAGAATCAGGCCCTTCATATTCTTCTCTTTAGGAAGCTTCATTGTGATTACTTTACTCTCTGAGAAACAGTGGAAGTATTTTGTGATTTGCGAGAACAGATTAGCTGGAGGCTCAACTACTAACACAAATATAGCATGAAATCAGAATGTTTTACTGAATTACTGTTCCTCTGCTATCACCAGGTTTATAAAGAAGCAGGCACTGACTGATTGCCAACAATATATATTTTTAAGGGAAAATTGAAGTTAAGCTCAGGGCTCTACTTTTTGTCTGAGAACAATGCAACAAAAGTATTTCTGAAGCTGCATCATGTTTTTCCAAACTAAGACAAAAAAAAGCTTTTTTGAACTTGAGGTGATTTTTAAATGTGCTTGATCTTATTTCACTTTTTTTATAGGAATGAACAAGGACAAACATATCTAAGGTGTGGCTGTTCTCAGTGAAATTGTATCTCACTAGCAGATATATTATTATTGCACTAAGATTTGAATTAGTATTTTTTTCAACTATAGATCAGATTTCAGAGGCTGTTAGTTTTATATTTTTCTATTATTGTATTGAACATATCACAAAATAAATATCAAAATAAATCTGTAACTCTTTGCATAGGCTTTATAATTTTATTTTTAGAACAGACCTAGTAGTCAGGGCTGAAGACAAAAATAGATTTCTTCTTCATATAGTAATTCTTTTTGTTTTGTTTTATTTTTGTCATACTTATTTTATACAACTCCAAAGGTACAAAGTGTTTGCTATTTATCTTTGTGCCACTTTGCTTGAGTAAGTAAAGGGTGCAATACATCCTGTAACAGCATAGAAGCATGGAATCATAGAATCTAGTTTGGAAAAGACCTTCAAGATCATCTAGTTCAACTAACACCATGTGTGACCTTTTAGTTAGACCTTTGACTAACACCATGTCAACTAAACCGTCACACTAAGTGCCATGTCCAGTCGTTTCTTAAAGACTTTCAGGGATGGTGACACCATCACCTCCCTGGGCAGTCCCTTCCAATGTTTAACCACCCCTACAGTGAAAAAATTCTTCCTTATGTCCAAACTTAACCTTTAACACATGTAGCAAAACTACTTCACAGTAGTAGTAGACTAACATTCAGAGCATGTGTAGGTAAAAGCAAAAGAGATGTACAAATTGTTATCAATTTTATTAGTAATCTATGGGGATGAATAGTGTTGAACAAATGGTATGCTTTTTTTACTTTAAGCAGTAACTCAAAGAACACATCTCAGAAGGCAGTGTTCCCGTAAGAGTAACAGATATATGGCATCAAAATCACAGCAGACAAAGACGAGGACACTTTTTCACCAAATGCATGTTGTATGGAAACGTCAAAACACAATAGTCTGTGAGTGGTTTGATACTTCATGGTTATCTTTTGGTATTTAATACACAAATTGTGTCATTGATAATGAACAATTTACTAGTTAGACATCCTTTTCTTCAGTGGGAGATGGTATCTTGGTGGTGGTTTTTACTCTCTTTTTGAGGGAAGCTGCTGTCAATGGGAGTGTGAATAAGACAGGCCTAGGAATTGCACTCCACTTCCTTCTATGTATACCTGATTACAGGCATTATCAGAAGCTGTATAGCTTTTGATATCAACAGTAGTTTCACTTTAGTAAGTTAATATCCTAAGTACCCACAAAAAATCCTGTGTGTATCAGCAGGAAGAGATTAACTATATTGGAAATTATCAGCAAAATAAGACTGTAAGAGTTTATGCTGAATTTGTCAGTGATAAGGAAGTCTATGAATTGCCTCATGATGAAACCTATACATTGCCTCATGATGAAACCTATGCATTGCCTCATGATGAAGTATAGGCCTGTGTTAGCCTTAGCAATCCTGTGGCAAGATTTTAGTACACCTTCAGGTCATTTTGACATATTTCATAGTTGGGTTATCAGGAGTGAGAAATCAGGTTGAAAAGGTGTATATCTTCTTAATAATATATCTGTACAACTAAGATAGGTTGGATAAATAAGTCATCTGAACAAGACTTTGGCTGAGTCTACAAATAAAGCAAAAGAGAAAAAGGAACCACATTCTAAATTACTCATGATATTGTCCTTAAGATTTCCTAAAAGTTATTTAGTGCAAAGCCATAAACTAAAATGAAATCTGACTGTTATTTACAAGACTGAACACAAGTTAAATTTCACTCCAATGCTTAAATATTTTTCTTAAGGTGAATTGCTTCCAACAGCATATTTTGTTTTGAACCCAAGTTTTGAACATAAATTCTATCAGCTCTTCACCACTACTGGAAGTCTTGTAAGGAAAGAAAACAGGCCAGCCTTTAGCACAGAAAATGAAACTGGCCTATCTGCATAGGCTCAAGATGAACAGTTAAGAACAAAGTTATATGTTTGTTTTGTATAAGAATAAAGTAATAAAAGGTTTTCTAATATTCTATTTTTCACTTAAAAGTGTAGGAAGATTTGAAAATGTTATTAAAACTAGCCTACATTCTTAAATATGGAGAAGACAAGATAGAGAAGAAAAATCAGAATTTGTTGAAACCAAGTGGAGTAGAAGAGGTTGCAAAGAGCTGCAATATAATATTTACCGTCTCTTGGTTTTGTTGTGTTTCTTCTTCTTTTTTTTTTTTTGTTTTTTTGGTTTGGTTTGGTTTTTTTGTCATTTTTGTACATGTGTCAACTGAGGCTGAAGGTCCTTTTCCTGGAATTAGTCTTGCACTTCTCTTTCCCTTTACTACTGATCCTAGGCAGCATTCTGTAGCTGACCCTGCTTGAACAGGTCAGGGGAGGAGGAGATATCAACTTCCACAACACTAAGACTCTGTGAACTGTCTTACTGCTTCGTCTATAGAAATGGAGCAATTTGACAACAAAAGCACTGGCAGTGGATGCAAACAGGTGGATTTGGTTTGTTATATAGATTTAAGTTTTTTTAGTTGTATATAGTCTACTTATAGCATTTATGAAGTGTATGGCTGAAAATAGGTTTGAATTTAGATGAAATAAAAAAGAAAAAACCTTTTTTGTATTATATATTAATAAATATATTATTTCTATGATTTTTATAGTAATTTTACAGTACTGCTCTCTGGAACCACTATCATTTTATTATCATTTATACTTATTCAGTTACAACCAAACACATACAGAGAAGGGCAGAGGAGATGCAGATATAAGACTTCTATTAGTATTCATATGATGAACTTCTGAGACATAGGATTTGCATCATATTTTCCTCTTAATGTAGAGGAAATAATGAGGAAGGCGGATAACTCAGCGTAAGAGGATAGATACAAAAGCAGGACAGTTTCTTGAAGCAAGAAACTTTGACTCTGTTGAGCTATTTTAGTTCTTTGATTGAACATTATGTGGCTTCAAAAAGAATGACAGATAGTAACATTTCATTTGAAAATGGGAATAGCAGTAGTTTTAGCCAGCCTTTGCTAGTAAGAATAGTTTTCTACAGCAGGAGACATTTAAAGGTTATAGAAGAGGTATGAAAATTATGAATCCACAAGGAAAAACGTAGAGAATGAAAGATCTTTGACATTAGGGTTGACTTCACTTCTGAAGTCAAGTCCTACAGGGGACTGACACTTCTTTCCAGTTATTTCACTTTCTGGCTATGTATGCAGTGTATGTCTAACTCATGCATCATTATTTTTTTCCTCTAGAGTCCAAACATTTAATACATGAAGATAATTCTTTCTCAGGAAGGAAAAATAATCTTTCAAAAGCTCAGAAGAAAACCACTCGTGCAGCTGGATGTTGAATTCGTGTCACCAATGAATGAATACAGTTGGGTTTCACTTTACTTTTATAAAAACACTTTTAGAGATTCTCTAATAAAAGCAACATAGATGATTATTTAAAGAAGTGTTCTAAGGTTAAAATGTAAGCAACTCTAAACCTTCTTAATCATGGCCAGTGTCTTAGTTCCAAGAAGAACTAAGATATCTATATCAGCCAAGTAATAATCCCTCTCCTTCAAATTTAGAAAATA
>JAWWMP010000001.1:74059934-74141988 GCA_035047865.1 Dendrocincla tyrannina
GAATTCACATTCTTTAAAGGCAGAAAGTTTTTTGTTTTTTTTTTTTTTTTTTAAAAAAAAAAAAAAAAACAAAAAAAAACCAAAAAAAACCAAACCAAAAACTAGAGAAATTTGCATGGATGAAATTTTTTATTTGCACGTGTGCTCATTTTCATTGCCAGAACTGCAGTTTTACTATTCTGACGCTAAAGAACATGACTTGGTTGTCATCTTATATTCTCCGCAGATTATCATGTGGGATCAGAGAACTGCCAAGGCAGAGAATTTAATTATTTTAGTGATGAGTTTGTTCAACTTAGTGTGATAAGTTGTCAATAAGAAATTTTGTTGATACATTTAAATGCCATGATATGGGCTTGCATTACTAGTGAGGGGGCTGGATAAACTGCAGACATCCGAGGGGGAAGGGCAGGGGTGACTTTTGTGCTTGCGAAATATACTTTGGGCTGCTGGCAATCTATCTCGAACCTTATGCATATAGACTTGATATTTCTGTCAAACGTTAAAGTTTTTCTTAAACTGTTAAATGTAGTGTCTTATCCTGTTTTGGTGGCTTAAGCTGTTAAATATTAAACTACCATGGTATGTGTGTTATAAGCTTTAAATTGCACTAATAAGCAAGATATAGAAAGAGCTGTGAGAAGGATGAACAGCATGATAACGAGACTTGAGGCATCCACGCTGACCACCACCCTGGGTCGTCTACCGTGATAACGGGACTCGCTGACCACCACCCTGGGTCGTCTACCATGATAACGAGACTCACCCCAAGCATGAAACAGAATGGACCCTGATTAAGAAATTTGAAAAAAAGGGCAAAAAGGATATCAACAGCGAACTCGGGAATGATCCATTATGTGCCCTTTTGGTGGAGCAGGAGACTCCAGGGCTGTCCAGCAGCTGTTTTGCTCATTAATCATTAATAAATATTTTAAACTGCATATTGACTCGGGCAGTTTATTACATTAGGCAATGGAGGTGAGGAACTTTCTATGGAAGTGAAGATATTTTGGAATGACCAAATTCATCAATACCCTCATGAGATTAGGTTTCTTTTGAATAACTTCACACCAAAACATGTTTTATGCAAGGAGTTATGAGAAAAATAGACAGTGAAAGTTCTCTATTTTTTTTTATCATTTGGAATGTATTCCAACAAATAGAGGCAATTTCTCAGTTTATTTAGTTGGTTATTTTTTTTGCATTTTAATATCATAACTATCTAATATAAAGTGATTTTATTACCATATATTGATTGATAACTCCCAATTTATTGTATAATGTATTTTGCATTCTTGATAAACTTTACACAATTAATTATAGCACTATGTTATCCCTTATTCTCAGCTTCATGGAGGTTCATGACATATCTTGGCTATGATACAAAAAGGCCTGGTCATAAGGAAATGCACATAGGGAAATTTTAAGATATCTCTGAGCGGACATTGTCCTCATAGCAGAACTGATTGCCTGTGCTTGCAGCTCTTAATTTCCACTGGCTCATTCCTTCCACTATCCTTTCTTTTAAAAAATGCAATCTCTACTTTTGACATCCCAGAACTGAAGCAGAAGCATCTGTTTGATAGTGCTGCTGTGTGAACATGGCTAAGAGAAGCACTTTTGGCAAGGCCCTGAGCCCCATCCCTTGACTTTGAGTAAGTAGCCTAATGTGCAACCATGTGACCTGAAACTGGTAGGAAAAGTTGTTGGAAAAAGGGCTGGGAAAAGCCTGTCCAGGAGCAATCTTTATCTATCACCTCTTACCCTGCCTTTGATTGTCTGTGGTACTGCTGATCTGAACCCAAAGCTTCATCCATGGGCTGACATCCCAGCCTGGATTTGGCCTATCCGTGTCCCCATTTCCATTGTCCTGCCAGGCCACCCTGGGTGAGGGGACCATGGTTCCCTTCTCAGGTCTGATCTGGACCCCAATCCAGAGGCCCATATCAAACTCCAGGCATCAACTGATCCACATCCCCAGGGAAGTGACCAATACCTGGGGCTGGGGCTGAAACTGAAACTGTGCCAGAGCCTCACAGCTGCCCTGCCAAGTCCTGCCCTGACAGACCCCATCTGTTTTGTTATTCCTTGTCCGCAAACACACAATCTGTCCTGTACTGCATCATAAATCTCTGCAATCAAAAGGTATTCTGAAAATCACAATGCAGCTGAAATAATGAAAAGAAAAAGAACAGTAAATAGAATTTTCCAGGTAGTTTTACAAAGGATCACATGAATACAGTTATGAGTCAGGGTAACCAATGCTTCCAGATGACTGTGTTTTGCTTAATGAGAAAGGACTGAGAATGCAACTTGAATTTGTCAGCTGAGATTCGTTGATTTGTCACACAGAGTTTAAGAATATAAATGTGACTACTACCAGTCAATTTAGGTTTAGAGCTAAAAAAATACACAAAAACATCTAATTTCTCTCACTGATGAGATTTGGTTAAAGTAGAAATTATGCATATATATTTTAGATCCACAGTATTTTTGTTAAAGAGCTTACTGTCATACACTGACTTGATTGATTAATGGCATTGTCCATTATAAAAAAAAATAGATTATGTTCAAATAATTTAATACAGTTAACAGGAATAGCTTAATAACTACTTATCTAAAAAGGATCATCACCTGGTAGAAAGTTATTGTGCAATAACTCATAGATCTACAATGCTGAATCAAGGAATTCAGTTACTGTCTCTAAATCAATTTTATGTTATATTAAAATAAATGCCATCTCAACACTTAGATACTAGAAATTATTATACGAGACTGTTAGTGTCAAATACTCAAGTCCTTTCTCCCCCTCTATAAATAATTATTAAACTGCCACCTTCAAAAAAAAGGATGTTAAAGTAACAAAAAAATTAATTTCTTTTTAAAGAATAGGCTATGTTTAATCTAACCAGCCCTTTTGAGTTTGATTAATAATTTGTTAGAATACAACAATAAATAACACACAGGCTTCAGAAAGTTCTGACATAGATACTAATATCAACTTAAATCTTGCTTGTTAAGTCTTCACAAATACAAAAACTACTTACAGAAGACAACATAATTACTCTGATATGATTCAGAGTTAATCTCAGAAATATTCTCTTATTAATTATATACACTGATAAATCATCAAGTTTAAGAAATTTTTCATAAAACCTTAATCACTATGACTACCACAAGGCACAGTGAGTGATAATACTGCTTGAAGTTTACTCACATGTCTGTGACCTTTCCAAATTTCCTGTATCTGGGAAAGAGAACATTTTACTGTTTTCAAATATTAAATCCTCATACATAACTTATTAAAGAAAGTAACAAGGACACATGGCCACACATTCAGGGGAAAAAAAGCAATTCTTGAGTGTTTTGGTTTTTTTTTTAATGTGCTCTTTCTTTCTGCTAATCTTTCCCAGTTAAGCAAAAGTAGGAGAATATAATACTTCTGCATCTCTAACTTGCTGATCAAAGTTACTCTTCACAAATATTTCATATGAATTTGCCTTCACGTTGACTAAAGTGTATGGAGGGATTCTCATTTTTAAGTAAATTCATGCCTTACAGTCAACATTTTATTTTTTAATTATTGAAACAACATCATAATATGGGAAAAAAAAAAAGACTCAGGAAAATAAGTCATGCCAAAATAGAAACAATAGACTACTAATCACTGTCAAAGAGAGTTTTATTTAATTTCCCTCTGACATCCCTTCACAAATGCATTCATAACTCAAAATATCTAGAGCAGTACAAATGGTTAGCCTGACGTTGCTGAATTAGATCTAATGTGGCTTTATGCCAAGACTGAAGTATGGCATATTGGTTATGTGCTTAAATTGTAAGGACAAATTCATATACATGTGTCAGTTCAATCTTTTTGTATAGACTCCATTTCTGGTGTCACCATTCACATTGTAATGCACAGGATTCCTAACTATTCTAATTTTTGAGCTAACATTTTCCAAGTGATATACTCTTATTTGATCCCTTGTCTTATGCAATCAATGTGCACCTACTACTCAGTTTATTCAGTTTTTACATTATAAGCTCTACATGGTCTAAGGGAAGGTCATGGAACTTACATTTTCCTTCCTTCAATAATTAACAACTTTTTAGAATGTTCCTATACTGGTTGTTCAACTTACTGGCTACTCAAATATCTCCCATGGAGAGGTTTACATTCTCATATATTTCAATGTGAATTCTTTCTACCTATTTAGAGCCTTTTGGAGTAACCAGTGGTATAAAGGAAGCCAATATGGCAATATCTCTTATCCTTGCATATACAGCAATAACTACATGGTCAAAAAATATATCGTGTCCAGCCATGAATTGTTACTCCAAATATTTTTAGTGAACTACTGGTTCAAAATCATAGCTTCAGTTATGCAAGTAGGATAGAGTAATAAAATAACTGAGGTTTGAAGGGAAATTTTGGAGGTCATCCAGGCAAACGCCTTGCTCAAAGTAGAGCTGTGTCACAGAAGGTTGGTTACGGTCTTGTCTATTTGAACCTTAAATATCTCCAGAGACAGAGATCTGCAGACTCTCTGGTCACTTGTTCAACTGTTTGGTAACTCACAGGGTGAAAAAAAAAAAAAAAAAAATCTGATACAGGTTTCCCATGTTCCAACTTGGTTTTGTTGTCTTGCATTCTTCCACAGTATAATTCTGAAATCAAGGTCTAGCTTCTCTACACATTCTCTTTAATAAGTTGTAGACAGCAACAACAGTCTCCAACACCTATCTTGCTGTTGGAGTCCTCCACTGGACTTTTTCCAGTTTTTTGATGCCTTTCCTGTACTGGGGAACCAAGATTTGGATACAGAAAACCAAGTGTGGCCTCACCAGCTTATTGTCCTAATTTTGTGACAGCAATTATTTATCTATGAACACTTTAAATAATTATTTCAGACATTGAATCTGACACTATATAATCTATTTCTGTGGGGGTTTTGTTTTGTATTATTATTATTATTATTATTTTAATCTCTAATCCATATGTCTTTTAATATGTAGCTGTTACATTTTCAGATTTGCTGGGTATTGTCTATTCAGTGTCTGAAGTCCAGACTTTTCTCTTTAACACTTGATTCCTTATATATTTAAATGCCTACTTAACATTAAGTTTGTGAGTAGTTTCTCTGAAGTTAGTTCCATTGATTAATGTTAAGCATGGTCTTAATTGCACTGTTGGACTGTGGCCAGAATGACTGATGCCTCATCTGTTGCAAGCTATTAATGACTCCTTGTAATCAATGCAGCTGTAGTGAGAAAACAGAATGCCTTATTCCACAGTGAGGGGATGTCTGTCTCTTAAATTTAGACACTTAAAACTGAGGTTAAAATTTAGGAATCAAAAATCTAAAGTACTGATCTATGTATGCAATCTATGATACAATAGAAAGACACTAAGAGCTTCACAAAATCCATCATCCCATTCCAAGGAAGGTGGGATCTATATATTTTTCTCATTGCCATTAGAAGAAATGAAGACAACTGGCTCAGAATACATAATAACATATTATAGAGGCAACGAGAGGTGAATAATCAAAATTATGTTGCAACATTACAGTGACTGAATTATGGCTATTAATATGTGGGGTAGGTTGGTTTTTTTTTGTTACTCTTGTGTCATAAAAACCACAATCAAACAGAAGACTGTTCATGCCTGTTGACCTGTATAGAGAGAAAAAAGCACAACTGCTAAAGAACCTGGACATTTGAGGACCATACTTCTTTGAGCAACTCATTAGAGGATTAGCAAGAAGAAAAACATATCTTGATCTAGTTCTTAACAACAGACAGATGAATTCAAAATTCAATATGTTAATAGCTATAAAGTATTCAAATTTAGCTTCTTTGTGGTTAAGTTTCACCCATCAAATTGCACTGTGGTAATAACTAATTTTAAATTCAACATGTTGAGGCTTTGAGCAGGAGTATAACAAAATAGGGCAAGTCAAACACAAAACCAAACTGAACAGCAACACATAGTCCTGCAGGAGAAAAATAAAATCATTCAAAATATAGAACAGTACATGTAAAATTAAATGGACAGAGAATAAAATTTTTAACTTAAATATTAAGGCTTATGAGTCAAGCCATAAAGTAAAAATAGTTTGGAATAAAATTTTCTTCGACCACACTAGACGTGGGATCTATACAAAATGCTGAATGTATTCATAGATAAGCAGAGATTTAACAAGCTTCATCAAGGAGATGGGATACGTTGGAGCAGAAACATTAAATTGTTTTTTGATACATATTTACTATCATGAAGGTAAATAAATCATATTCCTTAAAGCTGATGCTTCATCTGTATGAAAGATGAGTCTCAGAAACTTTCTCAGATATGTCAATAGAGGTGTTTTTAGAACAAAGTTAATAAAATGAACATATTACTTGGACCAAAGATTGATCACACAATAATTCTAAAAGAAATCAGGTTTTAAATGACTGAACCTTTCGATGTGGTGTCTATCAACCATAACACTCTTCCTGAGGAGAATGAAATGCCCTAAACACAATGTCATTTTTTTAAAAAAAGGCATTGGCTAACCTGAGAAACAGTAAGGCAAAGGAAATACAGCAGGTAATAGAAGCAGAGAGAAAACACAGGACATGGGAAGCAGAGCACAGAGCAGTGAAAAAAACCCAAAACTTGAAACTCGCTTTCAGATACACTCTTTGAAACCACTGGGTTTTTAGTTTTGGGTTTTTTTTTTTAAATACTGGGGGGTTTTCGTAAGTACAGTCTATACTTACTGTATGGGACAATAACATTTTCTCAGGTAATTGGTGCCTCAGACACATTTTAAGAAGTTAGCAAGGAAAGGAAGGAACATGATCCATTCAACGGATCCATTCAATGTTGCTGTATCACTTCATTTAGAAGCACTTCCAGCTTTCTAGGATCTTATGCACAGTATCCCAGAGTCATATAAAGTCTGAGATTAGAAGGGATCTTTGAAGTCCAACTTGTATAACTTTCCTGATTCTACAGGGTCAACTACTGTAGGATTCCCAGGTCCATGTCTAAATGGCATGACCACAGGTGCATTTAGTACTGGAGAAAGACCACAGTACCAAGAATAGTTGTGTGCTCACCTCCTTTGCTGCTGCATATAGAGATGAACTTTAGGTGAGCAAGCTTTCTAAAAGCTGTAGTGCAGTTCAAAATGATACAGAGCCCCACAAGATGCTGCAGACAATATATAAGTGCAGATACAGCCATAACGTGTGGGGATCTGTGAAGAAAAAAAAAAAGGCAAAAAATAAAACTGGTAGTCTTGTTACAAGTTTAATTAAATTGACAGTCACTAAATAAGGGAAAATGCCTTTCAATAAGTAAAAATATTTGAAAGGTAGAAATAAAGGAGGAAAAAAATGACACTCCCTATAGTGAAGATAAAGTACAGTGAAATTCTCAAAAAAAGTAGTATGAAGCTGTCAACATCTTTATAAAGTTTATGGAAAAGGGATCACAAACCAAGGCAACAAGAATTTATTGGCACGATTAGAGTAATGGAAACTAAAATGTAAATGTAGATTTTTGTAGAACCACAGAAGTTTGAAAGACTAAGTGATGAGTGTAATGCAGTATTTTATATGCAAAGCAGAACTTAAGAGTAACGATAGTAACATGTGCAGTTTGAAATTTTTTCCACTCTGCCATCCCTGTCAATAGGCTGGAAGGTGATCAATAAATTAGAAAAGGACAAAGCCAGGACAGCTGACACCAACTGACCAAAAACATATTCCATACCACCATATGGCATGATCAAGGAAAAGAAGAAGACAGGTGTAGATTATGGTTATATTATTTGTCTTCTCGAATAAAAATTTTATGTGCTAAGACCCTGCTTCCCAGGAAGTGGCTGGACATCTACATGCCAACAGAGCATGGGGAATGAATTCCTAATTTTTCTTTGCTTGAAGTTTTACTTTACGTGTTGTCTTTACCTTGACCCACAAGTTTTTCTCTTTTTAGTACTTTTGATTGTCTCCTCTAACCCACTGAGGGGGAAGGGATGGCTTAGTGAGTGTTTAGTTTTCAGGTGGGATCAATCCACCACAGTATTATAAATTATTATAAAGACATAGGCTCTCCACTCCATACTTCCATGTTAGACATGCATCTTGAAAATCAAATATATTCTGGTCTTAATTCACAGAAGATATTCAAAAATGAAAAATGTTATAGAAGTGGAAAAGAATAATAAATTAATGTATCAAATTTGCCTGAGGATATAAAGAAGCAGATAGAAGAACTGATGGGTGTAGTGAAATACAATAGAAAGATCATAAAATTATGAATGATGTATTTATGAATAAATAAGGAATAGTAATTCACAACTTAACATGGCATAAAAAGATTGCATTAGGTTTAATTTGGCAGAATTAAAGCAAATCAAACTAGTGAGCTTTTTCCACTCCAGTTGTAAGTAAATTTGTTAATACATTGCCAAAAGATGTGAATACCAAAACCATGAATTGGTTTAAAACGTGGGGTGTAAAAACCAGTGCAGTTTTCTAGTTATTATTTATAGGTATATAAATGGTTATCAAATTGTACGACTGAGATGTTCACTTCCTTTAGGAATCACCATCTTCAAAAACTGAGATGGGGTATAAAATATAGGTCATTCATTACAATTTTTTTCTAGTTATTATTTATAGGTATATAAATGGTTATCAAATTGTATGACTGAGATGTTCACTTCCTTTAGGAATCACCATCTTCAAAAGCTGAGATGGGGTATAAAATATAGGTCATTCATTACAATATTTATCTAAGTATTTGTTATTAGACACTATTGGGGATAGGGCATAGGATTAGATGTAGTAGACAGATCTTTCACTTCTGCTATCATATCAATTGTTATAAAATTATGTACCTTATAAATCTGATGTATTTGCATACGGTAAATATAGTTAATGGGAAGAGACTGACATTTCTGGACAGTTACTTATCTAGGTTTCTGTAACAGAAATTTGTATTGTATGGATATTTCTCAATGATTTGCATCAGAAACACTTTGTACAAAAGAAAAGAGATAAGTGTCTATGAAGTATTCTAAAATATTCCATATATTGAGAAGACTGGAATATACAATGTAGAAAGAGGACATGATTCTTAGAGTTCTTTAGAATCCCTATTCCTCATGCAGTTATGCCACACACAGATAAACACATCCTTCATGCTTGTACAGTCTAAAAAAAAAGTTTACTGGATTCTGGCTGGAGATCTGTAGCATATAAAGGCAGTCTTGTCATTAAAAAAAAAAAAAAAAAAGTGTGAAAAAAACGTGTCTTGCTAATTTCCAAACAATCTTGATTCAGTGGTCCTCTTTTTAGAATCACACAGGTTCAAATAGGAGAAAAAAAACAAAACAAACAAGCAAGCAAATAAAAAACCCCAAACAAACAAAAACCCAACCAACAGACCAAACAAAAAAGCAAATAAAAACCCCCACAAACAAAACAAAATTAAAAAACACATACCACCAAACACAAAACCTTCCCATGTCATTTTCTTCCAAAACTTACACATTTCACTAATAAGTCATATCAAGGTGCTGTACCTGTTCTGCTAATATCTCCACATACATTGTATTAGGATGCTGCTGTTTCAGATATTTAAAAGTCCTGCTTTAACACTCTCTGCCAAAACATGCCATGACTGTCAGAGTGCTTTAAATCAAAACTGAAAACTGACTTGTTTTTCTCTTTGCTTCCCATCATTATCTTGGCACTGCAAGCTGTGTTATTAATTATTGTACATCTTTTTTTAAAGCACCTTGAGATGTCTTGCTGATATAAGGTACTATGTCCTATAAATGGAAGTTATTCCCATTCAGTCAGAAATTAGTCTAAAGTGCAGTAGAACAAAGTCTTTCAGAAGTTTCATCAAGTATAAAAATGTTAATATAGATTAATACTATAAGATTGATTCTAGGATCTGCAACTTAGAGTTTACAGCTCACTGAAGCATTTATATCTGTGTATTATGTCTTCAAAATAATTATATATGTATATAATAAATATATAATAAAGAACTAATATCTAAAGTCCAAGCTCTTTATTTGCCAGTGTAATAGATTCTGTGCAATTCAAGGAAAGCATATAGGACAGAAGCTTACTTTACTGATCAAAACTTAACAGTTTTACAGTTTTAGTAATCCCTTTAGATCAGAATTATTCAGCAAGTGATTAATGACAAAAAACATCACTGGAATCAGACATTTAAAAAGAAAGGTTAACTTCACAACTTGTGTGAATCAATTATCATTGTAATTTATTCTGTAATCCTCTGGTATGAAGATGAAGACTATTCTGAATAATTTGTAGCAAATTTACAGTTTCTCTTCTTGATACAGTACATATTATAATGGTGTACCTGACAATAGTTTTAAAAGCAAAGCATTCAACTTCTGACATATTTTGTTTTACTTTTCATAATAAATCTGAAAGATGTTGAAATAGTACAAGGTGTGGGAGGAAAAAAATGCTAGTTTGTTTCTTCTAGTTTGTTTTTGTTGGTTTTTTTTTTTACTTTTATTAGACACTGTTTCATAAGACCATGTCCATTCAAGAGTCTACCAAAAGTATTTTTATTGACTGTCTGTCCAAATTTAGCAGGAACCTCTTCAGTTTAATATAGTGTCCAAAGATGAAAACACAATTTGAAAATAAAAAAAAATAAAATAATAATAAAAAAATCAGATTTTGGGTACAGCTAGATCAGGCTTTGCCTCTATTCTAATGAATTCAAAACTTGTTTTCTTTCATCTATGTTATCTGATGTGTGAACCATCAAATGGCATGAATTGTCATAACTGTCAGGAGAGAGAAAGAGAGAAAGAGAAAAAGAGAGAAAGAGAGAAAGAGAGAAAAAGAGAAAGAGAGAAAGAAAAAGAAAGGAAAGAAAGGAAAGAAAGAAAGGAAGAAAGGAAGAGAAAATCTACTCTTTCACCTTTAGAATTCAAATCTTGTTTTACAGTCAATTTTGATGCGAAATTAGACTAGTCCAGCTCATTATGCTACCAGCTGGAAGACCTTATTTTGTCAGTGAAGCATAGAAAATTAAGGTTGATGCAGTGAAGAATTGAGCTTAATATCCAGAAAATGTTCCATTTCTGCCTTGTTCTGTACTGCCTAGTGCAGAATTTATGTTGACTATGCAAGTAGTTGTTAACCTGTCATCTTAGTAGTACATGAGAAGCTATTAATCTGCCCTTCTTGTAGCAGTATGGGTAATATTTTAATTCAGATACTGTTGTAGTATGGAAACATGAAAGAAATAATCACAGATTTAGTTAAACGGGGGATTCACATTAAAAAATGGAAAAAAAAAAAAAAAAAAAAAGGAAATTTCTCCATACTGAATATATCTGTTAAAATATTCTTTACTTACCTTTACTTACCTTTATATTTTGATTTGGGTTGACCATCTCAGACATCCTGTGGAGTGCCATGCATGTAGGTCTAGGAATTGGCCAAGGCAGATTCTCCAGCTGTGCCTCACTTGCTCCACAGAGCAAGAGTTATGAATTACTGCAGGTGCATTATAAAGGCAGGTGATTACTGACCTATTCTGGAAAACATATGCAAAGAGAGAAACCAACACATAGTGGTGTACTTGTAATGCTCTTGTCCAGCTAGTGTCATAAACCTGTTGTCCATTTTACATAGTGGTGAAGTATGCAAAATTAAAAGGTGGTCTTTGTTTACCTGTACTTTTTCCTGTTTTTATTACTCAAAAATATCTACTAAATTCAAGGCAGTTATCTTGGATATCAAATATGCTTTGTCACGGCGGTTTATCAGGCATTTTGACTGTGGCAGTTACTCTTCTTCATAGTAGCACATATGGCACCCTGTTTTGGATGTAAACAGCAATGGAAAGAATGTTGATGATATTTTAATGTTTTAGTTATTGTTTAGCAGTGCTTGCACAGCTCTGTGGTGGTTCATCCCCCTTCTTTCATCCTCAGGACGTGCTATGATCTCAAGAATTCCTCTTAGGATTTAGCCTTGATTAACAACTCTTGGGAGAAAAGCTCCCCTTGATCTTATCAGGAACACTGTCCATACTAGGAATTTCTGATCCCTGACCAAGGAAGCAGATGAGAGATAATCAGACATTCCCTGTTAATCTTGGTGCATTACTTTCAAAAAATTACAGAATTTATGGCTAGTATTACAGTTAAGATGGAGATTTTCAGATCACTGAAAATCAATCACTTTGTGGTCCAATAAACTCTCCCTAAGTGAGGCTTGTTGAGTAACCTCGCAGCAGGCTGCAAACATCATCTCCCTCTCAAGTTTGTGATACTCAGACCGTTACTGAAAGCTGAGGATGAGGCCTGGCTGATACCCCAAGCCAGACGGGTCTTCTCTGAACCTCATGACTCAGCGTGAGAATCTTCCTTACCCTTTTGCATCTATTTCATTTTACATCACCAGTCTCCATATAAATAATTCTAAATTTATTTCAATCTGATTTTTCTTTGTATACTTTGTTTATGTAACAAGTGAATGAACCTTGTACCTGACCTCTGTTAACTCATGCTTTCACACGTTTATATGAAACCTGTTTTTGCTAATACCTTTGATGATGATACTTTAAGAGACCTCAAGTACTTATTTGTGATAAACATCAAAGCTTTTTCTGTTTCTCATGCTGCCCCCATAGTGAGACAGCAAGAAGCTGAGACTGACCAGGAAGGTGGAAGGGCACACATCAAGGACAGCTGACCCCAATGAACCAAGTTCAGTTGGACTAAATTCTATACCAGATCTCAATAGCATTTAATCACACACACACATACACACACACACAGAATATTCTGAGTTGGAAGGGAACCACAAAGATGATTGAGTCCAACTCTTATGTGAATGTTGTCATTCTCAGCAGTAAAAGCTAGGGGGGGAAGAAGCATGGAGTGGGTTTATGACATCTCTCTTCTGAAGTACCTGTTACATACGACATAGCCTGAAAATAACTAAACATATGACTGTTAATGGGAAGTAGTGAATGAATTCCTTACTTTGCTTTGCTGGTTTATGCAGCTATAGCTTTAACATCTTAAAATGACTTTACATCAACCCATGAGCAGTTCCACATTTGCCCTTATTCTCTTTCTTGTCCCAGAGAGGGGAATAAGCAAGTAACTCTGTGATGATTAATTGCCTACCAGGGTTAAATCACAACACTCTCCAAAAAAAGGTAATGAAGTCCTTAATGTTTCAAGTTCTTGAATGTGCAAGAAGAAAATTGTATGTGGAAGTCATTGTTTCACTATCACAAAATATAAGACAAACTTATCCAGAGCATACCAGCAAGGACAGCTTTTGAATACTACAGTTACCCTTCCCTTCATGCATTTATCTTGTTTGAGATTGGAGTTTCCCTCAGTGTGTATTTCAGAAAACTTATAACAAACATATAACTGCTTCAAACATATAACTGCTAGTGGGAAAAGTATCTCTTCCATACTTGAATTAATTTAAATAATCGCTATGAACAGTACAGTGGTGTTTAAATGGTAATAAAAAGGTGATAAATTGGCTTATTGTTGAGTGCTAAAACCATGGTCACAATATTAATGATTTTAACACTTAATTGTGAAATTTTTATGGACAAAAGTAGCAAACTTTCAACTACTTAGTCACAGAAAAGTAAGAAAAAAGTCAATATAATGTTACTGTATTAATATTTTAGACAGGCCGCCAACTGGTATACATGGAAAATCCATTTCAGATTTCAAAACCATTGCCATAGAAGCTTTGTGCTTATCATTTCCAGTTGCAAACACTTATTCATATTATCATAATATAGTGAAATAGCACTTCTGGTACTCCTGGTTGAAATGGCAAGTCCAGATTTTATTAGCGGCAAGTTATCAAAAAACATTAATTCATAATGCTAAACTTCATTGGCTGTGAAAGACTACTAAAGGTTATGGGCACTTTTCTTTTGCTGATCTTTGACAAAAGACGTTAATGGCTGAACCATTGAACTATGCTGTAATAATGCCTCAGGGCTTACCAAAACAACTGCTTCTTTTTCTTGTCATTGCAATTACACTGTGGAGACAGACTTCTAATATTCAAAACAGGAATTGTGGTATCACAAGGTCTTCACATAATCCTACTGCTTCTGAGAGATCCATCACCTCAGAACAACTGAACCCATAGTAAATTTTAGGAAAAGCCTAATTGATTTCGGTACTTGCTGAAACAGGCCTCACTGGGAGATTGGAATGATACTCTCAGCATTTAAATGATTTCTTAAACTGCAGAGTGGAAGAGTCTACGGACTAATCTGCAATATCAACCTTTCATCATTAATATTTTTAAACCTTTCAAAGATACAAGGTTTAAGGACAGATGAAGAATATTCTTCTGACTTGAAACTTTTTAAACAGTTTTAATTTATTTATTCAAATATATACACCACACCTGCCTTTTCTTGTACTTTTACATCTGAGTTGATAAGATATTCTAGTTTCACTGAACATAGTTATTTTTAAACTGTGCATAATTCCTTTGAGTTAAAAAGAGCTTCTGTACCTTATTTAGTCTACTTTTATATAAAATAAATACAGGAATAACAATCTCTGTACTAAATTCTGGTAAAACATATCTCTCACATAATATTTCATAATATATAATTCATCATAGCATTCTTCTTTCAAGCATAAAATTCATTTAAATCAATGTCAATAATGAAACATATGATGTCAGGTGTAGTACTAGCAAAGTGTATATAATTGGTGTTTACCATTTGGTTTAATGTTTTGAGGTATCCAGTATAACAAAATGTTACCTTAAGGAAGGAATTAAATCCATGGCTTGTGATCCCATTGTCATAGTTTAGGGGAGAACTAAGATATCTGTGCTGGCCAAGAGAGAGAAAAAGAAACAATCTCTCTCCTTTAAATTTAGAAAACAGAACTTTAATTAGAATATATATATATATATACACATATGAAAAGGTTCTTAACCACAATACACACACACACACATATATATATATATATCCAGAAAGGATCAAACAACAACAGCTTGCAAGAAATCCTTTAAACAACAAGGCAAGCAGTTAAAAGGTCTTTTGACAACCCCTTAAAAAAGAGGGGAATGCAATTATATCTACGGACGGCAGGTGGCGATATACCGCCTCAGCCACTGGCTTCTCTCTCAGGGCCTGCAGTTAGATTTACAGACAACAGTGGCAATGTTGCGCCTCATCTGGCTGGCCTCTCTTTCATGCGAGATGCCAGGGCACAGTCTCCAGGTCAGCTCCCGTGGGATCAATGGCAAGAGCAGCAGAAACCCCGTCTCCATAGTGCAGAAAACAGGCATGCTTTCTTTCTTTCTTCACAGCAGTTTCTGCAGTGCCCACGGTCACCCATGGATGAACGGTCGAGTTAGGGAGGGGGAGACTCAGTCTTGGCTATCCAGGGATGCCAGAACCTGTGTGCCCTCGTACGCACTCACTCTGCCAAGAGCGCTGAGCTTTCTGAGCCTGCGCAGAAAAAACACAGAAACCGTGGCCACTCCCCTCCCCCCCATCCCCCCAGCCGTCCTCCCTCCCCCTCCCAACCTGGGGAGAGACCAGAACAAAAGCTCTGGCTAAGTCATTAACATCAGGACAGGAATATCAATCGTGTCTTTTGTTAACCATCTTTACAGACACTCAGGAATTGGCTCCAAGATTTTTGGAAGGAATTCCAACGGAGTGTTGAAACTATAATACCTATTGAACTCTAAACCAGGTTAAAGTCTGTGTTAACAAATTAGAGAAACGCAATTACAGGAAAATTTGATTAAATCTCATTTTATACTGTCTGGTGTTACATTTTAGAAAAATGGCTGTTTGCTTTTTCAGACTACCTGCTACTTATATTTGGAACATAATATCTTTCTTTTTAATTGAGGCTTTTTTTCCTTTTTTTCAAAATACTGTTTATACCAGAAGTTTATTAAAATATTGCCTGTGAAAAACTCTTCAACAGTTTTAAAAGCTTT
Source organism: Dendrocincla tyrannina (assembly GCA_035047865.1). Lineage (NCBI taxonomy): Eukaryota > Metazoa > Chordata > Aves > Passeriformes > Dendrocolaptidae > Dendrocincla > Dendrocincla tyrannina. The sequence continues at coordinate 74,075,970 of JAWWMP010000001.1, forward strand.
GTCTGCAGTGAAGTTTACAATGTTTAGTTTTATATTAGGAATGTGGATTTAAATAGTGTATTTCTGGAAAATATTGACACAAAACTGATGGTGGTGTTTAAACAGAAGATGGAAGAGTTTATGTACCAGTGAGATTTCCTCTATTAAAATAACTGAATAAATATCTTTAATTCTGTTAGGTGATTATCACTCTGTTAAAAATTCATATTGGAATAAAGCTGAGTGCTAGGCTGACAACAGCTGTGCAGTTGGTCAGCATTCAACATCTGTGAAAACCCTGAGAGATTACTGGGATTTGATTTTATTTCATTTAATTAATATACTAAGACTTCAACTATTGTAAACAGCATAGTAATATAATAATGTATAATTAAGCCTTTATAGTCTTCCATGGACGAAACTGATAACTACCATTTAAATTATCCTCTTTATACATTTTTGTTTTCATGTTATGAATGTCTAACATTTTCTTTTGCTACAAGTACTGTACTTTTTCATTTTTTAACGAGCTGTGCTTGCTCACCAAACAAAAGTTCTGCAGAATTTTTTTCTTTCATTTTTTTTTTTTTTTTTTTTTATCTCTCTGCCCAGGGTGGGGGGGAAGAAAGATGAATTGACATACTTGAGAAACTTTCAAACCAACCACTTCTAAACCTGATTTTACTACAGACACTTATTTGCCAATCATTCAGTATCCAAAGTTATATACAAAAATAAAAAGCAGAATGCCTATTTGCTACATATGAAGTTATAACTAATGAGCTAGAAGGATTAGCACTGTTGCATTTACCAATCCAGTGAGATCATTATTCCATTTCTTTAAACATGATGCAATCCCCTTTTCTCCTTTCTTTCTACACTTGCCTGTCTTAATCTATATGAAGTTCTTTCTTTAGAATCAATGATAATTGAGGTGGGGTGGTGCTGAAAGCAGACTCACTCAATGTATAATTAATATAATTATATATTGCACTATATATGTTATATCACATGTACTGCATAATTAACAATTAATTTCTATAGTGTTTTGCATGCCATGCTCTGAATTAAAACAAACAATATTGCAGGATTCATAGTTTAAAATTCTATGGTGCATACACACGGACTGATAAAATTGGAACTCTAGAAAGTTAGATATTCTAGAATAACCAGAGCAATCAAATGAGTGTCACAGCGAAGAATACTCATTAATTGTACTTCTGTCTGTCTCAATATTTGTCTATTTATATACATATATATACACACACATAATTATCTGAATGATAGGATTTTCCTGAATTGAAGCCCATTTCTTACCTCACCCAACACCTGGATCTGAAGTCATCTCATCCTAACAGAGAGATCTGAACTCTAGGCTGTAATTGTCTTTTATAGTCAGTGTGGCTTTTCCATATTTTCTATATGGAGAAAACCAGTACAAGACTGCTTTGATCTCCTTACATACAGCTTCAAGAATCAAAGGTCCAAATAATCAAAGGTCATAATTTTGAAATATTCAAGTTATTTCCTTTTTCCTGTTTTCCTTTGCACATTCTAGCCCACACTGCTCTCTACCCTTTGAGCTAGCATAAAGGTAGTCTTGTAGGTGCACTCATGGCTGGTACATACTGGATTATGATGACAATTGTAGCTGGTGGCACTGAAGGACAAAGCACAGGCATTGCTGACACATATTGCATTACTTTCCATGGTTATGACCCATTGAGAAATATCAGTAAGAGAGACTAATACACACTGAAATAAAATTACTGAAAATAATTTCATTATTTTCAAATAATTACTGGAAATAATTTTACTGAAAATAAATGAAGAAGCACAGATAATTCAGGCCAAGTGGTAGGTATTGTGCTTCATTTAGGAGTACTCCCCTAACAGCTTTTTATCAAACTGTATATTCCCAACATTTTTGTCGTTTTGGAATTATGTGTACCTTTCTAATTTATCCTTGTTTGTTAAGTACTGATTTAATAAAGCACTTCATTAGCTCAGCCATTTCAGAAACGCATTGATTTTGTATCCCTCCTCATTTCTTATTCTTTTGTTACCTCTTTAAAATTTTCCTCTTGATAAAAATGAAAAGTTATTTCTCTTCTGCTTACCTTGTAACCATCCCACCCTGGGACTTTTGGGGAAAATTTTAGTAAGAGGCTCTGTACAGTTAAATCAAAAATAAAAAGAAAATTACTTATTTGCTATATATGAAATCGGGACTAATGAGCTAGAAGGTTCAACACTATTATGTTAACCAATCCAGTGAGATCTTTGATGGCTAGGCACTTGTCTTATAGGAAAAAAAAACAACTGTCCTTGAAACAATTTGATTCTGGATGTTGCTGAGTAACCACACTCTGTATCTTTTAGTTTTTCCATTTCAACATCATTGCTCTTTGCCTTGAGTCCTTGACCTTCTAGTTATCCTAATCTCAGTAGTCTTACTTTCATGTGAGACTTTACTTTTTCTAACTTGCAAGTAGCTCATGTGCTTTGCCACAGATCTTTTTCACAGCTCAGCAATTTTTCCAGGAATGTGATTCAAGACAATGCAGAAACATTGTTAGGCGTTGGAGTACAGTCAACTGAAACACAGAGAAAAGGTATATAACTGCTCTGACTAATGTCAAATTAATTTGGGAAGATGAGGTTTTGGGGATGGATATATAGGTTCCTGCAACAAAGACTCAATATTACACCTTTTCTTTTGTTTTACCTTCTATACTTCCAATGCACTTTGAAGGAATAGAACTGTTTCTTGAAACTGCAGGGCAAACAAAGCTTTCAGGACTTTTCAGTTTCATCAATAAAGACTTCAGAAGAAGTAGAGGAAAGGTGATATAGAGAGGGAAAAAAGAAGGGGGAAATGAAACTCAAAACATTTCACAGATATTTGTAAGAATAAACTTCACTTCTATGTATTTCTTTAAGTAACACTTTCAAATGGACTAGGAAGATAAATTTGATAAGATCCATGTTATTATTTCAAATGCAAATTAATTCCTGGGTTGAATTATAATAGCGAGTGTTTATATTATGATGAATAATCACAACATGCATTGAACAACAAGTATTCTGGATTTGAACTACATATCTGCTGTATTTGAGCTGAATGAGGAAATGATTCCATTAGACACCCCCTGTTTCAAGCCTGAGGAGACATGTCTACCAGAGAGAAAGTGCAGATATTCTGCATCACTGAGCTGGCTAATTCAACTTTTTGTGCATGATTCAGACATCAAAGCTGCTCCACCTTTTTTAGAAGTCTCTCACAATACTCTGAAGACAACTTTGTCTGTCTCTTTCAGGAAGTCAGCTAAAACTTTGAGTATAAAAATGTAGTCCTTGTGATTAGTCCAGAAGAGTCTTTCTTTTTCATACTATGAAACATTGCACTTTACCTGGAATGTTCAAACTAATCCTATTACTTTTGCAATTATTCAGCATAATCTTCTATTAAATTACATGTCAACTTCCTTGAAACTGCCAAAGTTAAAAAACAAGTGATGCCAGTAGCATCTTCCTGTGAAAGTTTTTGAATCTTTCATTCTGAGAAAGCCACAGATTTCAGATTATAATTATTTCCTGAGCAATGTTTTGCTTTGAGGTGAATTCTTGGTGTCATTGAAGATCTAATTAGTATTACTAAAGAGTAATTTACGTCTAAGCAAGACTCTGCATCATGTCAAAGATCCTTTTCTTGTTTTCAAGTATAAATAAATGTTGCTTTAGCAAACAGATGTACATATCCTTTCCCTCCTTCTCAGAAGAAAAACACTAGAATAGCAAGGAGGTTATGTCTTAAGTGAAGTCCAGTAGATGAATTATGATAATTTATTCAGTCATTCTGACAATATTTAAAATATTAATTTAGAAGAAAAAGAAGGGGTGATAGATAACTCTTCATTGTAGACATTTGCCTTATTTGTTGAAGAGATATGAATAATCAGCATTTGTTTTTTGCAGCCATGATAATCTGATAAGATTCTGTAGTAAAGCATTTTTATGAGCAACACTTTTCCCCATTTCTGTTATGGAAATGTCACTGTGTTTATCCTAAGGGAAGATGTAGAGAAAATGTTCCTCCAACTCCTAACAGATTTATTCTTTCCTGCTATGCCTGAAAAAGAGTGCTTTTACTGCTGTGCTCTGTCTATGAATGGACCCACCAGGAGTACAACATCACTGTACCCAATTCATTCATCCTCTTCCAGTTCACTTCACCGGATCCCAGTGACAAACATGGGCATGCCAGAGGCAGTAAGCTCTCTGCACAACAGTCTCGCTGTTTATGGAATTTCTGCAGAGAAATTTGAGAAATGTGAACATGAGAAAAAAAAAAAAGTTGTGTGGTTTTTCATATAATTTTATTTTTTGTTTGAAGGAAAATGGCTTACTTCGATACATAAAATTATATTTTTTAGCCAGATATTGTACTCAAGGAATGAAATAACAAGATATAATCAACCCATGACCTTCTTTAGTAGATTTAATTTAGAAATCTTGATGATGCACACAATAAAAAAGAACCCTGGAATCAGACATATGGTTTGTCATATTCACCACTTCTTACTGCAATCAAAAGTAAGGTATTGAGGGGAAGAAGGATGTATAAAAAAAGATGGTTTTTGACAACATCAACAGTACAAGTGTGAGAGGTTGCTGAATCCAGTTGCCTGATGAGTATGAGACTGCACTTTGTCCCCAGGTCCAGCCAGTGGCAAGGGTGAGTGCAAATTCTTGATAAGCACACATGCATGAATACACACACAGGGAATATACATACACATGACTAACCACATCTATCAGAGGAGACAAAAAACATAGCACTCAAACAAGCTTGGATGGGGTCATAGCATGGATGGGTTCATAGCTGTCTCCTCTCTACTGAACAAGGTTGAAGTCTACTGACAGAATACCTATATATACACATATACAGATACTTATATACATTATAACTTGTAGACACTCGATCGACCTAGTATTTGCTTCCAGATTCCCAGATCTCTCAGATTGCTAGTACTGAAATGTACAAGATCCCAGGATTCATAGCCCTACTCCATTATCAAGTTCACAGAATCACAGAATATGCTGAGTTGGAAGGGACTTACAAGGATCATCAAGTCCTACTCCTGACCCTGCACAGGACCAACGCCAAAACTCATATTACATGCCTGAGAGTATCATCCAAAGGCTTCTTGAACTCTGTCTGGCTCAGTGCTGTGACCACTTCTATGTGAAGCCTGTTCCAGTGACCAAATATGTTGTGGGGGAAGAACCTTTTTCTAATATCCAACCTAAACCTACCCTGACACAACTTCAGACCATTCCCTTGGGTCCTGTTACTGGTCACCATAGAGCAGAACAGTGCCTTCCCCTCCTCTTCCCCTAATGAGGAAGTTGTAACTGCAATGAGGTCTCCCCTCAGTCTCCTCTTCTACAGGATGAACAGACCAAGGAACCTCAGCCGCTCCTCATATGGCTTCCTCTCAAAACCCTTCAACATCTTCATTGCCCTCCTTTGAACAGTCTCTAATAGCTTAATATCTTTCTTATACTGTGGTGCCCAAAACTGCCTCTCCAGCTTTTTTGCCGTTCTCTGGACATGCTCCAGCACCTCAATGTCTTTTTTGTAGTGAGGGACAGATACTCAAGGTACAGCTTCACCAGTGCCAAGTACAGGGGAAGAATCACTGCCCTGGTCCTGCTGGTCACACTATTTCAGATACAAGCCAGGATGCCACTGGTCATCTTGGCCACCTGGGCACACTGCTGGCTCATGTTCAGTGGCTGTCGACCAGCACCTCCAAGTCTTTTATTGGCAGGTGTCCTTCCAACCACTCTTCCCCAAGCCTGGAGTGCTGCATGGGATTGTTGTGACCGGCTGCCAAGTGGATGAAACTCCATTTAACACCACTGACTGGGACAGCCATCCAACCAGTTTTATTCCTAGTGAAGAGTACACTTATCCAACAAGTTTCTCCAGGAGAAATCAGTGTCAAAGTTTTACTAAAGTCTGGATAAACCATATCCACAGTCTTTCACTTGTACACTAAGGGGGTCGTTCCTCATAGAATGACATCAAGTTAGTCAAGCAGGACCTGATTTTCATTAACTCACTGCCCTTGGACTTATTGCAGCTTCATCATTCCCTACCTAAAAAACTAATAATCTGTGGGCTGTACCAGTGCAGGAAGCTTTGTCTTCACATGTTTAACTTCCATAAGATGTGGATCTGGGATTCATATTGGGCCCTTGGTTTCCTTTAGGAGACAGTCTCCTATACAATGAATAATCTCTTATTCATTATTTAATTATTAATTTAATTATTTATACAATAAATAATCTCTTCTGCTTTACGGAAGCAGTTTTGACACAGGGCCTGGACTGACAACCTTGGAGATGCCTGCAACTGTGATGAACCATAGCCTTTTCCATTGGTTCCACTTGCCAGGGCACCTGGAAAGGTGAGACAGTACAAAGGAGATGAATTTTCTGTACCAGGCAGGAACTGGTTCCTATTGCCTGCTACACCTTTAAGTCTCCACATTTAGACAGGTGGAGAGAGGATAGAGAATCCCCCATATCATGTATCCTGTCTGCCTATTGGAGCTGTCCCAAGAAAAGTAGAGTGCAATTCCAGTAGTTTCCCAGTGAAGTTTCAATCTCTCCCTCGTGCTTCTCAACCTACACTCCTTTTCACAAAGTTCTGTCACTAAGCAGAGGAGTTTCTGTACCTTTACACATGGCCCCGAGCTGCTGCCATTGGGTTCTGGTGTAAAAGCAGAGCACACCCTACATCTGATACTAGGGTGGCAGCATGGAGCTCTGTCTGAGCAGCTGTGACAGTCATCACGGTTGCAGAGTTTAGAGTAGACATGGCTTCTGGCAGTTATATACCACTGTTGTCTGGTTGAGCTGGCAAAGCTACAGTTCCCTTCCTGTATGCCCTTCTTGTGCCAGCTTCTTCCATGTGAACTGCTGCTTCACACCCTTGTTAGTGTGCCAAGGTCCATTTGCCCATTCTGTTCTCAATGATCCTGAGAGTATCACTGGGGCTTCTTTTATTGAGAGCAGGGTCGTATTTGTCTCCATTGCTCCTATCCCTGACAAGTTTCATCAGCCATTGTCGTGAAAGTTTCAGGCTCTAGGCAACTTTTTCTGCTCCTCAGAGATTTCCACAGTATGGGAAACTTCCCCATGTACATGCTAGACTGCTTCTTTGTGCATTGTACCAGCACCAGGGCTTCTTGTTGAGTTACATATCAACTCATATCAGTTTTACCAAAGAAAAAAAAAAATATTATTGATTGTCAGAATCACAACAGAAGTAATTAAACAAAATTTCATAGATTGCTGGACTGATGGAATGAAGCTTCTGTTATTTCGCCAAAAATTAACAATTTTTTTATCACAGTTAAGAGGTAGAATTTCATTCATAGCTCAAACTATTTTCATTTAGTTTTATCAAAAAAAGCCCCTTCACTTATTACCAAGTTGAACGGAAAATTCTCAAGAAGGTAAATAATAGCACCATTTGATTACCATTTCTTTTGAGTTTCTGAAAGGAAAAGATAAACTCAGATTCTTAGTGAAGGATTAATCTCATCAAATAAATATAAATTGGCAGGGTGGATTAATTTCACCTAATACATGTCCACAGTGCAGAATCCTTATCTGAATCAGTCATGTAAAACTCTCAATGGACAGAACAGGCACTTAGAAGATCTGATTCATCTGACCTGTTTTAGATACTTATATTTGAACAAATCTCTCTCTCCAGTGACTAAGAAAGGAGTTTAGAATGACTAGCTCCAATGTCAACCAAACATACTTCTAACTAACTGCAGAATCTAATGGACTAGGACCAAATTAGGACTTGACTTATTCTCACTGAAGCATAAAATTGGATTTTAAGATTCTTTTAGAACATCAGTCTTACAAAGCACATTAACTTTTCCCCGGATATCATTATCACACCTCTTTCTAAAAACTTCGACTTACATCTAGACTAATTTTGACCTGCTGTCATGTAATCTGGTTTTACATATGGCTGATGCAAATTTCATAAGTAAACTGAGAGTTTAGGTATTTTAGCTTTACAAGAAAATTTTATCTGGAATTAAGTCATATGATTAAATTCAGTGGTCTACAATTCAGAAATTCAGCTCCAGACTATATGCATGTAAATTTATATGCATGCATGAGCACAGGATTCAAGTCAGTTGCCTAATTGATTCAGAGCAGATGCACCTACTGCCATTTGAGACCCCCAAGCATAACTGAGACATTCATCTAAGTCTAGCAGTTGTGTTACCAGGCATAAATGACCCTGTCCTTTTGGGACAGACCTAAAGACAGCTGTGACATCTCACTTAGATATGTACCTGTGCTCAGACAACTGAATAGACCTCCTACACAATGCATTCACCAGTGTTTGAAGAGCTGTTTTGCTGAGCCAGATGTTGACAAACTGAATAGAGAAGTGAATCGGTGTGTTTTGGCATTTTTTGATTTTATTGGGATTTTTTTTCTGAAAGAATGAGGACTGGAAAATTTATTGGTGCTTTGTAATTGCTTTAATAAAATAAGCTAATTAATTATTTCTAGAAGAATAATTGATTAAAGTCAATAAAAAATAGTTTCAAAACCCAAGAAATTTTGTGTACTTTGAGGAACTGCCTTTCAAACTGGGACAACAGGTTAGTACAAGACAGTTCTACAGAGAGAAGACAATTTAGTGAAAGAGAAAGGCAAGTTACCCAACAGAAACTGTCCCAGCATAAAATGTTGAATTTCTGTATTTCTTCTAAGGAACATTTGTACCTTAATTTAATGCAAAAATATCACATAATGATTCTTCAATTTATTGCATATTGATCCTTAAGCATTTCATCCTATACACAGATGCAGAAAATATATGCTACCTTTATTCGCATGTATGTTTGCTTGAAAAATGAAGGTACATTAGTCTGAGTATTCAATAAGTGTTATCAAGAGGAAAAAATATAAAAGTTTTCAATTACATAGACCTTTTCTGGACACAATTAAGTGTTTCATTTAGAGGAAAAAGCAAGAAGTTCCTTCATTTTTTTAATATATATTTATTTTTTATATATATTTTTATATATATATTTTTATATTAAATATATATATATTTATATATATTTAAATTGAAAGTCATTAGAATCATAGAATAATATAATGCTTTGAGCTGGAAGGGACCCTAAAGACCATCTAGTTCCAACGCCACTTTCCACTAGACCAGGTTGCTCAAAGGCCCATTCAACCTGGCCTTGAACATTTGCAGATACTCTAGGCAACCTTTTCCAGTGCCTCACCACTCCCACAGCAAAAGATTTCTTCCTAATATGTAATCTAAACCTACTCTCTTTCTGTTTGAAGCCATTCCCCCTTGTCCTGTCCCTACAAGCCCTTGTAAAAAGTCCCTCTCTGTCTTTCTTGTAGGCCACCTTTAGGTACTGGAACATTGCTGGAAAGTGTCCTGGATCCTTCTCTTCACCAGACTGAATAATCCCAAGTCTCTCAGCCTGTCTTCAAAGGAGAGGTGCTCCGTTTCTCTGGAATTATCTTCACGGCCCTCCTTGTGACTCACCCCAACAGATCCAAGTCTCTGTTGTGTTGGGGACCCCAGATCCAGACGCAGTACTCTGGGTGGAGTCTCAAAAGAGCAGAGTCGAGATGCAGAATCACCTCCATCAACCTGCTAGCCGTATTTCTTTTGATGCAGTCCAGGATACAGCTGGTTTTCTGGGATGCTGGTACACATTACTGGGTCACGTTCAGGCTGAGAAAGTTTGGGCTGTTAAGCCTGAAGAAGAAAAGGTTACATGGAGAGCTCATAGCAACCTTCAAGTATCTTGGACTCTTTGTCAGGAACTTCAGTAATAGGACAAGGAGTACTGTGTACAAAATTAAAAAAGGGAAATTTAGGTTAAATATTAGGAAGAAATTTTTTACTGTGAGAGTGGTGAGACACGGGAACAGGTTGCCCTGTTGTGGATGTTCTAGCCCTGTCAATGTTCAAAGATAGGTTAGATAAGACCTTGAGCAACCTGGTCTAGTGCAAGGTATCCCTGCTCATGGCAGGGGAGGTTGAGACTAGGTGATCTTTAAGATCCATTCCAATCCCTTAACATTGTATGATTGAGCTTCTCATCCACCAACACCCCCAAGTTCTTCTCCTCAGGGCTGTCCACAATCAGTTCTCTACTCAGCCTTTATTTGTGATTGGGATTGCCCTGACCCATGTGCAGGACCTTGCACCTGGCCTTAATGAACTCTCAAGCCTGTCAAGGTCCCTCTGGATGATATGATTCCCTTCCTTACAGTATGTTGAAAAAGTGCTTACTTTGTGTGCTTTCAATTTCTATATATCAAAACTTTGAGATATTTGTACTTTGATCTACTAATTTAGCTCTAGCTATCCAACATGGAAATATTTTACTTTAGAATTTGACCCTGCAATATAAATCACCCATGGAAAGAAGAGTAACTCTTCTCTCCCAGTAACCACATATGTGCAGTTTAAACTGCATATGTGCAATAGACAGATATACAGACCTCTGGTCAGATGGCATATAGAATTACAGAATCATCAAATCATTTAAGTTGGAAAAGACGTTTAAGATTGTCAAGTCTGACTGTTAACCTAACACCACCAAGTTACCATTAAACTGTTTCATTAATCCCCCATCATGCCACTAAACATATTCTGTATGCAAGCTTATATTTCCTTGTGGGACTGCTTTTCATTTTCATGAAGGCTGAAAATGAGGTGGTAGTTTGGGGAGGGGAAATGTATTAGCATTGCTTTTTACATTTAGCACCAACTGTCCCTGAACTTTATTTGGGTGAATTCCACGCACAGAAATTCCACACAGAAATGAAGAATAATTGAAGCAGAATACAAATACTGGAAAAAAAAAAACAACCTTAATACAACCTTAACAACAAGCTCAAAGCAAAAGGTACAAAAAAGGAAATTTTTCTGTTTCTTTGCCTTCTCATATATTCTTAGGAAGAATACCTGATTATTTTGTAATGTTAAGGTATGAATAGTTAATATTTTTTGTTGCAAAAGATAAGATATGGTAACACAGCTGGGAAATGTGAAGATTTCTCCTGATAAAAAATGCCATTTGACTATCAGAAATATTAGCTACATTGCATAAATATAGATTATGCTACTTATTGAAAGTGACAGATTTTTATTGTTGTCTTTGCAATGAATCTAGGAAAATATGGTCTCTTTTAGAAGCCCATTCTGAACTTCAGAAATTACGAAGTCTGTGAGAATTTTACTTTTTTCAAAAGAATGAAAAGCCTGATTCACTCAGGCTGATGCATCTGTAATGTATGTCTCTGGATCTATGCTGAGCCCCATTGAATCACTTTGCTGAATACAGAAGTACATCCATATGAATCAGCCTGTTGATCAGGCCTTGTGTTCTGGCAAAGATCATCAGATTGATGCACAGACAGTCTTGAAGTCCCCTTTAAACACTTCAAATTGACTGTAAGTGGGAGGTAAATGCTTTATAGGTTTCTTATGGTGTTTCACAGAGGGAATTATACCCTAATGTGCAGGCTGCCTACATCTTTTAAAGAATGTCAGGAATTCTGCCTTTGTTCAGACCTTTCTGTATAATTTTTTTTCACTGTAGACTTCTCATAGGAATTATTTTGTGTCTCTAATACTGATAACATATAAACGGTTTTATACATGGGTTTTATTTTTTTTTAAACAACGATTACCACTTATCATTGTTAGAATGTTGCAATATCTTCTTCATTGTATCAAATCCTTATTAGTCCAATACAAAGAATAAGACAGTTATTTGTAGGGCTTTTTTCCCCAAGAAACTAAGAGGTATGTTATTTTATTATCATTTGTCTCTGATCTCACTCTTCCTTCACTTATGCTAGTTACTTAATCAAAACCTATACTGTAATTTAATTCTAGCAGTGAGATCACATAATCACACAGAAACACAGAATCATTCAGTGTGAAAGGGACCTCTAGAGAATAACTATTCCGGTACCCTGTTTTAGTAGGGTCAGCTGTGGAATGTTGCTCAGGGCCATGTCCAGTTGGAGTTTTACTGTCTCCAAGGATAAAGACTTCACAACCTCTCTGGGCAACTTGTGACAGTGTTAGAACATAGTAAAGAAGTGTTCTCTTGCATTCAGATGGAATTTCAAGAGTTTACATTTTTTCGCATTATCTCTTGTCCTGTCAGTGGGCACCACTGAAAAAAATTGGACTTCCTTGTCTTCATTAGATCTCATAAGTGTTTAGTGTTTATGCACATGAATAACATCTCCCCTAAGACTTCTCTTATTCTCCAGGCTGAACAGTCCTAGATTCTTCATATGACAGATGTTCCTGTTCCTTAATCATCTTTGTGGCTCTGAGCTCGACTCACTCCAGTAAGGCCATATCTCTTTTGTACTGGAGAGCTCAGAAGTGAATGCCAGTACTCCACGTGTAGCCTCACCAATGCTGAATGAATCACATGATATAGAATTTGCATTATAGAGGTAGTAGGAAATCTTGAAAAGCTTAAAAAAATGCATGAAGTACTTCAGATCTGTTTGTCAACATGTGTTAAAAAGTTATAGTGGTTGGGTGTGAGTTTTGTAAGCTTCTATTTATGTAAGAACTTTTTTTTTTTAATGAAATTTTAATTTTGATAACCTTGAATCTCAATTCTTTCATTCTACATACTTAGCACACATGATATTAGAAGAGACAGACAAGGGTCTAAATTCACTTTTATCTGTTTGTGCCCTACTTAAATACAAGTTACTTCTGTGGCAAATGTATTCCATTTAAGGAGACAGTTCTCATAAGAAAATTACTCAAGTGTGTAGATTCTGACAAAATATTGATTCAAAAGCCAATACTGAGCCAAAAGTCATTATAAAAGAAACTACTATGTCATCATTTTTATAAATAGCAGAGTTTCTGAAATACAGAAAAAATATAGGAAATTGGGGTTCATAGTTGGGGTTTAACTTATAAAAGTCTTTTTCTTATTTGAATTTGTTATTGTGTTTTGAGGGTTTTTTTACTGATCATTAGACACTGTACATAACCACATTAAAAAAAAAAAGAAAAGAAAAATCAAACAACCCCCCACCAAAAAACAAAAAAAAAAACAACTGACCAAACAAAATGCAAACCAATTAACCTTTGTTTGTAATTATTTAGATAAGATTATCTTTTTATTCTGTTATGAGATCTATTATACAAGGATTCTGAGACTTATTATTGCCAAGATACCACTGGCAAAATTAGAAAAATAGAAAAAAAGTCACAAAATCTTCATGATTAGCAACTTATTTCATCAGGAGATATATTAATTTATGTAAACTAAATAAATAAAATAAATGTTTCTGTTTCAGCTTTAAGCAAGATCATAAAAAAAAAAAGTGTGACTCATGTTTTGGCTTAATGAATCTACACACATCTATTAATGCACTTACAAAGTCACCTCCCCTGTGGCTTACATAGCAACTGTTTTTTAAAGAAGCAAGCTTGATATCAGTAGTGCTTAGAGTAAGATCTCACAGTTGATGTATCAGGAGGTAGGACTGGGTGAATTTTCAAGGTTTTGTTGCTCTTTTTCTACCGAGATTTTTGTTAATATAGTGGAAATTATGCTAGTGTCATAAAATTATTATAACCCTAAAGATCATCCAGTTCAATTTCCATGCTATAGGCATGTACATCTTTCACTAGATCATGCTGCTCAAAGCCCCATCCACTCTGACTTTGAACGCTTCCAATGATGGGACATACACAGCTTCTCTGGGCTTCTCAGAGTTTCACCACTCTCAGCATATAAAATTTTCTTCCTTTTGTCCTTTCTCAGCCTAGCCTCTTTCAGCCTCTTTCTTCCTTGTCCTGTCACTGCATGTCTTATTAAAAAGCCTGTCTCTATCTTTCTTATAAGCCCCTTTAAAGTATTGAATAGAATCACAGAGTTACAGAGTATGCTGAGTCAGAAGGGACCCACAAGGATCATTGAGTCCAGATCCTGCCCTTGCACAGGACCATCCCCAAGAGTCACATCATGTACCTGAGGGAATTTTTCAAACAATAGGGATGATATAAGGTTTTTCTGAAGACTTCTCTGCTTCAGGCTGAACAACACCAACTCTCTCATCCTTTCTTCACATCAGACAGAAGTCCAAATAGACATGTTCCCTCCTCCTCTTGGTGTGACAGAGGTAGGAAGTCACTCGTCCAGCAGTCCAGCACACACACCACACTCTTCAGGCTCACAAGCATAGACATGTTTGTAGTTCCCCTGAGCACCAACGTAGACCCTCATCAATTGGATCCCAGACTGACAAGTGCATTGATGGACCTCATTCTACACAAGACCCCTTTCTCTTATTGCCCATTTTGTGCCCTGTGACCACCTTCCCCTAAATACTGGGTGCCTGTTGGCACCACAGGCTTCAGACACCTATAGTCCTAGTCTGACTCTAGCAGCTGGCACCAAATGCACTAGCAAGTTAGGCCAGTGAGTCCTTGTACCAGTGCCACACATGGGATACAGAGTGAGATTGCAGAGAGAGAGAGAGAGATCGAGAGAGAGTGTTAAAGAAAGATAGAAGACAGGACAGACTGTCTTCTGACAGTGATCAGGCAGAGAGCTCAACCAAACAAGTGTACTGACTGTTCATGTTTTACATGAGACCAGCCCTTTTTGTAACATTTTCTGTCTTCATCTCACAGTCTGTCTTGCCTTGCACGTTGTCTCATCAGTTATCACAGCCACAGTGACACCTGCCATTATTCTGGACCCTTCTTATTTGTTACAAAGTCCTGATTAGCCTGTAGTACCTTGATAGCCCATTGATTCATGTGACTAAGGATGTTAGTTGTGTTGTGTTTGTCTCCATCACGTTTCATTGCCAGATTTTGTCTGTGTGTTTTGTTTATGGCTTCCCTCTTTTTCACAGTATCCTATTTGACAAGGTACTCCATCAGTTAATCTTATTGAAATAATTGTTCCCTAATTCCACATGCAATTTAGCTAGTGTGACTGAGCAGGCTTGGTTCTTGTTAGTGCCTGTTACTGCCTCCCTTATCCTTGGTCAGTAAGGTTTGTGTCTCTATGTGTTCTCATTTATGGTTTCCTCCTTTTCTCATTATCCCCTTTTTGCATTTAAGCTGCCCTTGATCACATATCCTTAGAGGAATATTCACTCCCTCTTCCCACATGCCCTTCAAAGTATCACAGTTACTGTACTACTATTTTTAAACTGTACAGATACACTTTATTTAAATTAACAACAAATTCTTGACTTCATATATGAGGTCTGTTCCACTTCTTGTCTGTAGCAAGATTTTGAATGTTAAAGCTTTAGCATGCAAGGGGCAATGGTGTATATCAGCTGTGCCTTCCCTTCCTTCCTTCCAAATTCCTTCCGAATTCCTCCCTTCCTCCCTTTCTTTCTCTGTCCTTTATATTTATCTTACATCTAAAGAGATGCTAGAAAGATTTTGGGTTTTTTTCTTGCCTTATACAAGGCTTTTCCAGATATAATCTCTACTTAGCTTAATGCAACTATCTAACTGTTAATTACATCAAATGTAAATTATACAGAAAAACCTAATCTACAAAAACTCTATGAATTAATGTTCCTCTGGAAAGGGATGCTCTTCTCTTTTGAGCAACACTGTGATTCATAGTTTTTAAAAGAAATGTCAAACAAGCTTTCATCCTTAAGGGGTGGAAAGAAAAGCAGTCAAGTGCCAGGCTGGTTTTTGAAAGACATATTCAAAAGCTTTGTAAAGTGTGTTTCCAAACCCTTAATTTTTAACCAGATATTCTGATTTTCACCCTAATCACCCTATATTCAATCTGCCTGTTGTTATTATAAGGAAGAGAAAAAGCAATAATCATTGGAAGAGATTAAAATAGACAAATAATAAAGCTTCTTTCTGTTAATTTTTCTGCTCCCTTGTCAAAATCTAGGTAACAAAGTCTTACTTAGTGAAAGTTGAGTAACCAAATGTAGTGAAGAGTGGATGACAGGTCAATGAAACCAAGGAGGTAACCCATGATATCATAATTGAGTGATTTCGTTGATCACCTTCCTGGTATCTGGTTATAAATCCATGCAATCACATACTGTCATGCCACCCTGCAACACAGAGAAGCTGAGAACTGAAGGCATTGATGCTGAGCCCTGCCCAGAGCCTGAATCAGAGACTGGTGGGAGTGAGAGTCACTCCTCCCCAAGCTGGGCTGGACTGACCCACTGCTGTGGTCACTGGGCAGGTGTCAGTCTACTGCAACAGTTACTGGTGTGTGTGTGTTTGTGTAAGAGTGTCTGTGTGAGTGAAATGCTTCTCCTCACTCAGCCTATGCCACTTTAAATTAAAAAAAAAAAAAAAAGAAAAAAAATGATGCTTATCAAACAAATTTTACTAAGTGGTTAAAATTCTTCAGATCTCAAATCAATAAAGTTATTAACTATATACCTTAACTTCAAACACATTATTTAGCTCTCCATTGAATCAATTTATGTATTGCAAGTGTCTTTTATGTTCAAGTGATTCTTCTTTTTTTTGACTTCAAAAAAAGGGAAGACTAATCCCCTCAATGGTGTTTCTGTCATCATTCAGTTGTTACTTGCATTAAATTTCAGAAAGCAATATCTTTTCCCACGATTTCTTATGTAAATGAAACACGTATGATTGTTTCAATGTTTCCCTTAATCTCCAAGCAATTCAGATTTTACTCTTTTACTTGCTTTCCTTCAAATGAAGAAGGGAAATTAATATGAAATCTTCAGGTAGCTTCATGAATGAGACACAAGCATATTGCCTGTTTTTTTTCAAACTTTTCATCAACTACAATTTTTAGTGTAATGCATTAGGTAAAGGTACAATTTTAAAGATGTATGTTGTCTTCTACTAAAAACAAGGTTAAACAAGACACAAAGCAACACCATAATAAACATGTGGAACATATCCTCATTTTAGACTGCCCCCATTACTCATTAGACTATATAAGGGAAGTAATCTGGTAAAAGAATATACAGAAGATATTTTTTCTTTACAATTGGGGAAATTTCAGAAGTTTGTTGCACTTAGATGAGTGGAATTTTCTGTTTATGACTTAGGCAATATGCAGTTCCCCTATATTCTACTGTCTGGTGTAAAACATCTGAATTTTTTTTTTTTTTTTTTTACTATTTTACCAACAGATTATTTTATTTTTTTTAAAGTTATCTTATTCTGCTGTTTAGAAGTTCATTGCAAGTAGATTTTTAAATTACAGCACCTCCAAAATTAGAAACCTGATATTACAATTTTTATGAAATTTGAGACTAGTTTTACTATTGAAGACAAATGAAAAAGGGGAAAAAGAATGAATCCATAAAAAAACCCTGAAGACATTGTGGTCCATACAGTGGATAATAGCTTTTTCCATTCTCTACATGATTCTTAAACATGAATAGATTATCCAAATTACTGTTCAGTTGTATGAAAGATGTTTGCTATTAGTATAATCAGACATGTCACAAAGAGTGATGATGGCATAGTATACAATCAGAATTTACAGAATATAGCTGTCAGTCCTATACCTAAGCTTCTTTTCAAAGGAACTGGTGTTTAAAATTTGAATCTGAACTCCTACTTCTTGGAGAAATGGAAGTGCAGGGAACCTGTATTGTAAAATTATATCAAAGAAAATGTTGATTAGAAAAGGAGATAGTCTGCAAAACTGTACAATATAAATCAGGAAAAGCAAGGTCATAAAATCGACTTCTTCAAGATCAAAGTTCAACATTATTCAGCTTTCTACACTTTGCCACCATTCTTAATCTAGCTTTTTGCTTTACATTCTATTCAGCCTTGATTTAATTAAAAAAAAAATATCCATCATCTTCTGTTGTTCAGTCTTGGATTACAAAGAAAGCTTGATTCTTAGGTCTGATATTTTTTTGTTTAATTAGATTCAGAGTTAAGTACTGTTTCCTCTGCAATATGTGTAGTATTATTTGCTTTGAATTCCTGTGAGGGAACATAGGTGAGTGAGTTGTTTCATCACCTTTCCTTAGCTTTCTTAGTTTTCAAGCTTACTTTTTATTGGAATTCTGTTTATCCACACAGACAGGAAAGCAGATAGTGGCTTATTGTGCTTCTAAAGTAGTGTAAGTACTCTTGTTTAAAGCTTTTAAATTGGTAAAAGTTAGTTTCTATTTAACACTTTGAAATAGTAAACTGATATAAAATAATATTTTTCCATTTGTTTTGATTTTGCCTTCTTAAATTATTTTTTTTTCTCTGATAGGAGAACAGCTGAAACGCTGAAACATTATTTTCAGTGAATGAAAAGATTGCTTTGTTACTAAATTAGGTATAACAATACTTTCAAAATAGCTAATACTTCCTTACTTATTTAGGAGAAAGATTCCTCTGCTCATTAGTGAAATCTCTATTTTGAAATTAGTTTGAATACTTATCTTCAGTGAAAAATCAAAAATTATACTCAGTTCAGGAATTTAATAACAATTTATATTGTCAGTCAAAAAGTCTGATAGCCCAAAAATACTCTTGACCACTAAAGACCACATTTATAATTCCATACTTCTCTAGAGTCTCTTAAGAGATGCACAGAGAAGAGAAAAACACTGTATGTTATTGCCTGTATAGTTGCTTTTGGGAGACTTTGTACACATACTTCAGTCTTTGTAGATAATTATTCAAAAGCTTCTGTTAAATGATCATTATTAGTCTACTTGGCAAATAATGTGAAGATATCTTAGAAAATGAAGGGAAATAAATAGAAAACATAATGCTGTTACCATAGAGATCTACAAGGCATACAGTTCTTGGAAAATACTTACAGTTCCCACAACAAAACAAATATAAAATAGTTACAAAGAAAACCAAAGGTAATTAGAGGTACAGAATTACTTTCATAAGAAGAAATGCAAATAGGCTAGAATCCATCAGCTCAGCTTGGAAAACAGTAGCCAGCAGATGATATGCTAGTGGTGTAAACTCATGGAGGAATAGAAAGGGTAAATAGGGAATAATTATTTACTGTTTCTCATTATCTTAATAAAACAAACAAACCAAAACCAAACATACACACCCACCACACTACAAAACCACTCTTACTAAATAATAAAGTGGAAGGTTTTAAAACAACTTCTTATGTATATATAACATTGTTGCTTTGAGAATTACACTGGCAAATAACTGTAGAAGTATGAGTGCATTCAAAAATAAAGTATGCAACTTTAAAATGGACAGCTTTAGGTTATGTAGTCCATGTAAACACTGTAGTCCAGCAAGGTTTTAAGAACTAGAAGCTGGGAGAATATTTCAAAAGGAAACTTGTTTGTCTTTTTTGCATTACATTTTTATTGTAAGACTCTGTAGATCAGTGTTAAAACAGAAATGGTGCTCTGCATGAAACATTTGTTTTGCCACAGTACAATTGTTCTTGTGTTTTTATCTGCTATGCAACCCTATACCTAAGCCTATTCTGTAAAAGTCCTAAGCTATTCTACTACAATTTAATTTACTATATGAAGAGTAATACCAATAAAATCTCTGTTTAATCACCTCTCCATAATCATTTATCCAGAAACTGCAATATATTTCAAAATTCAGTATATATTTTTCATAATGTTTAATTGCTGTGCATTGAGCAGTACCTGACAAATATCCGTGACCTTGTTTGTAGAACAAAATTACACCAAATGGAAAAGAAATAACAAGACTGCATGACAAGACTGGGTGTCGAGGAAGAGAACTTCAACCAAGTGCTGTTTTCCCAGAGAGGAGAGTTTATTATCTGGTATGGGGCTGTTACGGGTTCCCTGGTTTATGAGTTTATAGTTGTAAAGTTAAAAATCCTTATTTGAATATTGCTCAAAATGGCGTTTCTTCTTCTCCCTCATGTTGTCCCTGCTCCCTGACTGGCCAGATTTTGCTACAGTGGAGTGTTCCCTGATATGGTTATCTCCACCCTCCTTTACCTTTTATGGTTGTAACCATCCCCTCTTCTTCCTTTTATGTTATGCTCCTCCCAAGTTCTGTCCCTCTTCCAGAATGTTCCATGCCCTGCTGTATATAAGCCAGTGCCATCTTACTAAACGCGCCATTCAGTCTTTACCCCTGACTTGGAGTGAGCCTCTCCTTCTCGTCCCCATAAGGGTTTTGTCACTTGTTGAAGTACTTTTGTTAGGAAAAGAAAACAATTATATGAGGTTTTTGATTGGTCAATGATGTTAATTGCGATATTAGTAGCAATGTTTTTCTGATTATGGTGTAAGCAAACACAATGAGTTTCCTTACAAATTCTTCCCAGGCTTATGTTTTTCAGCTAGTGTGTAAACCATCTTCCTCTTACCTCCACTCAGTGTCTGCTGCAAGTGCCTTCCTACTGAGTGATCAAGTTTTCTTTACTTCCAGAATTTATATCTGCAATAAAAATAATACTTAAACATATTTAAATTTAATCAGCTATTGTTTCCAAACTGAAATTCTTTCCATCTACTTTAGAATAATATTCCTGAGTTAGTACTTGCTTTGGTCTTCTGTATATTTAACGTTTTGGAAAGTGGCTTCTGTGATTACAATTACACAAAAAAATTAGTCTGCTCCAACTCACTTACTAGCCTCAAAGTAAGGGGCATATGTTGGCTTATGTTTACATTGATTAAGGCAAGCCTCCTCAAAAGCTGATATGCTTCATATCACTCCCCTTTTGGCTTCCTTCAAGTCTTATGTGGTACTTTTGGAATCATAAGACAGGATTATTTTGTCAGTGCAGTTAATTTCTTTTTAGTTCAAGGTGTAAGACATTACAGGAAGTATTGGAATTGATTTTTTGTTGTTGTTGTTGTGGATTAAAATTTTCTGGGGATGGAAGAGTTTAAAGGATCGGAAAAAAATGAATAATTTTAATTTTTAAACCAATGCTGCATTCATTCATTAGCAACACAAAGTTGTGCTAAAGATCAATTTATTTACTGTGGTAAACATGGTTGCACTAGATACACCACTATTCAACAATCTTTTCTTAGGTTACCTGTGAGTACACAATGTCATGTAACTCATGTTCCATCATCAGTACTGTTAGCAGCAAGACCTTGGTGGTTCCTCCTCAAGGTGGAAGTGATCAGGTCTGAGAGCTCATCAATGACACAAGTTGAAACTGAAGTAGACTGGTGTCCAACCTTCTTACTCTTAGGATTGTCCTTGTTTATGTCTGACAGTCTCGCTTACAGCCCCTCGGTATGGTCTTCTCTGCTCCTGCATTGGGAAACAGCAGTAACTGCTCAATACACACTCAGAGTAAAATACAGGAAAGCAAAGGATTCAACACTTGCCTCGAAAGAAACTTGGTTTTGGAGTAACATAGCCAGTATTTGTTGAATAAGTACAAATGCTATTTTTCCACTGGTTAGAAATCTAAATTTTTTATGACATTTGGAATTTATTTATGTGCAATATATATTTGTTATTGTACAGTATTAAACCTAGCACTGGAACCAAACTTGGTGAACTTTAATTAGCTGTTCTAGTGTTATTTTTTGAAATATCTCATTGCTCTGGGAAAAAAAAAAAAAAAAAAGCCATTTGAAAATTAAGGTACTGATATAAAGACATTAAATTGTAATTAGAAATAGCCATGGAAATTCTATGTTTATTATTACAGTGACGAGCACTGACAGTCATCTACCTTCTTTGTCTGTGGTGCATGTAACAGAAATGGGAGGAATGCAAAGCCAGGGCATGATTCCTGTAAGAATACACTAATTTATTAATATTACTGAGGTAAACAGCTACTTTTTGAGAGTGCATTCTGATATGTGCTTCAAGTGCTCTTCTAAGAGGCTTAACTTAATACTACATACAAATATATTACAAAGTACATCAAATTCTAGAATAAACTGAAGAAAATCAAAGCGCAATTTGATTTCTTCAGTGTAAGTTAACCCATTTTAAGAACTAATTGCAGATTGTCAAGTATTAGCTCTCCTCGAAATACCTTCAAATTGATAGTCAGTAATAAAAATCTGTCCAATACTTTGTGATATTTGACTATACTAATATATAGCTTAATTTATGAGATAAGAAGATACATTGCATTGCTTTTATCTACACTTTACATGAAATGAAGATGATAATCCTATTAAAAGTAAACAAATCAACAATTTTTCAGAGGGAAGAAGAAAAGAAAAAAAAGATGATCTCTTTGTACTGTTTCCGTGTAGTTTCTCAGCTGAATAGTAAATAATTTTTCTTGTTTTTTGGTTGGGGGTGTTGGCGGGTCTTTTAGTTGAATGTTTTGACGGTTGGGGCTTTTTGCTTTGTTCTGCTTTGTTTGCTTTTTTTTTTTGTTGTTGTTGTTGTTTTTTTTTTTTCCAAATCTAGGCACTCACAATGTTGTTCTAACTAATACTTTAGTGCTCAAATAGCAGTTTTTTTTCCCAGTGTAAGACCTTCAGTGTATTTTTTCATTAATTGAAAAAGGTTTTGTCAATATCTGAAAATGTTTGAAAATCTAGTAATTTTTATTTAATTTTCTAAGCATGGTTCAAATCATGTATGCCTACAGTGAACTATGGGGTATATCATACAGGATTATAAGGTAGATCTGCGAAATTTTAAACATTTACACTACAGTTTGTAATAATTGGTAGGTCTCTCAGTTGAAGCCTCAAGAAAGTTCCTCTAGACTGGTTAGGTGTTGTAGTGTATAGCCTTAAGGTATAATTAATGTAAAACATTAAAGGAAAATATTTGTTATCATAATAATATAATTTATTTATATGTAGTCACCAAACTTTCATAGTATTTACTCAAACACTTATCAAAGATTATATATATATATCAAAACATTAAACTCTCATAGGATACACAAAAACATCTATCAGAACCTATTTTAAAATGCATTTAAAAAAAAAAAATGCAATATTTTAGCCACTTCTGTGGCTAACTGTGAATTCTGACCCACACCTGAATATGAGTTTCTCGTGTTGGGTTCCCATTTACAGGTAACTGAAATACATAGTGAGATTACATTTATCATGTTTTGGTTTTAGACATACATATGTATTAGTAAAATATACAGGAAATATTTCCAGATAGGGGAACTGAGTAATGTCTACTTCTGAACAATTAAGATGCTTCCTGACATGTTTGTCTTTGGCCAGTTAGAATTACTTCAAACAGTTCCTGGAAAGTTTCAGAATGAACATGGTCCAGTAACTATTCCTGACAGGCAGATGCAATCACAGTACTTCACGGAATAAGACAGCTACACTGTATGGACCTGAAACTCTAGTGCCAGAAAGCAGTGGTGGGCCCTTTCATGTTACTACACCCTAGGATAGCCAAGTTGTTCTTTTTGAACTTAACAGCTTAAAAATATGCTATAAATGTACTACCTTCTGAACTATTGCATTTTAAATAATTAATCAACAATTCACAGTAACAACAGCATCTAAGCCAAAAGGAAAATAAAGATGTGGTCAACCTGGGCCTCTCAGTTCAGGAAAGATATTGAGGTACTGGAGCGGGTCCAGAGAAGAGCAATGAAGCTGGTGAAGGGACTTGAGCACAAGTCTTGTGGGGAGAGACTGAAGGAGCTGGGGTTGTTTAGTCTGGAGAAGACGAGGCTTAGAGGTGATCTCATCACTCTCTACAACTATCTGAAGGGAGGTTATACCCAGGTGGGGGTTGGTCTCTTCTCCAGGCAGTAGGACAATGGGGCACGGGCTTAGCTCTGACAGGGGAGGTTTAGGTTGGATATTAGAAAGAAATTCTTTACAGAGAGAGTAATCAAGCATTGGAATGGCCTGCCCAGAGAGGTGGTGGATTCACCATCCCTGGAGGTTTTTAAACTGAGATTGGACTTGGCACTTAGTACCATGATCTAGTAAACAGAGTGGTGTTGGATCAAGGGTTGGACTAGATGATCTTGGAGGTCTTTTCCAAACCAATTGATTCTATGATTCTATGAAGTATGTTTAAAATGTTGTAGTTGTCATATTCTGTTTTCTGACAAAGCATGAACTGAGGGTAAACAGAGAATAAGTGTACAGGGTTAGAACCAAGTAGTACTCAATTAGCTGTAGCTAAACCAGACTTTTTGAAACACATGTTTTTTTGAAAACTGTGAATCACAACTGCAGTCTTTTTTCTTTTAAATTTCTGCCTCGTCTTTGAGCTGTTTCCAAGTTGTTACACCAAAATTACAGAATAGATTGTCTGGATTCCTACCAATTTGTTATAGTAAAATCCTACCACAGGTAAAAAGAGTATACTATATATATGTATATACTACTCATGCCAAGCTAAGAATTTTTATTATTTTAGTTTAACTAAAGTCCAACAAAATTATTATTATTATTATTGTTGTAATGGTCCAAATATATATGTGAAACAATATACAATCAAAATCATACATGTGGAAACTTCCAAGTATTTCCCCCTTTCTCCAATACAATCTCATGTCTATACTCACCTACACTTCGTTTCACTCCAGGGTCATAGACAGCTCCTTCTATACAGTATAACTACTTGTTATTTTTATCTAGTTGATTATATAATACCTGTAATAAGCATTATACTACAAAATTGTAAAAGGTAAACAGAATCTGAAATGTTGTAGCTAATTGTTCCAGGGGAAAAAAAAAAAAAAGTGCTCAGCTCGGGATCAAAGTGGTTTATTGATTTATTAAGGATGCAATCAGCCAGTAATCAAAAAATCATACCTACAGGATCAATATCAGCAAAAAACTCAAATCATAATCCCAGACATAGTTGTCATAGCTGCCTAAGACATCCTTAGATAGGATATGTTATGCAGCTTCTACCTCAGGCTGTGACTTTTAATTCTTGTTTTGTAACAGCTTGAATTAGGTTTAGTTTGACTTTATTTATTTATTTTTACTAGTGTAGATCAACAGCACAGTGTTTCTACTTTGAAGTAACTGTTCAGAGAGGGGCTTAAAGCAGTGTCTTTTACTGCAGTCTTAGTAATACTTGCTGTATCAGTACCTGTCTCTGGTCTCTTATATTTCCCACAGTCCTTTGCAGATCTTATCTCAAGTTGCACCCTCTGAGTTCAATGCTTCACAAAAAAAAAAAAAAAAATAAAGTGAAAAGAAAGAAGAAAAAAAGCAGTGGGTGCATGTGTGTGTGCTTAAATGTCAGCTTTCAGTAAAGCTGTTCAAAGTCATGCAAACAGTCCAAGGCATTACAGACACCAGTGAGCCAGAAATAACAGAGATATATTGTGCATTTGTGTTGAGTACTCAGCAAATTAAATAATCAGCTTCAATAAGACTCCTTGCTCAGCTGAGAACTCAGTAAGGCGATTGAACAATTCCCATTCTGGCATCACCTTTAAAATTGTAAGTTTCAGATCTTGAAGTTGGTAAAATTGTTAGTCTTAGTAGAGAACTATAGTCTTCTGGGGTTTTTTTGTTTGTTTGTTTTGGTTTTGCTTTTGTTTTTTTTCCAAAAAAAAAAAAAGATCCGGGATAATTAAAGCAATCTAGACATCAATGCAAATAATATTTTCTGAATATGTATAAGGCATGTTTCAGGAGTATTTTTGTACTGAAACCAAAAAGCTAATTAATTCTCTATATTCCCTAGTTCTGCGTAAAAAAAACATGTTCCACAAGATGAGTTTAAAAAAAAAAAAATCTGAGTATTTTCTTCTATTTTCAGACTGCTTCAGCACCAGCATTTTAGCATTTATTAGGTTAGAAATATACTCTGAAGAATCTTTGGGGAGGGATCTCTTTAATTCTTGTAGTGCTGGATAAAATGCTAATAATATGTGCAAAATCATATTTGTTTCTAATTACTTTTCCAATTAATACTGGCACTTTACACTGTAATCAAATAACATTTTTTTAGTCCCAAAACTTTTCACAATAACCAAATATATCAGGTTCATTCCAACTTTTTTTTTTTAATAAAATCAAATTCTGTACATATTAACTGGGATCCAATCTATTATATGACTCAACTTAATTTTCATTTCTTTGAGCTTTACAAAGTCTGCTTGCTCACCCCAGAATTTTACAGAACTCTCAGGGCTGGTACTTCTTGTCTCTTGATTACAGTGTTATTTTGCAGCTGTGCTCCTTCTAAGAACTGCTTTCAAGAAACATAGCAAATAGATAGTGAACCAGATTTTCTTCTGTGAAGACTTTCTAGCTTAAGAAGGGTAAATCCATCTGCCTCTGATAATGTCTGAGCATAAGCAAGTGCAATGTGTTTTCTATCTCCATTTTGCAGAGTTGGTAATTCTAACTCGATTTGTCAAACTATGGCAAGAAGCAAGTATAAATGACATATTATGCTGAAAATATGTAAATACATGAAAATACGAAAGTATCAGCTGAAAAAACTAATGACTCCTTTGACACCACGACACTAAGGGCTTGTTGCTGAAAACTATATTGGCTCAAATTAGTTCAGATAGAAGCCTGCTAAAGCTTGGAGGCTGATGGGTGGGAAAGGCAAATGCACACTAATTAATACAGTTTTAGGATAAATTCTTCTGTCAGTTGAGTCAAATTGGCACGGTATTGGTATGAGAGATGTGTATTTTTTGTGCCTGAGGGATGTGCTGCTATGTTGGATATTGCTAATGATGTGAGGAGTGTGGGCAGGTGACCTGCTCTGCCCTACCTGAGTTGTGTTTGCATTTAGCTGAACAGAGTAACAAACAGACCTTTTCATAAAGAGTTGGATGAACTACAAAATTATTGTGCCATGTTAAAGTGATGAATGAAGTGTACTTTAAATAGAACTTTTATAGCTTTAAGTGATTTTATTTAAAATACATCACATTTTTATATAGGGAGTGGGACATGGAGGGAGGGGGAATTGTTTTGTTTGAAATGCAGGTCTCTTTCTTAAAATTGAGCCAGGAACCAAACTCCATTTTTATTCAAACACATTAATTTGGTGAGTTCATTTACAGTATGATGTTTAGAAAGATTAAAAGGTTTGCTGAGCACAATGAGTGAACCTCTGAGTGCCATCAGAAGGAAATAAAGAAGAGAAGGAGAGAGGAGCCCACAATGGAGCAGGTTTGCTGGCAGGACTTGCGATGCCATGGGATGAATCAACACTGGAGCAGTTCGTTCCCAAAGAACTGCACCCTGTGGAAAGTACTCATGCTGAAGCTGTTAATGAAGAACTGCAGCCCATGGGAAGGACCCCATGATGAACCAGGAAAAGAGTACTTCCCTTGAGGAGAAAGGAGTGGCAGAGATGTGTGATGAACTTAATGCAAACCTCCATTCCCAGTTCCCCTGCACCACTGAAGGGGATGAGGTAGAGAAAATCAGGACTGATGTTGAGCCTAGGAAGAAAGGAATGGGAAGGTGTTTTATGATTTCAGTTTAGTTCTCATTATCCTACTCCAATATGCTTGGTAATAAATTAATTTCATTTTCCCTAAATCAAGTCTGTTTTGCCTATGATGGTAATTGTTGAGTGATCTTGCCCTGTCCCTTTCTTGGCCCAAGAGCTTTTTTTCTCTCCCCTGTCCCATTGAGGATAGACTGGCTTGGTGGGTACCTGACATTCATCCACAGTCAACCCACTGCAACAGTTTGTATTTTTCTTTTACCTATGTCTAAGATATCATATAACCACTAACTGAAAGGAAACACAAAGATCTTGTTATGTTGTAAAACTGTCTTTGTTTTGTTATATACATTGTATGTACTTTTCTCAGTAAAAGCAGATAGATGGGAGCCTTTAAAGGTGACAGGATCAGATTTTCAGTTTTCTGTAGGCTTAGCTGTGGATCTCTGGGGAAAAGTGTACTCAGTAATTAAATATTCCAACAGAACATACAAGTCTGGCAGATTTTTCTTATTTTGTCTTATATGTTGACAAAACAGGTAAAATCTCAAGTAGCTTTCTCACAGATTATAAATGTTTTTTGAAAATTTTCCTAGGTTCATACAATACTGTACTTTCTGAAAACTAAGTTATTCACTTTAGACTGTTATTAGTTTTCCTTCTTTCCTCCCTTCCTTCCTCCTTTCTTCCTCCCTCCCTCCTGCCCTCCCTTCCTTCCCCAGTTTGTTTTTCTGCTTTTCACTTCCTCTTCTCTCTCTTCTTTACTTTTTTTTCTTTTTCTGTGTCTACCCCACACTGAATCAAATGCTTTAGATTCAACACAGCATACTTTTTTGAAAAAAATAAAATTTGGACAATAAAACACATATTATATCATTCAAATGTGAATACTTGGGGTAAAACAGACTTTGAAAGGTGCCAATACTAATGTACACTGTATTTTCACAGACTAGATATTCACCTTTTTACTAGGGGTGAAACCTCATCAATATCTCAAAACCAACAATTTCAAAAATGTTGAAATGAACTCTTTTTTGTACAGCTTGCACATGTGTGAATAAAAACCATGATACAAATCTCAAATATTATAAATCTAACTTTTAAAGAAATGCATTATTTTAATTTCCTCAACAACAGAGATGTCTGTTTCTAAAATACTTGCTATAATTTTCTAAACCAAATTATTCTAATTTCAAAACATGCTGAACATGACAAATATGTTTAGGTTTCAATTTGAAGACACAGAATTCCCAGATTTCTCAGATAAATTATGTATTATGTTTTTAGATCATATTTTTATTTTCTCTTGCCCCTACCTCCCTCCAAGCATCATACAAAAAATAATAAAAAAAAAAAAATGGAATTACTGAGTTGTGCTTTCAAGTAGGTATCTGCATTTTTCTATTAAAAAGATCAAAAAATATTGAAGATCACATCCTTAGCCTGCAGAAGTCAGCATGTTTTCAACAAGCATTTACATTTACATCAGCTGAGAGCAGGTTCAGCGCCTTTCCCGGGCAACAAAATTACCTGCTGCTGCTTTACTGCTTTGGTAAACAAACAGACATAACATATGCAGTGGTTAAAGCATCAAGCTCTGACAAGTGCTGCTTTAAACTTTTGTTCACTTTCAATGTTGCTTGCTAGAAAATATGCTGAAAAAGATTCTTTGTGTTTAGAAAAGAATCTGTATAACTGAAAATAGTGACTGCTCTGCAAGGATATTTTTCTTCTTGTAGTGCCAGGGTACAGTGTAGCTGTTTCCTTTGTATCTTTCAGATATGCAAGGATCTTGTCCTTGTCTCGTTTATATTTATAGGTAGCTTACACTGAACCTAAACTGCTTTGTGGAAACAGAAAACAGCTATGTGTCTTTGAGTTGGTTGTGCATTTTTTTTTTTACAGAAGTTATTTTGCTAACCTTATTGCAAGTTCACAGAAAGCCGGGTAAATTATATAACTCATTTTATCTTTTACTGGGAGTGACACAGTTCTGTGAAACTGTGAGAATGATATGTACTGTATATTACATGTAGTTTCATGCAGTCAAAATAAATTTAAATACATATAAATATCTTGCCGGGAAAATATATTATGGTAAATAAATGAATAAGACTGATATTACTCTGATAAGCCTCGCTGCACACTTTAGAAATTTAGTTTAAGTAAATAAGCAAATTAAAAGTGTGCTCTACTCTGCTATACATTATGACTCTTCTATAAAGTGATTTATAGTATTGCAAGTGCTAGTGAAAGTAACCCTAATTTAACCTAGTTATCTACTTTCAGAAAACCAAATGGAAGTCTGTTACAGCTATGAAGGAATTGGGGGGAAGGGGGGAAGTGTGTGTTTTTGTTTTTTGGGGTTTTTGTTGTTTTTTTTGTTGTTTGTTTTTTGTTGTTGTTTGTTTGTTTGTTTTTAATTTATTTGGCATAAAGAATAACCAAATATATGTTGTTTAAAGTAAAGGTTGAGAGAAGAATTACCAAAAGGTTTGAACTGACATAGTTCTGACAACTTCCATGGAGAAGCACTGGATCTGTTTTCACTAGACTGTGATCTTGTTGGTGGTTTTCTGAATTCTTTAATTCATCTTATTATTTCACCTGATGTATTGCCCACCTTTAGAAGGATTTTTTTTATATGTAAGAATAAATTAGACTGTGGTTTTAAGAGGGCACTATTATTACCACTAACTTTTAAACCTGTTGGGAACTAGATGTTTATAGACAGAAATTTGGTATAAAAATTAAAACCAATAACATTTCTGCTGTTTCCATAGTACCATTCTAGAGTTAGCTCCTGATTTCTAGCTTTCTGAAGTTAAGAACTAGTGAATTTTCTTCCATAAAGAAAACCTGCAAAGGTGGTGTTCTTTGACAGATGGCATCTCAGTTTGTGCATATCTAAAGAATTACGTGAGATTATTGTTGCAATAAATGTCTCTCCTTAAATGTGAAGAAGAGAAGCTTAATTCTTTGTATACTCAATACAGTCCAAAATATATTTTGATTTGCCATTCCATTAAAAGTTCTCATTAATTATTCAAGTTCAAAAGAAAATGTATTACTGCTCCAAGTCACTAGCAAAAAATATGTAAGGAAATGAAAAATTTATAATTTCAGATTTCAGTTTGACTGAATCTATGCATATGGGTGTGTGTATACTTGTACATGTATATGTATGTATAAAATATAAATTACATGAAGTTGGCTGAGTATAGATAGATATGTGTACATACATACCTGCATATACAGACAGATATAAAATATCCATTGGAATTGTCAGCCACTGAGAGCCACTACTCAGCTCTTGCGAGACCCCTATCTGAAGTACTCCTTCCAGCCATGGGGCTCCAAGCACATGGACTGGATCAGGTATAATGAGTTCAGAGGAAGGCTGCGAAGATGATCAGAGGGCTGGAGCACCTCTCCTAAGTCCTCACAGACTGAGGCAGTTGTGGTTTTTTAGTATGGAGAAGAAAAGGCTTCCAGGAGACCTTATAGTAGCCATCCAGTACCTGAAGTGGCCTACAAGGGAGATGGAGAGGGAATTTTAC
The DNA here is from genome assembly GCA_035047865.1 of Dendrocincla tyrannina. NCBI lineage: Eukaryota > Metazoa > Chordata > Aves > Passeriformes > Dendrocolaptidae > Dendrocincla > Dendrocincla tyrannina. The sequence continues at coordinate 74,106,939 of JAWWMP010000001.1, forward strand.
CAGAGCTTGTAGTGATGGGACAAGAAGGAATGACTTTAAACTGAAAGATGGTAGGTCTAGATTATTTATTATAATTTATTATTTATTATTATTTATTAGATTTATTCTTATTTATTATAAGAAGAAATTCTATATTGTGAGGGTGATGAGACAGTAGAACAGGTTTCCCAGAGACATTGTTGACACCTTGGAGGTGTTCAAGGCCAGGTTGGGTGGAGCTTATTCCTGATTCAGTGGAAAGAGTCCTTACCCATGGCAGAGGGGTTAGAACTACGTGATCCACAAGGTCCCTTTCAAATCAAGCTATTCCATGATTTGAGGAAGTATGTACTGCTTAGAATGTGGAAATATGCACTTAGAAGGTGAAAATAGTGTTTCTTCTGACATCTTCATTCAGATGAGCTGATATAGTATCAAGATTAATCTGAAATGTTAACTCTGAAGATTCCCATGCAATGTGTCATATTTTTACTTAAAAGTTAGGAGTGACCTTTATTATTCAGCAGTCAGTCAATGTTCACAGAGGACTCTGGCTATTCCATTCAATTTCATGTCTTCATTTTCTGCTAATGCACGGAAATGTTAGTATAAAAGTGTCAAGAACACTGGAGAATATTTGAATAAGGTCTGTTCCATTGAAATTTGCTATGAATTATAATCCAGTTATTTAGCAATATAATTTTTCTTATATAATTTCTCTTTCATATGTAATTCTTCTTTCAGAGAAAGAGGACTCGTGTCACTGTTGACATGAGTTGGGCCTAGATGAGAGCAGTGTTAGCATACAAACCTTACTTAACCTTGTTGAAACACATCTTAAGCTTAGGCAATTTACCAATCAGTCTTAAAACAGCTAAGTCTCAATAACCTCCCAGAGAGCAAATTGAGAGTGATGACAGCCGTGGACTTTTCTGCTGGATGCCATCATCTTGCCTATGGAACAAAAGGATCATGTAACTCTTTAAAAAATATGTTCATCTGTGATTAAAGAGACTAGATGTCTAAGTCCATTTAGTAACCAGTGTAATTTTTATCTTAAATTTGTCTGAAGGAAAAATTAATCAAGTATCAGAATTTGAAAAATATATGAAATAGCTTCTTTTCTCCTGAATACACCTTCCTCTTATATTCTTCCTATATTATTATAAAATGTCCAGTCTTGTGAATGTAGTGGCAGGGAGCTACAGGTTATGTAGAATAAAAAAAAAAAAACAAAACAAAAAAAAAAAAAAAACACAAAAAAACAAGAGGAAAAAAAAATAGAGCAGAGGAATCAAATTAAAAAAAAAAAAAAGAAAACGAAAGGTCAGAGTAATAAAATTTCACGTACTTAAAAAGTCTAATCTTTGTACTAAGATCTCATCCAAGTTGTGATGGATTGACCTTGACTGGACAATAGGTGCCCACCAAAGCCACTCTATCACTCATGAGAGTGATAGAGCTTAATGGGACAGGGGAGACAAAATATAACTAAAGGTTCTTGGGTCAAGATAAGGTCAGGGAGATAGCAATTACCATCACAGGAAAACAGGATTGACTTAGGGAAATGAATTTATTAACCGTCAAGTCAGTAGTATAATGAGATCTAAACCAAGATCTTAAAACAGGTTCTCTTCACACCTCCCTTCTCTCCAGGGTCAACTTCACTTCTGATTTTTGCTACCTCTTACTCCTAAGGGGAACTGGGGCAAGGGGTTGCAATCAGTTCATCACATTGCTGCTTCTCCCAACTCACACACTTCTCCTGCTCCTACATGTGGTTCCACTCACAATCGTCCAAGAAGTTATCCAACATGTGCCTTTTCCAGGTATTACAATTCTTCACTAACAGCTCCAACATGGGTCTTTGCCATAGGACCCTCTAGGGGTCACAGGTGGATATCTGCTCTGCTGTGGACCTCCATGGACTGCAGGGGAACAGCCTGTGTTACCATGGTCTGGACCATGGTCTCCAGAGGAAACCCTGTTCTGGTGTCTGAAGAACTTTATCCCCCTCTTTCACTGACTGGTGTCTGCAGAGTTGTTTCACACATTCTCACTCCTCTCTCCAGCTGCTGTTCTGTAGCACTTTGTTCCCTTCCTAAATCTATCATCCCAGAGATGCTACCAGCATCTCTGATGGGCATGGCTTTGGCCAACAGTGGGCTCTTCTTGGAGCTGACTGGCATTGTCTTTATTGGACATAAGGAAAGCTTCTAGAGTCTTCTCACAGAAGTCAGCCTTGCAGCCCCTTTGATAATAAAAGCTTGCCAAGGCAACTCAATACACAAGTGTATAATGTAAAAGAGATTTTTCTTATTTTTAATGCAAAATCAAGGAGGTCATTCCTGAAGTATACCATGAAGTATTTGTTTTCTTTATTTCCTAGAGAAGTAACAAATGTCTCAAACATATGTGTTCAACAGAGCAACAAGCAATTTTCATAACTTTTACTTCTCTGGTATTTCTAGTCTGTTATGGTGGTTTAGAGGTAAAGTACTTAAACTTTACCAGGTAGCAGACATTTATTTTAAGGTAGTTTCCTTGGTCAGTGTGATGACTAATGCACCTTGAGGAAGGTGGCATTTGTTAAGTTTACAAGTTTATCTTTCCCAGCATCTAGGAACACTTATTTTGTCCAGTTGATATTTTCTATTATACATTTTTACCCTGAAAAGAATTTAAGCAAACAAGTATAATAAAGGCAATCTGCCATGGTTTAACTATGCCACCAACTAAGCACAACACAGCTGCTTGCTCTCTCTCCCCCACCTCCACAGTGGTGAGGAGAATTGGAAAGAAATGGGAAACTCATGGGTTAGAAATAAGAACCATTAAAAATTGAAATAATAATGACATTAATAATAATAGTAACAACTACAATAATAATGAAAGAGAAAAGGAGTAACAGAACCCAAGAGAAACAAGTGATGTACAATGCAATTACACACCACCTATTGACTGATGCTAACCTGGCCTTAAGCTGCAGTTGACCCCTCCTGGCCATCTCCTCTCCTGTTTACACATCAAACATAGCACTCTATGCTATGCAAAATCCCTTTGGCCAGGTCAGGTCAGCTGCCCTGATCATGGTCCCTCACAGCTTTTTGTGCACCTCCTCAACATCAGAGAAAAAGACACTGGAAAGTTCTTGACTAACAGTAAGCACAACTTAGCAGAAAACTCAGCAAAAACATCAGCGTCTTATCAGCATTATCTTCATACTGAGTCCAAAATACAGTGCTGTAGTGGCTACTAAGAAGCAAATTAGCTGTATCCCAGCCAAAACCAGGGCACAATCATTGTTGTAATAATTAGCTCTTAAGAATATATAATTGACAAGGTGTTATATACATATTCAGATGTATATGTAGTATCCCAAAAAACTGTTGCTGAACAGGGTGAACTAACAATGACCTTAGAATAAGAATTTATGTAGAGTGAATGTTTCATTCAGGGACCTGAGGATACAAGCACAGGATGATAGCGGAAATCTTAAGGCTATAAACACAGATGGCCTATTATTGATCACTAAGGGAGTATAGCCCTTGAAAGAAGTTAGTTTTAGGGCATAACAAGAATAATGACCATATAACAAAGAAGTACAAATGGCTTAATTGCGTTAATGGTGTCATTAATTGTACTATCAGAAAGTTATATCCTGAAGAAAAACAGAAACCTATTTTTGGAGAAAGCTTTAGATCTTGAAAATTAGGAACCTTCTGTTGTAATATTTTCCAGGCATATTACAATGAATACATAACTTGGTCACGTACAGAATAGTGCAACAATCTTCAGAAACTTTCTGTAATTGATAGCATAAGCAGAGTCATCGTTAGGCTGTTTCTATAAGACTGAAACAAAAATAAGTATTTGTGCAGGTTCCTTCCTTGAAAAGGCCTTGTGCAGGTAAACTTTTCTTTCTTGATATTTCTTTCCTAAGTTGCGCTAGTGAATATAATTTCTTTGAGCATAATTGTGATACAAGACAGGGTTTTTTAAAAATTAATAATATTATTTTAGTATAAATATTTAGTTTATTTATTATAAATTTATTTAAAATAATTATAATAATATTGTTATTTATTATAATAAAATGCAAAAAAGAGTGGGGCGTTTTGCCTTTTTTTTTTTTTTTTTTCCTGAGCAGGATGGGTGTTTTATTTTAAAATATCAATTGCACTTGAGATTTGAGCTACGAAAAGCTCTGAAAAAAGTTAATGGTAAAGAGAAAGCTGAAGAATTGCTGAGATAATTTAATGGCACTTGGGGATCATAAGAATCCCATGAGCTGCTACCATCATCATCATTATCATCATCATCAATGGACTAGGAATTATAAAAGACTATTTAATTATTTTTTTTGCCCTGGTCTGTATTTTTTTTTGGAGGGGTCAGATGGGACATATGATGCTAGGAGACAGGTAATATGAATGTGAGCATCTTTCAGAATCATCCTTCACAAAATAGGGTTTAAGCTCTATAGTCAAAGTCTCAATATGTCTTCAATCATTAGCAATGAATTCTATGAATTTCACTAGGGAACATTTAATTACAACTGCTATTTCTTATTACCAGGATAAGATTGTGCTGCAATTAATACAAACAAAATCATTTATTTAGAAAATAACTGATAATTAAATATTGTATTTACAGAACAGGGACTTGCATACCTGTTCAAGTATTTCATTGTTGCTATAACAAAACTATGATATATAAATGAAAAACAAACAGGTGAAATATACTGCTGCTGCAAATTAGTGCATTCGATCAATTTTATTGAGTTATATCTGTTGCTATACTGAGTTCTTATTAAAGGGATCTCTTATTTGTTGAAAGTTGTCTGAACTTAAGTCTATTTTTGCCCTTGATTTTTACTAGCATGCAAATATATTGTACATAATGAGACATTTTCTTTAAGGTAATAGTGACAGCACATAATTATGATGGATGCTGTAGGTATAGTCACTTCTAGCTTTTGTTCAGGGTACTTCTGATTCTAATATATGTGACTTCCTTTGTTGTCCTAAAAACCATTTCACATGTGAACATCTGACTTGTCATTTTTTGTAACTCGGTGGCATACTAAAATAGTTAGTATAGTTATAATAACTATATATTTTTTAATATAGTACTAATATTTTTACTATTACTACTGTCTTACCAGCACTGTTACTACTTATACTGATACTAACTACATTAATGTCAAAAAATTTAAAATAACAACGCAACCTTTATGTTTAAGCATTGTATTTTTCAATAATAATAATGAAGTATGATAAAATGATAATAATAACAAAGATTGAAGAAAACAATAAAACGTCACTATGTAATATAAAAATACTTGTGTTATGGCATATATATATATATAAAACAAACTATGATCTTGATTCTTTGGAGAAAAAAGGCAATATAAAGATTTCAGAGTTTTGTGCTTTGTTTGTTTGTTTAAGTTGTACAGTCTTTTGCACATTTACTGTCTTTTACTCATTTGCTGTCTTTTACTCATTTATTTTCATTTAGAAAGCAGTCCTGAACTATAAAACCAGGAGGATAACCTTTGGCAATTATAGAGATCTCTAAGCGTTTAAAACAAACACTCGAAATACAGAAATTATCTGACTCAAATTCATTTAACAGTGCAAAAGAGACCTGAAATAGCTTTAGTCATATTTGATATAGTCTATGCATGAATATGCACTCATATGCAAGCAATATTAATTTCCAGTATCAGAAGTAGGACTGCTCTAGTAGTGGTTCAAGCTTTTTTAGAAAGTACATAAAATCGTACATAATCGATTAACACAGAAAATGTTTCACAGCTTTCATCAAAATATCACAAAAGAATAAGCAGTTATTTGTGTACTAAGACAGCCTCTTATTAGGATGTGTCCCTGTACAGAGGCTAACAGGACCTTGTCTATCACTCTACAGTATTATATAAGGTTGTTATAGGCAAAAGGCCATAATCTTGAAAATTTGGAATATCAAACTTTATTAAAGGAAAATTAAAGGAAAATGAGCAAACAGCTCGCTGGCCGTCCGGGAGACTCCTGCTCCACACGGACCACACCCTTAACGGACCTCCAGTCTACTTTTATAGCCTCTGTTTTCCAATCAAAATCTACCCCGTTCCCGCTTTCATTCGAATCTTCCAATTAACTCTGTCTCGCTGCTAGAAGCAATTCTCTTTTGGTTTCACTTTGTCCTCTCTCTCTGTGTTAGGAGCTGCTAAGTGCTTCAAAGATGAAGATAGCGAATCCTTTCTTTATCAATACGGTCTAAAACCCACAACCAGCACAACATAAACAACATCTTGGTTTAACATTAAAAAAAAAGGAAAAAAAAAGAAAAAAAACTCTCACAAGTTTTAATTTGATTAGCAAATTATATGTTGTTGTTTCTATCACCCATTACAAGGTTATCAATGTTTATCAATGTTGAGGAGTTTTTGTTTTCCTTTTTGAGGCAAATTAAATAAACATTTGTGCTCAGTTATAAAAAGATGTAGAGAACAGTTCACCGGGCACAATCTTATCACCATAAGTGATAAGGCACTACAAGGAGTCAGTAAAGATATGCCACAAGACAATTTCTTATATATACTTGCACTAGCACCAATCTTGTGACTATCAACATCAAATGTCTCAGTTTGTTGTTGGGTTCAACCCCCAGTGGCAACTCTATTTATGAAAAGTGACTCCTGAACACCCACATTCCATAACTGCTACAAAATAATGTTATATCTTCTATCATCATATTATTAGACAATCTGGCACTCCATGCCAAATAATTCCTTTGTCATGAATTACCATTGCTGAGCAGTTAATTTGAATTTCACCTTCAGTCTGTAAGTATTTGTAACACAGAAGTTATATTTCAGCTTGACCTAAATGGTTTTAGAGCCCTCCAATAGTCACAGTCATAAAAAATAAGTTTCAATTTTTAAAATGATTTAGCTACCTTAGTAGCATCCTCTTCAGAAAGAACTGGTGGGAAAATATTTACAAAGTTGTATTTAGAGGAGATTAAAAACCAGCAAAGGTAGCAGAGTATCAGAATGCTGTAATTTCTTTTCTCTTCGGTTGTGTGGGTTTGACAATTTCATTTATCATCTCTGGCTGCTCCAAAAATTCCACAATTATATCCATTCTGGATTATGGCATAGATGTGCCACCACAGTGGCTACTTCTTATCCCACTAGTCCAACTGTGCTGGTAATATTTTGTTTGTGTTGGTTTAGTCATGTAGTTGACATATAAGACCTCAGGGTCCTCAATCATGTCTTTCACAACATATTTTTTTTTTTCCCATAAAAGAATACCTGTAGTTTAACAAGGGCCTTTAAAGATGCCCCCCAAAAAATCTGTCTTTTATATATTCCTATATCAATGACTCTATGGAAAAAAAAAGAAAAAAAAAACTTTTATATCAAGACATCTCAAAGCAAATAAATTGTAATGTTGCTGAAGTCCGAGTTAAAGTTGGGTAAGGTGGAGGCCAATAAAAAACAAGAAAATGATCAAAGATGTAATATGAAAGACAGAAAAGTAAACTGAAAATGTAAGCATTTTATATCAGTTTGAAATAGATTGTTAAATTTAAAATTTCTTCCTCCTTTCACATTGACAATGTATCTTGAAAATAATCATAGGTAAAAATATTCACAAGTTGCCAATATAATTTTCCATTTTTAATATGCGGGAGTGAGATTGTCTGGGTGGTTGGGCTTTTTTTACGAGAATCATTTTTAAACAAGCTGCTACTGTTCCATGGGCAGTTTAGAAAGAAGTAACTTGGTGGTGGAAAAGGGTTAATACTTGCACTTTTGCTTTATTGCAGAGAATTTTGTAGAAGTACATCAAAAAGTTCTAGTGAGAAGGTATCTCTTGTCTATTTGAATAAGACATTTCTTTACAAGAATAAAGATTCAATTCCTTCTGGTATTAGGCATCATTCCTGACTCACCCTCTGTAACAGTTCAAATCAGTAAAAGCAAAACTGTGGATTGTCTTGATAATCTCTTTCAACAGGAAAGAGTAAGTAGACTTCCTTGTCCCAGATAAATTTAACCTAAAAAAATCAAATTGTTTTTTTATTCCCTAAGAGAAAGATTCTATTGAACAGGTTAATTAAGACTGCCAGTAATGAGGTTGTAATTTCTAATCAGGAAGTAGCTAGTTGGGGTGAGTCACTAAATATTGTTCATTATATACTGAAGAAGATTCATTCCCTCCTGGGTTACTCCAAATTTTCAAGTATATCTCCCCTAGTTAATACTGTGAATAAAATACAGATGATCCAGTGTTCTTCAAATTATTTCATTTTAGAGTGTTGACATTCTCTATAATGGCAGGTTTATAAGACTTCTGGAGAACAGTGAAAGGCTGCTATAATTTTCCTTAGATGGGAAGACATATCTGTGGAAAGACAAACACTTATTAACTGAAGGACTGCATAATGATTTTCTGTCTTATTTGCCAATACAGGCTCTGATTAAAAAAAAAAAAAAATATCCATTTTAATATAATAAGAATTCTAGGATTTGTTTTCCAATTCTTATGATTATTTTAGCATATTATTATTCAGACTAACAAAATATGATTAATAATAAGCCTTTTCATTTTACATAATCACTAGTTATTTAATGCTCCCACTGATCACTTGTATGTTGCTTATCCTGCATCTGATATCTTTAATTCCTTTTACTGCCTTTTACTGTTTAGGGATTTAAGAAATACTGATTATTAAAACAGTGCATGATGGGAAGTTTTTCATTTGTGTAAAACCCCTTTCCCTGAGGAGAACAGAGAATAAACAATATAAATAATGCTATAGCATCCTAAAGAATTACTGTCTGTTATTTGAACCATTGAACAACAATAGATGACCATTTGCACAACCAGAGTTTGTACTGATCACTTAATGTTACCGCTGTATTATTTGGGAAAGATTTAAGATTTATAGGATATCTGGTGTTTGAGGGTTTACTTGTGGTTTGTTTGTTTGTTTGTTTTTTGTTTGTTTTTTGTTTTTTGTTTTTTGGGTTTTTTTGTTTGTTTGTTTTGCTTTATTTGTTTGTTTGGTTGGTTTGGTTTTGGGTTTTTTTTTTTTTTTTAGGACAAATAAGGGCATATGTACCTCTATACAAAAAATGTCAAAAAAAAAAAAAAGAGTTTTGGTGGTTCATTTTTGTTGGGGTTTTTATGTTTCCTTGGTTTTGTTTTTTGGTTTTGTTAATAAATTATTTTAATTGCAGTTATTTATTTACTTATACGCAAATGCTACTTAAAGTGGGTCAATTATTTAATATATCATTGTAGCATAGGATTTATAAAGTATTAAATTTTTAACTTCTCTATTTCTTAGAACATTCTCTCTATCTTTTTTTATTTGCTGAAAAATAAATTAACAAAACTAATTTATCTGATACAGTATGGATACAGTGTTGATGTAAGAGAAGTTTAATTATTTGGTGAAGCCAATGTTACAGCAATCTTTAAAATCATTAATTATTTTATTTCACTTTCAAGTAATTCATTTTCATTTCATCACAAAGTTGACCTACAGGATTACCAATGAATTTGGGGCTTCTTTTTGCAATAAGATAAGGTTGCTGGGGCTATTTTTTGTTTTGCTTTCTTTTTTTTCCTTACTTCTTTAAATATTTTCCTTGAGAAAAATATATCCAAAGTTCAGCTTGATGATGGCTGATGAAGGTCTGAAATTAATCAAAGGTGATATGTGTTCAGATTCAAGGCTGAAAAATCTAAGCCTGTTTTGAATTCTGAATAAGTCTCAACTAAAGTAGGAAGAAAAGCAGTCACCTTATGAAATATTAGTGACAGAGAGAAATAATTTGGAAAATCAATCCTGTTTGCCTGATTTAAGCATTTTATCTTCCTCCCGCTGAACCAGTCCATAAAAAAAAAAAAAAAGAAAAAAACAAAAACCCCAAAAACCCAAAAACAAACAAACATACAAAAAAAAGCAGCAAGCAACTATGTTTCTCATGCAGACAGTGGTGACTAATTTCAAAATTACTAAACTAGATATTCATGTTCCCTTTAGAATTTATGGTCACCTAATCAAAATAAAAAGGCAGGCTTGGTTCATTTACCTAAATGTGTACATCTGAGACTATGTGCAATATTTCAGATTAGCTTTATTATCCACATAGTGCTGGAATATTTCATGATGTAAGACTGATGGAGAGCTCATACATCTATGGTGGCAACCAGAGGCCATGATACCTTGCTACACATCAGCTGGCCAAGATACCTGTGTTTGTCTCGTTCACACCCGGCAGTGTCTGGTGAGCTTTTTGGCTATCTAAACATAGCCAATACCTCTATTTTGGGTGGTCTGAACAGCTATCTAACCTTTTTTTTTTTTTTTTTTTTTTTTTTTTTTTTTTTTTAATTTTGCTTCTGCTTTTTCTGGAAAGATAGTCAGAAACATCTTCTCATAGCTACACAAGATTTAAAATGTCTGTCTGGAGTTCATGGTTTTTCAAGCCTAATAAGACCTAACATTAACAGATCCATGCCATTAGTCTTTGACACCATTAAATACAAATTTAGATAAGTAGTCAGGTAGTGTAGTCTCTTCAGTCTGAAAACTTGAGTGAAATATGTGAGAATCAAATGAAAACTTTAGGAATTCTTTAAATATTGTTTCCACTGAGCTGAAAAACATTGCTTAAATTCTTGGAGGAAGTGATTTATAAACTAAAGAAATAAAAATGAAGAAAATATGAAAGACCACCATTAACCTGTAAGGAATCTGCAAAGTAACCTACAAAAAATAGTAATAAAACATTAATAATGCTTTAAATCCATATGGTTTACTTGAATTGTTTAACTTAGGTTCCACTTAAGAACTTAATAAAGGTAATAGAGACAAGCATCCTTTATTCAGATATTTAAACAGGAACCCCCTCCTCTCCCCACCATCATCATGCCTGTTCTATGACCTAAGAAACTCCTGACAAGCCTTGACCAAATGGGTTGAGTGGTAAAGCATCCCTTGCATTGTACCAGTTATGCCGGGAAGCACTCCCTGATCATACCAGGAGCTCCTGCTTGGTAAAGGTGGGAACAAACAGTAACATCAGTTGCCCAGCCAAGTGAGAAACAAAGGATAAACAATTATTCTTTGTAGCCTTGGTAAACTATTTATCAAAAATCTTTTAGGTCAGCCTTTTATTATTATCCCAGTATTATTTTGATAGGTGCCATATTCTAAGGTTTTTCTGAAAAATTATGACTTCAATCAAGAACAAGTACACAGAAGATTCATTTGAACAAATTAAAAATACAATTATCAATGCCAAGAAATATCAGTCGAACCAAGTGTGCTATCTTCAATACTTGAAATCTTTGAATATTAAAGATTTTCGGTTGCTTGGTTAGTTTTTGTTGCGGGTTTTTACCCCCTTCTATTGTTGCGGGTTTTTACCCGCTTCTTTTGTTGCGGGTTTTTACCCCCTTCTTTTGTTGTAAAAGGTCAGATAAGAACATAAATGCACTCATGATGAAATATTACAAAGATAGTGACTGCTTTTGATGAAATTTTGAGACTATTATATTGTAGGATACAAGTGTATGCTTGCAATAATAGAGACAAACATCAAACCATTTTTTCCACAGGCAAATACTTTTGCAAATTATTTGCTCTTTAAGTAATAGAGTTGCAAGATAACTTGAAATATCACTGTGCCTTTTAAGAAATATCATTTTGAGGACGCTCTTCAGGCTATTAAAAAAAGACTATTAAGAGGTATGCTAGTTAGAGACAGTCATGGTCAATCAGTGCATTGTAGACTTTCCTGTGGGAAAAGAAATAAATTAGAGAAGTCTCTTGGAATCAAACTTATTTTTTTTTTAATTGTTACTGATTTTCTTGTTATGATTTTTCTATTGTAATTAATAACCTTTCAGATTTTATTCTACCTCTCTTACAGTGCCTCAGTATCTCAGTTCTGTGAGTGAGATGATGCTGTAGGCCAAAAATACAATGTGGTGGGTTTGTTTTTTTTTTGGTTGGTTGGTTGGTTGGTTTTGTTTTGGTTTTTGGCACTTTTTTGGTTGGGGTTTTTTTTTGTTTGTTTGTTTTTTTCTGTTTGTTTGTTTTTTTCTGTTAGTATTTAAAAATGAAGCATATTTACAATTTTCCTAGAGTGCCTCCATATTTTATATGAGTCAGCATCACTCATATTGTTACTTTATCTGACAGCGGACTCCTGGCCTGTCATGGCAGAGAACATGAGAGGGAGGTTCTCTTCACCACTGAGTTGCTGTGAAGGCACAGTAGGAAAGAAACTGTAATTTTAAATCATTGTTGTTAGCCTGCCTTTTATATTTACAGGCATGACAAATATAGGAAAATACTGTGGAGTACTAAGGCCTAATCTTAGACTTATTGTTTTTTAAACAATTAGCTTCTGTTAAAAACATGCAAAGAAGCATTTCATTCAGATTCATACCTGTAGCTGGCTGAAACAGTCACAGAAAAATAGAAACAATAGTTTTGCATTTGTAGAGGAAGAGAAAATAATACTATGTTTTAACAAACAGAAGTTTATATAATGTCCTTGCCTCTCTTCTTTCTATATTTTTTTTTTAATTTTTATATAGAAAATATGTTTAAATCAAGGGAAAATGACTTTTATTTGTTGGCCCTAAGTGAATAGAAGAGCTTTATATTTTCTTTTGTTATTTCTGTTATTTTTCATGTTTCATTCTTAATATTTGTTTCTAACCTTTAATTATTCACTCAGTTTAAAATTGTACTTAAAAACGCTTCACACATTCTCAAGCACAGAAATTCTGAGAAATTCTCTACCATTGCCAGGAACTCTGAAATGAAACTTTTTCTTTATAACATACATTAGAGAGAGATATAGTAGTTCTTAACAAACTAGAATTCTGCAAATGCTATCCATCTCACTAGTAATGCAAGGGTTATGACTGTATATCCAGTTTAATGTTGGCTGTTTTGAGGGTGGGTGTGGCACTGCTTTCCAGAGCCACATGTCTACATTTAGAAATCTTCAATAAGGTAAAATATTACCTGCAGATCTCTTCACACTCAATCAATCTCTTGATGTAGAGGGCAATGCCTTCTCCTCTCTGTTTTCCTCTGTACTTTCTGGAATTCATCCCACCAAGTTTCAGTGATGGCATCTAGGTCTTAAGTCCATCCAGTTAAGTCCACCCATTCAGTGACATACATGCTGTTTACACAGTGTAATTTTTGTTATGGTGGGGTACACCATCTGGTCTTCAGCAGCCCCTGCTTTCCCTGGCCACCAATGCAAAAGGCGTCTGCTGCTAACTATCATAAGTAACGACTTTCTGTAGAAATCTATAAAATCTTTATGTATGTCAAGTTGTACTGGACACTGATGTTCAGGCAACTGAATCCCACTCTAGAGGATATCTGTATAACCAGTGCAAAAGGAAGATGTTTGCAGCAAGCTATTAATCCTGTCTCTACTATGTATCTCTGGTCTGCAACTCCATTGGCTGGTGAAAGGTGATTGGTGTTTGAGAATATATTTACAACTTACATATGTAATTTGTCAATTTACATATGACTGAAATTAGTGTATGTTAGTCCCACTCCCAGGCTGATGTGTAGGGTGATGTTTGGCGCTTTTTTGTGTTCCTTTTATTTTGGATTGTTTTGTTTTTGATATTTTTGTTTGGTTGTTTTTTGTTTCCTTAGTTTTTATTTATTTATTTAGGTTAATTTTTTAATAGCAAACTGTTATATTCATATCTCTAAGCTTTGGAGTTTAGAGCAACATAAAAATGTTATCTAATAAGTGTTGGATTATTTCCTCTCTCTGATCTTAGAACTGGAGTTTTAGACACTCAGGCTGGGTGAAAATGCATTCCTTTAAACAGAAAAGAGACAGAAACAGGTGAAAATGCCTATTTTTCAACTGTGTTTCTATCTGCCAATGAAATATACTAAAATTCCATGGATTGTGAGAAAATTATTTAATTAATGGCAATATTAACAGCAGAGTGGAAGAAAATGCAGTTTTGTGCACTCTGCAAGACAATAATAGAACAAATTCACAGATAATGTACAATGGAGTAAATCCCATATCCAGATGGGATATATTTGAAAAAAAAAAAATGGGCACAACAAGGTTTAAAACAGTTTTCTAAGAACTTAGCAATCCAACATTTTTTTTTAAATATATATTTTATTATCTTTTTTGTCTGTTTGTGAAGAGGAAAGGAGTTGGACTTTTTAGCCCCTGCTAAGGAAAAATTAGAAATTTACCAAAAGGTAAAGAAGAAAGAAAAGTGGAGGAAAACGTCAGTTTTTTCTCCAGTTTATAGCCAACTTATTATTTAAAAAAAAAATAATTATAATATTGGAAACTTACAACAGTCATGTAAGTTACATACCTGAAATAGTTCCCCTTAGCAAGTGGAAAGATAAAATGCTAGTTTGTCACTATTATTTATTATTATGAAATGCAGCAACCCATAATTAGGAGTGAAAGCATTTAGAAAAATGCTTGTTAGCTTGTTGGACAACTGCCCTTATAAAGAAAATGTGAGGCAAAATTGACTACAGAGATTTCTCTGGAAGACTGATTTTGCATAGGTTTCTACAGAGCATTTTTATAATAGATACATGTACATAATTTCATGTTCTTATGTCTATATATTTATAATAGATTTATACTATCTATTTATATAGTACATATACCATATAGTTCTATATTTTAAATATGTGCAATATTTGTAACAGAAAAATAATAATTGCAACTGTTACAGTTACTGCTTAGTTTCCATGTTATTCAAAACCCCCAAGAATACTGTGCTTTACTGAACCCTTAAAAGGCCTGTGTTAAAGCCCAATGCTGAGAATATGCAACAGTCTTTTTGCTTTGATGGCATTCAAATCTACTCCTACAGGCATAAGATACTCTCTGTTTATGCCAAATATCATCTAAAAAAAACATAATAGGGACCAGATTTTCTTTTAATTAATAGGATGTGTGTCTTCTTTTGACACAGGATCTTCATCTACAAAATGATGAACAGATATTTGGCACAATACAAAATGATCAGCAAAAGAAAGGTTATCCATGCCATTAAAAGTACCATGAGTCAGTCTATCCCTTTTTTTGAGTTAAACTAACATTTTCATTTCTGACACACACACAAAAAAGGCAATTATTTTTAATTGCTTTATTCATACCTTCTAAATAACGGACTATTATTTGTAAAGGGGATATTTAATTTTTTTTTTTTTACTGTAGTCATTACTGTAGAATTTCAGCATAATATGAATGTTTTCAATATTATAAGCTTCAAACCCATCTTCATGGGGTTTTTGTGTGCTTTTGGGGTTGTATTTTTCATAATAAACTATGTAGTAGCAAGTTGGTTTGTGTCACATAATGGAACACTAGGAAAACACATGATATGACATTAAGCTTATTATTCTTCACATGGTTGACTGCATGGCATACAGTTCCAAATGCCTAATTGAACTCAGAGGTGATCTTCTAGGAATAAAAAGCAAAGAAGCATTAAGCACAACAAATAAATAGTGCAGAAGTCTTCTCCACTTGATAAATAATAATAGCTATGGTACTGACACATATTGCACATCATTATTGCACTCTCTGTATTCATTACGCAGATAAACATTTTAATTAAATTGGGATAATAAACTTTTGACTTGTTAGGTTTTATTTCCATACCACACACAAAAAAAAATTAAATGGCTACGGATACGTTTTGAAATATGTGTTCAAATATATCCATTCCAATAACACTTTTAAATCTTTTTCTCTCCCTTTTTATTTCTTTTCTCCTTTTTTTAATTTGGAGGTTTTTTTCTTCATTTTATTTGTTTTTACATAGTGCACCAAACTATTCCTGACAAAATGGAGACTAGGACACAATTCATAAGAAACAGTGTTCAAGTTCTTTTGTGTTAGAATTCAGTTAATTTAAAATTAAAAGTTGAAAAATTCTAGATATGTAGGTTATGAAAACTTGATGAGATTAACTGTGTACAGCCAAGTGGTAACTAGAGCAATGCTCCTATCATAATCTTGTATGTAACTGGTGATTCATAGATTAAATTAACTGCAAATTAAATTATTAAAATCTGTCATTTTGTGTTTCATGCTCTGAATATCAAGAGATCAATGTATTCAAATCAATTTGCTCTTAGCACTTTGGTTTGGTTTTTATAGATGAGAGAAGGGAGTAAAATTTATTTATTGCAAAAAAATTCTGAGAAAAAAAAAAGGAAACAAACTGATATATGTAAATTAAAGAAGGAAAAAAAAAATCAAAAGAAAGTAATATTCCAAAACTGATAACAAAATACTGCTTATTTTCAATATTAAGATGCTGAATAAAAAATCTCAGAAAAATGATGGTTTGGCTCCTGTGTTACACTGTAATTAACTTTTAATTATTCTACATAGTGTAGTGAAAAAAGGCTTGTATATACAAAAGAATAAAAAAAATATACATTTTTTGTATATACAAAAAAATTATGTATTCTATTACAATCCTTACACATCTGCAGAGATAATAAACCTCATCTTAGCAGAGGGAAATATGAGAAAAAACATGCCTGCAGAATTACATGTTATCACGAGTTTCTTCAGGAAGGGGGGCATGTTTTTTGTTTGTTGTTTGGTTTTTTTTGATGGCTGATTCTCTTAGGAATAGGATAAATATCTAGCTAAAGAACATAAATAATTTATACAAATAAATTGAGAAACTACTGCATTAAATCATGATTTAGGACATAAGCACATATTCAGTAACATAATGAAAAGATAGAAAGTGAAAGGCAACAGTAAGGCATTTTATAAATTCTAGTTAAACACACAGCTCACAGTTGAACATCCCATTTAAGAGATGCTGAAAGATCCATGATTCTAGATGTACATCAGAGAGAATTTCCAACTATAAATCAAATAAACCCCGGGAAAGGAAAATAGACTAAATGTTTTATAACTAGTCTTGCAAATTTAGGCATGTGAAAAGATTGGTTGTCCTCGACTTGTACACCAGACCCTTTACCAGCCTTGTTGCCATCCTCTGGACACACTCCTGCATGTCAATGTCTTTTTTGTACTAAGGAGCCCAAAACTGAATCATTTTTATTTATTATCTTTGGCTATTACTTTATTTAATAATCTAAATTAAACCCTTTTGCTTCACCTTCTTTCTCATTTGCTTTTCCTTTCCCCACATTATTTAAATTTTATCTTCCACAAACAAAATAAACTGATTGGCTACCAGGTTATTGTAGGCTTCTAGTTATTTCCTTTGTTCTTGATTTTTTATAATTTTTACTCTTCATGATATTTCTGAGGCTATTTATTTTTTTGCTTGCTATTTTCTCAATGAAATAATGTAATATATAGAATCTACTTTTTTACACATATTAGACTAAAATAAAGATATGGTATGATTAATTTATTAGTCAGACTGGATACTAGGGAATATACAGATATCCTTTTCTACACCATAAGAGGACACAGTACTCAAGGTGTGGCCTCAACCGTGCTGAGTAGGAGGGAAAAATCAGTTCCCTAGTCCTTCTGGCCACGCTATTTCTGATAGCATTTCATGCCAGGATGTGGGGTTATGGCTAACCTCAGAAAGAATATTAGTCAAAAAAAGACCTAAATCCTATTGCAAGTTGAAGTCATGGCAGTAAATTGATCTGTCAATTGAAAATATATAAAAGTTATTCATTGGGGCAGAAAAAGTTTGGCATAAATTCCCTTATGCCCATGGCTTTTGTGGTAGGGGTCTATCTTTTCAATTGCCATGGCGATACTGGAAGAAGGAAATGTGAATTTTGGAAGCCTATGCCTTCAACCAACTTTGGTGTCATTCCTTCTAGTTTTCAGAAAAATTTAGGATGCTTCAGAAAAAAAAAAAGTCACCTTTGAATGAAAATTTTTTTATATTTCTGAAAACACCTGTAACTGGACTCATTCCATGGACTCATTAATGTTCTTTGTTATCAGCCACTAAAAGGTGAATCAGCAGGTTGCCAGAAATATCTGTTCATTGCAATTGTAGGACTTCCAAATGAGTTGCTTGAGCCTTTAAAACTGTACTTGACAGTTTATTTCACATTCTTCAGTTTCCGAAGTCATAGGTTTGTATGGAGATATTTCTCATTTGAGTTAACAGATAATCAAGCATAATATTTCTTGAACCAATACCTCAGTTTCTGTCATACCTGGGACGCTCAGTTGCAGAGGATTTTAACGGTCATGTTTTCAAAGTTTACGTCCCTCAAAGACAGTATGGAGAGAAGGATTTTTTTTTCTTCATTCCTTCCGATTTCTCTGAAGATCTTACTTGAATTAATTTACCTTGTCTGTTTTAGAAGAATTTGATCTTTTCTCAAGTGGCAAGGCATGCAGTTCATCAAAAGAGCTCTGGTACCCTTAGGTTTGGATTCCAGCACTGCTCTCAATTCTATCTACTCCTGCCCTAAAGATGCACTGCAAAAAAAAGTATGGAGGAAGAGCCTGACAGCAACAATTAAATTATTTTTACTTTAAAAATTGAGACAATATATATATATAACTTCACAATTAGCACCAAATAAATGCATTTGCACTTATTTTGATGCATACATGTGATTATGTACTAGCACCATTTCTTACACAATGTGTTATTTAAACAGTACTTTCTACAGAACAGTGATTTGTCATCTTCAATATTGTAAAATGCAGCATTTTATCATTCTGTGCCATAGGCACAGCAAATAGGTAGTTATTATGAGGAGTGGTATTGCTGCTTCAGTGAGAGAATACTAAAAGTAGTTATTTATCTGTTGCGTAAATTGAGATCATTATATAACAGAACTGCAGCAAAATCTCCATAGGCTAGAGAAATCAAATAGATAACACAAGTATTCTAATGCTATATTCAATCACTGTGGATGCAAATATCTACACTGTTATCTAATAAAGTATGATTTAACCTGATTCTGTATTATTTAAATTTAATTTCTCCCACTTTTCCATTTAATGCAAAACTTTCAGATTTATATGAAACAATTTAATATCTGCTAGGGAATTTATTTCTGTCAAATAATTTACAAAAGTGTTGGAGTTCACAACAAACTGCACTCTAGAGGGGAATAAGAAACAGTAAAGGCTTCAAAAATACTTTCTGATGTGTATCATAAAATTCATTATCATTATAAATGTACACACTGTGCTAAAAAGAAATTTAATTTCTTACAAAATTCCCATAATATAGATTTGTACCAGAGTTGGGTATACATTGTTTTAAATTCTGTGAGCCTTTTGTGTACTTCACAGACTCTAAAGGTTTGATCACACTATTTAACATGAAAAGAGTTGTTCTATTTTGAATGAAAAAAACCTAGTACTTGAATGCCTAGAATTTTTTGGCACTATTCCCCCAGCTAATACTCTTTGGAATCAATATTTGCACTATAGTTAATTTAGTATATGAGTTGGCTATAACCATTAAATTTCCCCATTGATACTACCTTCTAGTGAAATATATTATTTACTAGACTTTACCTGGGAGAAACAAGCATTTATATGTATGTAAGAACACTTGAAAATTCATCTATTTTTATCTCATGAAAAACATTTGTAACATCATGATATACTTTCCTCTGTTAGGACGGAAATTTTATGGTCTTTTTCCTTCTGTGTTTTTCCTTTTCTCCACTTCCTCCTCCCAACATAAATGGATGCCCTGAAATACTGTAGAAAGGATAGGCTGCTTTGTTCAATTATAGGTGAATATAATTTTTTTTCCCCACAAGATTTAGTTTAATTTTATCAAGCTATGTAATTTACACAGAGTTTGGCTATTAGCTGGATGTGAATCAAATGCCATTCGTTTTGATGTTTAATCTTTGCTAGCATGCAGCCCAAACGAGGAGGTGGGACTGTTATTTTTATGGCATCTAAAAGAATTGGTTCTTCCTTTTATCTATATTACCTTTGTAGTTTCTTATAAAGATCTACAAGATCCAACGTGACCTCTCCACTCACATTCCCCTTCCATCTTTTAGCCCTTGCTTCTGCCTGTGACTCCATTTCTTCCCACTTCAACACCATGACTTATTGAGCCCTGCTGTCCTTTCTGCTGTTTCTTCTCCTAACAATATAATCTTACCGTAATATCCAGCAGCTTCTGAAAGTCAACCCTTCAGTCCCACTTTCTTTTCTGTGTCACTTCTTCCCTTCATCCATGAACTCCTTGAACTCATAGGTTATAGCAATTGCCTTGAGTTCCTTTCCTCTCAATCCAACATAGATCCTCTCTAATTTGACTTTTATTGTGCACCATGGATATGCTAACATAAAGGCCTACAATGACCTCTCCATGTCAAGTCTCAGGGCCTTTGCTCCATACTTGAACTCTGCTGTTTTTATCAAGACTGATCATACATTCCTTTTCAAAATCATGCCTTGCCTTTATAACTCTGTCCTCTCCTCACCATTTAACTACTCTGATGTGAACATGTAACATATGGGCCACAAGTGGGAAAGAAAGGAAACTGTACTACACTTATAAAGCTGTGTTAAATAAAAATATAGACATTTCCTGAAAAAGACCCTGTCATATTACAATGTGAATTTCTTAATGTAAGCAACAAAGGCATGATTATCCATGGCTTCTATAGTTCTGCCATCTTCAGGAATTTTGTATCCCACTTCTCTTTCCTTATTATTTTTCGAATTGTGGACGAATGGCAAAGACAGGCAGCACCATACTATACCCCTCTTCAGGAGTTTTGGTTTTATGTACAAATAGCCGTAAAGTATCATCTCATGAGACAATATAGCGGTGTCGCACTATAATAACCTTTATATCAGACTTCTAAAGAAAACAAAATTGAAGGTGTGCATAAAAAAAAATGCTTCTTTGTAGCGAAGTATATCTATATCATCTATATCTAAAACTTTGGTCCCCTAAACCATAATTTTCATAGTTTTCATAATTTGGACCTGGGTTATCAAAGATGTCCTATAACCTCAGCTTTTTAATTTATTAGTTATAGCTTATTGCCAGTTTTAACCTCTCTGACTATCACCATAAGCACGTATAAGCATTCTAGGATGCTATCAAGACAGTTCAAGTTTTTCTCAAATTAAAAGTATTGCTAAGAGAATATCAACATGAAATTCATTAAACATACAAACTCTGTGAAGTCAAAAATAGTGTGGGATCAAGTTTCAAATATTTTTCTCAACATTACTTCAGTATTTCTTTGTTATTTTGAACATTATCATGCTGCAGTTAGAAAGATGACACTTAGAAAACTTCATTCCAGTTAATTATTTTGTCTGTAATCCAGGAAACACACTTGAACTGAACTTATATTTCATACCCTGGAAGAGAAGACTTACTTGTTCCCCTGAACTAACTGGATTATATAAACATATTTAATAACTTTCATAAAAGTTCTGAAGAGAAACAAAATTCAACTTCCAGAAAATGTGAGGCATCACACAGAAAAGTGTTTTAAAGATTTGAGGTGTTTATCATTATAATCAAAATTTCCACATACAAAAAAAATCACAAAGGGGTCTTATAGTCTAATACATAAAATATTTAGCATGAATATTATTTGAATTCTGATTTGGAGTTGGATTTTGGGCTATAAAACAAACCATACAATAAAATAGAAGAAGTAGGAAGGGAAAATAGCACAGAAAGGAAGACACCAAATATCTGACAAGATTATTTTTCACAGTAGAAATAAGTCTGATTTTTAGTTTAAAGTGTTTAATAAGCATCACATGCTGTGGGAACTATTGTCAAAACACTAATGCTTATTTAGATCTTTATTAGTCACTAATTGCTTTAAGATGTAGGCACAAGAATACAAAATCATGAAATATCATAAAGCCACATCCTTCTTCAATCCTATTTGTACCTCTATCACTCCTAGTTTTGCAAATATAACACTCTTGTTAACTGTGTCAGCCTCTTTTCTACTCTTCTTTGCTTCTGTCCATAGCAGTCCTCAAACTGTATTCCCTCTCTTCTACTCCCAGAAGCTGATCTACCTATCATGTTGGCTCCACATATAAGAATTAAGGACTGTATTACTGGGAAAAGAAATACCAATTCCAAAAAAAAAAAAAAGCTTCTTTATTTTCCTTTTTTTTTTTTTTTGGCTTTCAAAATGCTGTCTCGAGTGATTGGTAGGCTACTAACTCTGGAGGCATATCGTAACTGTAACACCAGAAAGAGACAACTAAAAGCAGTTCTTAGTTTTATTTGCTAGTTCAAAGAGGTCAACATAGCATTGTAAAATATAAAGTAGTAAACACTGATTCCCTTAAATGAGTATAACTTTCATAACAAGGATAAGAACAGATATAATTACTACAAAGCTGATGCTTGAACAATGTTTTAATTCTGCATTGCTGAAACATAATAACATGGAAAAAAACAAAAAGAACAAATTAAAAAAAAACCAAACAAACAAACAAAAAAAAACAACAAAAAAAAGAAAAACAAAAAAGAAAAAAGGCTCTATTTCAGCTCTCCAAAGGATTATGTAGAACATCTTGAGATATTTTGTTTCTTTTATTATGCTTTACTAGTTTGTATGAGTAGATTTTATTCATGCTCACCCCAAATAATATCTGATTTGTTTTGATACTAGTAAGTTAAACAGTGCTAGGAACATTCCTCTGACTCAGATGCTAAATGTAGCCATAACTGCAGAGTTAAATGTATTATCCTTTGGAACAGAATAGTTGCTGTCAGGATTTTTGCTTCTGGTCTTTGCTAACTGCTCAACTGTACCCAAGAATTATTGAAGACAGTACATTCTCCAGGACTAAAATCATCCCAGGAACCATAGACAGAATCACAGAATATGTCGAGTTGGAAAGGATCCTCAAGTCCAAATCCTGGCCCTGCACAGGACCATCCCCAAGAATCACACCATGTGCCTGAGAGTACAGTTATATTCTATTGCCTCACAGTACTTTACTTGCCAGTACAGCTGAACAACACACATCACCATCTTGACTCCTTTAACCCAATGAACAGAGAAATGAAATTACAGTTTGAATTAAAATTTGTTTAATTTGTATGAACAAATTACTTTTTTATTTTAAATAAAAAGGAACACAATTTATATAAGTATACTTCAGCTTTTCCAGAAGGGACACAAGTATTCCCTGGTTTTTCCTACAGATATCTTCTCTATTTCCTCTAATGGATGAATTCATATTAGAATAGAACATTTCAGTTGGATCACTTCAAGGCTGAATGTAAGTTAAAGCATTTTTGAGTGCATTGTCCATATGGCTCTTAAACACTGACAAGCTTGAGTCATTGACTGCTTCTCCAGTAAAAGTGTTATAGTGGCCGATAACCCTCTCAGTGAAGAAAAGCTTGCTAATGTCCAGTCTGAACCTCCCCAGTGTATCTCTGAACCATTCCCACGTCACTGGATCCCAGCTAGAAGAGATCAGCACTTCTCTCTGCACCTCTCCTCCTCAGGAAGCTGTAGACAGCAATGAGGTCACCCCCTAGCCTGCTTTTCTGCAAGCAAGATAAACGCAAAGTTTTCAGCCATTCCTTACAGGAAATTCCTTTCAGCCCTTCCACCAGTTTTGTTGCCCTACTCTGGATTCATTTAAGGACCTTAATATTCTTTTTAAATGATAATACCCCAAATGGGACACAGTACTTGAGAAGAGGATGCACTACTGCTGAATACAGGGTAATCACCTCTTTTGATCATTTGGCAATGTTGTATTTGATGCACTCCAGGATGGGGTTTGCCCTCTTGGCTGTCAGGGCACACTGTTGACTCCCATTGAACCTGCTGCCAACCATCACCCCCAGAGCCCTTTCTGCAGGGCTGATTTCCAGGCGCTCCTCTCCCAGTTTATACTTGGGCCTGGTGTTACTCCACCCCAGGTGCAGAATACAACATTTGGACTTGTTAATTTTCATCCCTTTGATCATTGAGGATTGCTCTATCTCCATCCTCTCTAAGAGGCATTTTGTTCCCTGAGAGAGTCAGCAGCAACTCCCAGTTTAGTATCATCAGCAACCTTAGTGCATTCAGTTCCTGCATCCAGAAAATTAATAAAGACATTAAACAGAACTGGCCCTAGAACTGAACCCTGAGGAATGCCACTAGTGATTGATCACCAGATAGATCTAGCCACACTCACTACAGCTCTGTCATTTGGCCAGTTCTGTATCCAGTGCACTTCATCTACCATACCCAGGGCCTCGTACCTACTCTATAAGGGTATCTTAGAGGATAAGGAGAGGTAAGAGATTTCTCTTACTACCCTATGCTGTAAATTTCTTCAACCCTTCCTTATCCCTTGTGACACTGCCTTCTTGCTGGTAAAAAAACCAAAAAACAAAAAACTCAAAACCAAAACAACCCAAACAACAGATCCTGAAACTGCCTCCATATATACATCTACAAACCTGGGTGGTCAGATGTTTGAACTGAAGCTCCCTCTGTGTGGTTGCATTGAAGCTCTGGAAGCTGCTGGAGGCTCTAGAGAAGCAAAGGCTCCTGGTTTTTGCCAGTCAGGCACCATGTTGCTTTCCTGCTGGGTAATACATAATGCCTTCCAACACAGTCAGCTGTACTGATTGCTTTGGCCTGTTTGCAGCTCACTCACTTCTGGCTGCAGACTCTGTCTCTTCCTGTCTCATCCAATATGCTCAGGGAACAAACACAGCCTGTTCAGAGAAACCTCTACTTCCCTCCTTACATCCTGCTGCTGGTGTTCCTAGCACTGCTTCAGCATTTGCAGCAATAATGTTCTCACTGAAAAAAAATCATAGATTATGATGACATTTAAAACATAATAAAAACTATGTATACAAAATCCTCTTCCATTTTTTTTTGCTTATTTAAAGCAAGATTCACTACAAAACTTTCTCAGAATGTTCTAAAATCATGATCTGTGTTAGTGCAATAATTTCATTTAAATCTAAACAATATCCAATTAAAATCTCAGTTCTTACAAAATATATGCTATCACATCACTTTGTTAGTATTTATGGGTAAAGGTACTCCAGAGACCTTTTGCAGTACTTCTTTAACCAATTTTCATCAACTGTTCATTTGGGTTGAGAGTTAAGCCTTTTACTTTGCATAGCATTTCTTACAGTATGAGAGACAATATATTGCTCACGTTATTTTCTGTCTGAAGACATGTTTACTGACTTTCCTTGTATTATGAGTATCTAACATCTGTCAAGTACAGTAAATGGAAAAGCTTTGGATCAACCTGCTCTTACTTTAAAAGGATGAAAGAAAGCAGGATTTATGTTAGTAAACACATTTTAATCAATTTCAGTTATATTGATTTGGTTTTGTTTTGTTTTGCTGCAGTCAAAAACTAAATCTATTGGATGCTAGAGCTGATAAAAGGGATTTTGTAAAAAAAAAAAAAAAAAAAAGAAGCTGTGAAGTGCAAAAGAAATAGGGTTATGCTAATTCAGTTAATTAAAACCAGAATTCAAGCACACATTATAAACCATGACCAAATTATGCTGGCAGTAGATTCATTCAGGTTTTTTGAATCATAAATATCCAGCAAAGATCAGCAACTGCAAAGAAAATAATTTGTATGGTGTAGATCTACAGAAGATTAGGTGCAGTCACAGGTGTCATTTCAGTGGTTTTAAAAAAAAAAAATAATGAGAAAGACATGAAGGTTTCAACAATGAAGTTGTTTGCACATTTGATTTTCTTTAGTAACAGTAATTGATTATGCTTAGCTGAAGCACAATGCAAGAAAGTAATCATAAGAAAAGAGTAAGATGCTAGTAAAGTCTTTTGACCAAAATCTGAATAGAAACAAATCTTAAATTATAAATAGTAGGATAACAAGAGGCATTAACATAAACAATTGAATTAAACAAACTATTAAAAATATTCAAATAAATCATCTTGATAAATAACGATAAAGTATTTAGTATATTAACAGCTATGACTACTTTTCTATCTTAATGAAATGGGATCTGTGGGTGGATTTATTTATAAGTATACAAGTAGAATAAGTATCCTGTAGCAAAAAGTTATTTCAGCCAATTTCAGCTAACAAAAGTAAACAAAATGAATTGAAATTTATGCTGAAAACAAGCAAACAAAAAGCCAGGCAAGAAAAAAACCCAAATTCAACCAGCAAAAAAGTGAAGCTTGGAAGGAATTTTCTAAATGGCATAGTGTATGTAAACTTCTTCATTCACTTTAGGATTTCACTTGTGGAGATAATGAGTAGGTAACTTGATTCTGTTGATTTTGTTAACAAGTGAATAATTTTATTACTACATTCCTTCTTAAGGGGGTTTGGGCTTCATCTGCGGGCTTTTGTTTTAACTGAAAACAAAAAATATTGTTAGCAAGGTAGCGGTTCTGAACTTCCTTTCAAAACAATCCAAAACACTAAGTTCATACAATAAAAATTATGTCAAAAAGGAAGAGAAACACAAAGCAGCATTGATAGGTACATGCACCAACACTAAAGCATGCAACACACCAAAATGTCAAACACCTAACCTTCATTTAAATAAAGGCACTCAAAGGGGATTACAGAGACTCTTCTGTTCCTATTAAATATGATGCAAAATTCATCTATTATGAATTTATATTCATTTAAATTCCAGCTTTAATATGAACAACTCAATAATAGTAATTCATTTAGAATATTAATTAATTTAGAAGCATTAGCATTCATTAAAATGTTCTATGTTTAGAAGCTCAGTTACTGCTCTTTTTAAAACTTCTTGTGCTATCTAACCCTCCATCTTAGGTATGCACCGTTATTTCTTCAAGAAAAGAGTGTATGCTGAAAAATCTCTTACATTAAATCTTGTCAATGTCACAAATCCCAAACCAAAAATGTTTCTTTATAAAAGTGCCTATTTGGGCTTAGAAGCTTATTACTGTACTTTTGGAGTTCCCTTCAGTAACCAAATTTGAATCAAACCTTGATATCTCAGAACAAGCAAAAATGCTTTAGTTTCTAAAGTATTTTAGTGTTTTCTATTTTTACATGTTAGGTGTGAGTCTGAAGTTTTCTTCATCGTAATAATTACAAAATTACTAAAACTTTTAGCAGCTATGTAGCTTAGAGAATACACTCGGAGAAAAGAAAAAGGGACTTTTCAATTACATACTTATATTCAGCATGATATTTTATGGTAAGAAAGTGATTTGACCTTTTAGGATAATGCTGAAAAATTTAGATCCTGTCTGAATTCCTCACCAAATCACCTAGGAAGACAAATATTCAAATTTAAAAGATATCCCTAATTTATTTTAGATTACTTTTTATCCACACCTCAGGTCAACAATTTAAGATGATATAGATTTGATTAACTGGATATTACATAACTATAAAAGAAAGGAAAATAAATTTTCAAAGAGTAAGAATGACAATACATGGAAATAATTTTTATGTGTATATATACACATAAATATATATTTATCATATATATATGATAAATACCACTGTTTATTACTTGATTTAAGTGCATCTGGTTAAGAATGATAAGAATACTTTCAATATTACAAGTTTAATTTATAACATTGAAAGTCAGTACCGTTTTGTGCTCCTAACATGCAATTTTTTCCTTCATTTTTACTCATACTGTGTTGTGATTAAATGAATTGAAATGATTACATACATTATATTAAGTGTTTAAATAAAAACCCCTTCTTCTATAATTCATAGAAATTATAAATATAGCTTTTGCTGCATTTGCTAATAAGGTCTAATATGTTTCCACAGTAGAAGAATGGAGGGATAAATTCCAATGTGGAGTTAAAAACCAACCAACCAAATCAAATAAAAACAAAAATAAAAAAAAGGAAAAAAATCACAAAGAAACTAAACAAAAAAAATTCCAAAAGAAAAAAAAACTACAACCAGACAACCAAACAAGCAAAAACCAAAATCAAGCAACCAAGAGATGTAAGATTTTAATGCATCCAGAGTCCATGGCAAACACTTATGATACATAATTAAAACAGATTTTAAGTATTTATATCTGAGTAATGAATCTGTGTGAATTATTCTGGTTTTGTGTCTAGTCACTTTATTTTATGACTGACATTATACAATGCTGTTCATTTCAATTCTCAATAAATCTCTAATGAAAAATTTGCATTTTGGGCCTGGGTTTGTGCAATAGTCCCATGTAAAACAAACAAACAAACAAACAAACATGCAAAGAAAATTCTAAAACTTTACAAATTATGACGATTGCTACTGTGGTAACAGAGAAACATTTAAATATTTAAGCACTTAAATATGTACAAAACCTGTACTGACCTTATTTTAAATAAAGAGCAAGGTTTCCATTCCCTTCTTTATTTTAAATAAAGAGCAAGGTTTCCATTCCCTTCAACAAACAAATTAATCTCAATATAGAAATATTGAGAGCATTATTTTCATTGGTTTTGTTGGTTTACATTTTACGTAATAATATGAATATTATTTATTTCTATAGGATTGACAAAAATTTTGAAGTTAAAAACATGATGTTGAATTTAATTCCTACTGAACCTATAAAAATGATTTTAAAATCCAAAACCATTCTGAGATTTTTATTTTGGATCAACTCTACATGGAGTATAAATCTGTACAATTGTCTTAGCTCAGATCAGGTGTGAGCTTTTCAAGAAATTATTCCTTATATCCCCATATACCACCATTTGGACTCAAAATCTGTCCTAAAGGGTGTTTCTGTCTGCTATCTAGTATAATTGGATTAATGCAAAATTTAGATTTCTCCTAGAAATCAGAACCTGAAATCTCAGCTCTTCTCAGAAAGCCAAGTTTTCCCTTTGTAGTTTGTCTGTTTCACTCAAATCATAATGTTGACCGGATTATTTCACCAAAAAAAAAAAAATATATTTCTGCTTTTTGTAACTCTGGTTATGACAGTAAACTAATTCTGATAGGATCTCTCTCATGAAAAACCATTTGAAAGTATGAATATTTATTGAAAGTGTATTTGGTACTAAAACTACCAAAAGAACAGCACAGAAATGCATTCTTTGTTCAGGAATATATCTAAGATATCTATTGGTTGTTCATAAGAAAATCAGCTAAAAGTGAAATACAGGGAAGTTTAAAAAAAGGAATATATTTTTCTATTGTAATAGCAAAACTCCACACCTGTATAGAATAATTAATTTTGATTAGCTTAAATTTACTGTTAGCTTAAATGTGTAACTAAATTTCCTAATGTTTGCACTTGAGACAGCATCAAATATTTCTGATTTATAGAAGAGAGTATATGACCTTGATGCCAATGTTCTCTTAAATTAAGTACCTGAAATTGGGTACTTAAAAAAGTACCTGAAATTGGGAATACAATAAAATGGAGACATAGATTATGCATCTAAGTGTGTATATATATGCATTCTGCATAAACATTTGATTAAGTGCTATTTTGAGTATTTTACCAGATTTATTAAAAGATTCTGTATTGCAGTGATTTTACTGAGTTTAAATACAAAGGATTCCATAAGCGATGCACTTGGGAGACTTATTAAACGATGACAATGTTTTAATAGGCTACTTCATGGATGACACTTTAATCCAATGTACTTTAAAGTACTTTACTTCCTGAATTTTGGAGTGAAAGTCATCTAGGACAAAGCCACACTCCAATGCTTTAATATCAACTTGACATGATGCAGCAAAAATAACAATAAAATATGGTTCTGGAACAAATGCAGAAATGAAGAACTCTAAATCTTCTGAAGAGCGGTTGGAGAAGGGAGGTGGGATTGCTGATTCTGGCTCTTTCAATACTGTGTATGATTGGGTTTTTTTCCAGTGACTACCCAGTAGTCCTAGATATTTTGGGGCTAACTTTACATGTTGGAGCATACTTTAGTACTGACATACTTGCCCTCCACATCCCCCAAAAATATCTTTCCTCTCTTCTCCCCCTTACTGTGCTGGCTTCTGGATACCTTCCTTGTTTCCCTTTTGATCTTTCCTGATTACCTCACTTTGGTGATCTTGTTCATATCTTGAGAAAATATCTCTTATTTCAGCTTGTTTATTTTACATGTTTTTTTAACCCTTTCGTTTACTGTTGTTGCTTTGTTTTGCCTTTCTAACTTTTTCTAATTACACTACATATGGAAACCAACCTGTTTCAAAAGTCTGCTTCTGGATAATGTCTATTAATTTATCACCCCTTCCCTCTCACAACAAGATAAGGCTAAGTATTACTCTCATTATCCCAAATAATGAGATAATTAGATACTCAGTTACCTTTTGTACTCTTTTGTCAAAACTGAATTTCTATCAAAGTATGTTCATTATACTGCAAAAGTCACTAAAATGACAGATCTACTTACCAATACATTCCCATTGATCAAAAACTGTCATCAGTAAAGTCTATTCTTAAATTTGGGATTTCCCTTCAGTAAGGTTTTCAAAATGCCAGTATTCTATACTAATATTAACATCATCTTAGCACTTTGTTTTTCATGCTAGTAAATTTTAATGTGAATGTTATTGTATGGAAAATTGTTTGTCTTTATTCTTAATTGCCAGTATAATTAAAACTTCATGTACACCAGGAAGACATAGCTCAGAGCAAAGGGAATTGGTTCCTAGAATAATACCAAAAGTCTTTATAATTCTATGTATCTCTGCAAATGCTTAAGAAAAAAAAATAATGTCAGAAACACATATAGAAAAAATTAGTCAGGATTTTAGCATCCTTTAAAATATCACCACATATATCATCATCATATATCATATCACCACAAAATATCATTCACAAGAATTTAACATTAAAAAATGCAGATAAGGAAGTAAAATTAGATTTCTTCTTCTTCAAAATACATATTGACTTATATTACATTTTCAAAAAAGAACTAAAAAGAAAAGCATTACAGAATTTATTGCAAGACCATAGAGGAAAGATATATATACCATTACTGAAAGGAACACAACAAATTTCTAAAGAATGGTACTAGCAGGTTCCAAATATTCCTTCTGTTCTCTGTTGATAAGACAAAACTCTTAAGTCACAAAGCTCTAGTAGCGCTTTTTCACCTCTTAATAAAGTGGAACAAAGAAGCTTCAGAATATAGGAACAAAGCCACAAAGAGCTATAGAGACATTAGAAACATAGAATTTTAAAATGAGATTTCATGCCTGGTAAAGCCCTCCATTTTTGATTGTTTTCCTGACAGACTGGTTTTTTTGTTGTGGTTTTTGTATTTTTTTTTTTTTGGCCATATAAATGAGGTACACCAGAATGAAACAAAAATATATAACTCATTTATTTGTCTGTTTATTTTTCTTCCACAAGCTCTAAATAAACTATTATCACAAACAATATTAGAGAATGCAGAGGTAACCTACCCTGTTGAAATGAGGTTGAATAGAAGTAAATAGAGTAATCTCCACTAATGTGTTTGTAGCAATTGCTTGAAATGGAAGATAATGACAGGGAAAAGGACAAAATCCCTGAAAAACCTCATACACTAAATATGAGACTCAGTCTTTAGAACTGCATTAAGGGGCTGAACTACATTTTTTCAGATCATCACCTCTGTTTCTTGCCCGCTTTGTCATTCCATATCACAGGCACATAGGATGAGTAGGTCTGTGAACTTTCCAAATATCTCACCTGGTACACAGTCTAGGAAGGAGGAGAGAGCAATCAGACAACTGTTCCTTCATATTAATTTTATAAACAATTGTGCCATAGCCATGTGGCACAAGGACACATCCATCATGGGACTGGATTCCCATCACCATCACCTGTCCTGATGCCTATACCAAGACTACTGTTTTTTTGAAGAGGTCCAGTGTACATACATACATATGTAAGTACAACTGTTGGAACATGCATATATGCTGAACATATTCAAATGCAGTGATAACTTACATCAATCTGCAGCCAGACACAGGAAGAGAATACCCTTAGCAATTTCCCACTCTTCAATCTTTTTCGCTAATTTTCTAATAGAATTTTCGTTTTCTGCACTCTGAATTATTCAGACATTCCTTTCTTGTAAGTGGAGCTGGGAGAAACTAAAATATAAACTTAGAACAGGAGAGCTATCTTTTTATTTCCAGACTGGTTTGTAGACAGACATATTTGTATAAAACTGTGCATCTGTGTTGCTGAATTGTCTCTCTGTATTCATTAAAACATGAAGCAATATTAAGACTACTATTGCTCCATGTGTTGAATGTAAAAAAGGCTGGCATAAGAAAAATCTCTGAAACAAGGATTGGGCCTTAGGACTAGTTTTTTTTTTCTAAATAAACCTAAATAAAATCTGGGAAAAAAAAAAAAAAGATTTTGCCTCTAAACTCACTGAATTTTGAAACATTTTTTGCTGTCATGATTCAATATGATTTATCTAGATATTATGCTAAATATTTTCACATTTTGAAGTGCATGATATGGCGAATTTTTCATAGATACTATTTTGTTTCATAATTTGAATTGTCATGTAAAAAAATAGAAAAATGCCATCTCTGAAGAAGTTAACTTAAGCAACAGATTTTAGAGAGTCATGGGTAGTTTACAGAAACTCAATGGAATGAAAAAGAAAAAAAAAAAAATAGCAGCCAACCATTTTAAGAGGATTATCTTATGCCAGTAAACAGTGTTATATAACATAAGCCTGGAGCTATGTTAACTTCAAAATATAGAGGTATGCATTTAACTTTAAAAAAAAACCAAAAAACAACAATAACAACAACAAAAACAACAAAAAAAACCCAAAAACAAAACAACAAAAAAAACCCAAACCTTCCAAACAGTGTAAGCATCTCAAATATAAAACTAACCTGAGAGTGAAAATGTGGGATTTTTTATTTCTTTGTTAGTTAGTTGTTGGTGGGTTTTTGTTTTTTTTTTTTTTTTTTCTGGGCAGGAAAAAACCAGAAATTTTATGTAAGTCCTAAGTTTGGTATATTGAAGTAATAGTGTCTAATAAAAACTTATTTTTTTCTATATATGTCTATGGATTATAAAATAACTTGCATATTTGAAGATGTTATATGTCCTTGAAAAAAAATAATGCACTAATTCAATTATTTGTAACTGAAGTATACAGATTGATTTTGAAAGGAGAGGGAATGTAAAGGGATGAGCAAGTGCTTTTAATGCTACTTTTAACAAATGTGAAAGAGTAACATAGGGAACTCTCAGTGTTTGTGATCAACAAAGATACAAGGGAAAAAAGAGAGGTCTACTACTGTTGTGTTTTTTTCCCATAAATCTTTTTTATCATACCTCATTATTTTTCTGATGACAAATTGAAAAAAGCCTTACCCATTACTTTGAAAATATATGTAGTTACGAGTAATACATACAAAACCAATGTGTTGCTTGTATATTTCTTCCCTCACAGTGATAACTTTAGAAATACTTTTTTAACTTAATTCACTGTCACTTAATTGAATCATTAAAACTAGAAGGTACAAAATAAAAAAAAAAAGGTGTTTTAGAGAGACAGAAGAAATAATGTTGCATTTCAGAGATAAATAATAATATTAAATGTACTGCTAAACTTATTTCTTAAGATCTTCTTTTAAAATACTTTACAGTTTTTTTAAATCAACTTCACGTGTGTCATGAGACAAACTAAACTTGGTTGCAATGAGCACATTTTAAACAATAACAATAAAGCTGAAGTAAAATTATATGGTAAAAATGTAGCAAATCAGTTACACAAACATCATCAAAGGAATAAAATTTTAAGTAAGATAATAATAAAATAATTGTACAGCTTTTCAGACCTGTTCCTTCAGCAGATGTGGCAAAACCTAATAGCTTGATTCACATTCATGTTTTAAGAATCTCTCATATGTTTTGGGTTTTACTTTCTATTCCTCTGTCACCAGTTTCTCTTACCAATCTTTATGAAGCACATATTCATGCCAAGTTACTATACCTTTTTTTTTTTATCCTTCAGATTTATATTAAATGCTTTGGTCTGTTAACAACTGGTCTTTTTAATTTAATTTTCTTGTTTTTCTGCTTTCATCCTCTGATTCTCAAGGAAATCCCCATTAACTTTTTTTTTTCTTTTTTTAAAGAAAAATGCTTTAATAATTCATTTTTAATTAAGATAACTTTAAGACACTTCAGATATGGAATTTGCTTAAGTTAAGGTTCATGCAACTAGATATACTGTCCCTTTTCACCTTCATTACAGAAGCTTATAAAGTGCATCACAGTGTTAAGACTGAGGGTTCTGAAATGCATAATAAAATATTTTTGAAAACAAACTTTATTGGTCTGGAACACTAAGTGGGGGTTAAGAACAATCACATTTCATGGAAATACAAGTATTTTTGTCATTCCTTTGTTTTTATAATTTGTAAAATCAAACATTTTAGTAATCATTTTAGCAATCATTTTTCACAATACATGGGAAAAATTTCTTCATCTATTAAAAAAACATAATCTAAACCATCAGGAGTTCAGCTGACATCTGGAGCTTTATCTTCAATGACCACAAAATTAAATAATTATCAAAGAAGAAATGTAACAAATGTAATTAAAACATCCAAACACAGAATTCATTCCCAGAATGAGTCTCATATTGTCACTTATGAGATGATATTTCTTAGTATCAGTCTATCTAATGCATCTCTTTAAGACAAAAATATACAGAATTTTCTCTTTTGTTTTCTAGGGCTAACAACACAGAAAACTAGAACAGAAAGGAGATAGCAAATGGTTTCAGTTATTGATAATTGTTTTTCTTTTATCTATTGATTTTGATCTGGTCATGAAAGTCACCTTCTACAGGAAGGAATTCTTTAAGGAATAATCAGTATATTCTGCAGGGATGGCAATGAGTTTTGTGTCATCTGCAAACTTGCTTAGTATCTCTTCCAGTCTGGTGTCCAAGTCATTCATGAAGATGTTGAAGAGCACAGGGCCTAAGCTGAAGCCCTGTGGAACCCCACTAGTGACAGGTCACCAGTCTGATGTTCCCCCATTCACTATTACCCTCTGTGCTTGACCCATGAGCC
>JAWWMP010000001.1:74142088-74160047 GCA_035047865.1 Dendrocincla tyrannina
CCTCCCCTTGTTGTAGAGATAGAAACTGTAAACTTGATTTTTTATTTATTTGATTTTACGAAATTAGAGTTTTTGCTAAAAAAATATATATCCAAAAAGTCAGTACATGACATTATGGCTTTTGATCAAGATTTACAGATTTAAAAATTATGGAATATTGACACAGAAAGAGGGAACAATTTGTTTTGGTTTTGTTTTGGTTTGCTTTTTGTTTTGTTTTGTTGTTTTTTTATTGTTGTTGTTGTTGTTGTTGTTTATTTGTTTGGGGTTTTTTTTAAAATCTGGGAGGGCTGCAATTAAAATGGGATAAGATAGAGGGAAAGATTATCCCTTGGTAGATATCATCATAGATGAATACACTGCCTTTCTCTGATGGACACCTATCTGCTTAAAGAAGGGAACATCTTATAATTTGTCTAGTTCTACTTCAGGATTTGTTATGGTAATATACACTAATAAAATAACCAAAGAAATTAGCCTGCAGTTGAAGACAAGAGATTGTAGTCACCCTGGGGTAAGCCTGAGGTAGAAGATTAGCAGAAGGTTACTAGTGAAGTACTGAGAAATTATGTGCTGTTATGTAACACGCTTCTTTAATTTATATTTTTTGTGTGTGTGTGCCAAGATCATTGCTAATAAAATTTGATAATGGCATAACTTGTGGAATATTGTTACTGCGTAGATGGATTTTCCTCTTCCTCCTCCCCTCAAAAAATTAATTGGATGACCTTGAGGTACAGAATAATAATGAGAAGATTAAATTCAATAGTACAGAATGCAAAATCATGTGCTTAGTTTGAATTTTATTTCCCCTGCTGTTGCAGAGGAAAAAAAACTATTTTCTTCTTGTGGTTTATATTAAATCAGATCAGAGTGGTTTATTGATTAGTGACATAATTAACAGCAATCTGTGAACTACACATTCAGGATCAATATAACCAATAAAACAGCTAAATCATGTATTAGACACTTATTGAATATTAGTAACTACCTACAAATACCACCTACCTGTCAGGGAGCAGCAAAAATGGAGCTGCTTTGTAAGGGATGCATGGTGGCAGACAAGTGAGTTGAACAAGACCTGTCCCAGCAACCACCCTGAGGAGAAGAGCATGTTGAGGACACCAGCAACAGGAAAGGGCAGAGTTTAGGAGATCTTAGGGAAGGCTGGGAAAGATAAATAAGACTGGCTAGTGACTCTCAGGGTCCTGAAACTGCTCCTCCATAACTAATGTCAAAAAATTCTAATAACCTCATACAACATGCACACACAACTACAAGCTCACCCTCCTCCACACTCTTGAGGTCCTCTTTAGGTGAACACTCCTCCTGCAAGACACCAGCTGACCAAGATTTGTGTGGCCCCCTGCTGCTCCTGAAATTCTGCTTATGCACCAAGTGAGAAAATACACTAGGAGGTGTATCTTGTTAAGATTTGATCATTAAGATATAGAGGGAGGGTAAGAGGGCTCTGCAGGACAGGCTGGATAGATGGGCTGAATCCAGTGACATCAGGTTCAACAAGGCCAAGTTCCGGGTCCTGCACTTTGACCACAGCAACCCTCTGCAGCACTGCAGGCTGGGGACGGAGTGGCTGGAGAGTGACCAGGCACTGATTGACAGGAAGCTGAACAGGAGCCAGCAGTGTGCCCAGATGGCCAAGAGGACCAATGGCATCCTGGCCTGTATCAGGAATAGGGTGGCCAGCAGGTCTAGGGAGGTGATTCTTCTCCTGTACTCGACAATGGTGAGGTCACACCTCAAGTGCTGTGTCCAGTTCCAGAAGGATGGTGAGATGCTGAAGCATGTTCAAAGGACAGTGAGGCTGGTGAAGGGACTGGAGTACAAGTCCTGTGAGGAGCAGCTGAGGGAGCTGGGGTTATTTAGCCTGGAGAAGAGGAGGCTCAGAGGAGACCTTATCACTCTCTACACCAACCTGAAAGGAAGTTGTAGCCAGGGGGGGATCAGTCTCTTCTTCCAGGCAATCAGCAATAGAACAGGAGCACATAATCTTAAGCTGCATCAGGGGAGGTTTAGGCTGGACATTAAGAAGTTCTTTACAGAGAAAGTGATTGGACATTGGAATGGGCTGCCCAGGGAGGTGAGGAGTCACCATCCCTGGAGGTATTTAAGAGGAGACTGGATATGGCACTTACTGTCATGGTCTAGTTGACAAGGTGGCAGTAGGTCAAAGATTGGACTTAGTGATCTCAGAGGTCTTTTCCAACCTAGATGATTCTATGATTCTGTGAGATGCCTCTGCCCAAATTAAGGTGTAAATGAGACCATATACCAGAGCCAATAGTACTGATTTTATTTAACAGTAAATGAGATGTAGAGAGAGACAGAAAGAAATATGAAGTGGGAGAGAAAAAGAGTGAGAGAGAGACAGATTAAGTAGAAAGATTTCAACACACCATGTATCCAGCAGCATCCTGTTGTTCCTTCTTCTGGTCTTCTCAATGGTGAAGGCTCTTGAGTTGTACTTCTGGGGTATCACCTTTATACAGTCCAAGTTCTGGGTAGTCACGGAACATATATGCTATACCCATAGCTTGGGATGTCATGTGTATAAGCAATAGCTTCCTTTCTCACAGTCTGCCACAGTGGGAATTTTTGCCCAAATGCATTAACCAGAGCACTATCCAGATCTGCCCCATCACGCCTGGAGTTAGGACTTTGCTGTTGCAAATTCCTCCCCTCTGTGTTTAAGTTCCTGCTGTGGTGGCTTTTATTATGGCTAGTTCCTTCTGTGGCCTTGACAGTGTGTAAGGCAACTGTGGTCTTTAAATGTTTTACATGCCTGCAACCCAAAGTGAGGTCCCTGGAGACTACCTCTACACTGTCAGCCTGCTGCTTGATAGCAGCTGTGCCGATCAACCTGAGCAAGGTTCCAGGTGCCCCAGGAGCACTGCCAGTGAGAAGAGAACCTCTCAAATAGCTGTGGCTGATCAGTCTAAACTTCTTCACATTATGGTGACATCCTTGTTTAAAAAGTCTCCAAGTAATCCCCTCATTCTATTTAATTCTGCTGATGGTTGCTTTAACCTTATGTTATCTTCTTTATGATATTACCAGTTTTTGGTGAAGAAGCCTTTCAGAAGAAGCAGTTTTGGTTATTCTATTCACACACAGTACCTGCATTTATTTTCTATTATATCAGTTGTTTTTACTGAAACCACATTACCAAAAGTAGGTACTGCAGACTTCCCCCACAGTTTATAAGTAGATATCTAAAGCTGTTGAAAGTTGTATGAATAAAGTGTTTGAACTTCCTCTATATTCATTGTGGGGACAAGTTTGTCACAACTACTAAATATTTATTTTTGAATTATTATTTTCAGTGTTATTACACTTCCTTTAATGTCTAAAGAAGGAACAAAGACAAATAGACAATCTAACTTTTAGGTAGTTAAAGTGAGAGAAAATGTAGATTGCATCAGGGATTAACTTTTTTTTTTTTATCTGTTTGTTGTTTATCGGGCAAAAATAAAAGAGGTAAAGAATGAACTGAATTCTGGTTTGCAATCTTTTTATTGTTTTCTTTGACTTGGACTCCAGAAAGGTGCCTCCATCCATCTCAGATATGCCAGTGTGCTCCCTGAATGGAGCCCACAATAAACATGATTCTACTTGTAGTAAGACAGTGACTCAGACTGACACATTATTTGTGTCAATCAGATTGAAGTTCTACAATAGGAACTGGAAAGTATCATTGTGATTGTACAAAGCATTGGCAAGAACATGTTTTCCATTAACCTGTGCTCACAACAGCTCATTCAAACAGCAGTGAGGACACAAGAATGTTATTAGAGTAGTCACAAGAATGGGTATTCTGACTTTCTCTAAGGCTTTAAGAGATTATAGTTTATCTAAGTTTAAAGTGGGGATGATAACAGATAAACCTGAATATGTTTGTACAGAAAATCAGATCTCTAGTTACCTTCTGAATAAGATCAGGATAAAAAATACAATTCCTTTAAAAGTAGAAGTTTTCCAGTTTGTAAACAGAATCCTACAAAATAAGTCTGGAACTGACAATGAAAATTCACCCAGACCCTGCACAGGCACCATGTTGGTGCCTGTACCAGTTTTCCATTGAAGATCACTTGTGCTCACATTTGTCTCCTGGGCTTCCATTCATTAATAGAAGTTACAAATCCATATTACCTGATCTGGTAATCAGGATTTTTGTCTTAGATCTCTTAATCAGTAAAGAGTACAAACACTGATAAGAACATATTTTGTTTCACCAGGCAAGTAAGTAGCATCTGTAGTCTTTAGGTTCTAACCTGCTCAGGAGTCTGTGAAAAGAAAATGGCTATTAGATAATTTTCTGAGGGCCACTCTCTGAAGATGTTTCAGATTAACAATCTTCTACATTTGAGAGTTAACAGCAAAATTTCTTTAACAGTACTCTTTCCTTTAAAATTGAGGAAGATGTAGTCCTAATTTTCAATAAAAAACATGTTCCTAGTGAAGATATTATCAACCTTTCAAGTCTACTAGTGAAAAGCTACATCACAATGTTAATAATTAAGGACAGAGGTTATCATTCAGAGTACAGTTCTTCAGATTTTATACTTTAATGTTTCTATGCCATATTGTAATGCTATTTCTCTTAGACCTATAAAGAGACAGAAATAAATTTTCTAGTTTCAAGGACAGAAAACACAATGCGATCCATGAATACAAAACAATTGTATTCAAATAATTGCCTACCTACAGGATTTTCTTCCCCATGTTCTTGTCTTACTTGTTTTAAGCAGACTTTTCAATAAGGCTGAAAAAAAACCAGCTCTCTCTCTATATATATATTTATGAAAAGCATGCAGCATAAAGAAATAATACTTCCATGTGTTTTTAACTCAAATGAAATATATTTTGTTTCATTTTATTTCCCACTGTCCATATTTTTACTCATATTTAATACTGACCTGCATGTTGTTCTACTATTTACTACTTGTTCTACTATTTTACTAGAGTGACAACTTGTCACATACTAAAATGATAGGCTGTGCTGCGGGTGCCTTACTCGTTAATATATACTAATGCGTCTGGAGCCTAGAAAAAAGTGAAGATCATTGGAGCCTAAGGAGTTCAAAATAAATAAAAAAATAAATAAATAGTTCAAAAGTTCAAAATAAAGAACTAATTATTATTCTTCTGAAGTGAGGAGAAGGAAAACAAACAAACAAACAAACAAAACCCTAACTGTGAAAATGACAAAAAAAAAAAAAAAAAAAAAGAAAGGAAAAAAACCCAACCCGAACAACACTCTTCGTTCTTTGAATGACTTGGAATTGTGTGATGTCTTGTAGGGCGGCACTTTAGGCTATTGTTTTCACATGAATTATTCCTGAATCTTAGCCAGAGTAAATCTGATCAATCTAGTTCAAAATTTTAATCTTAACAAAGATATTGGCAATGCATTTTCATACTATCTATTGTGTGAAAGCAATAAATTCAAAAATGCATTACTAAACTATCATATTAAGCTCATGTGGAAAAAAAAAAACAATCAAATACACAAAAATCTTGTGATAAAACAAGATTTATGATTGCCATAGGATAGGTTTGCAGGCTATTATAGGCATGACAACCATCTTTTCCCTAGGAATGGAAGGCAAAAGGCATTTTCAAGATGTTTAAAACTCTTTGAAGTAGCTGTATTATTTTCTGTTTGTTTACAAAATATTTTTCCCCTGAAAGAAAAAAAAATTGAAAGGGACTATATTTGAAAGAAAAACAATTTAGATCACATGATCACAAAAAAAATTCAGGTTGAAAGGGACCTTGAGAGGTCTCCAGTCCAACCTCCCCTTCAGAGCAGGGTAAGCTCTGAGGTCACAGCAGGATGCTGAATATTTATCCAGTTGAATAAACCCCCAAGTTTAAACCCCCAAGGATGAAGCCTACTCTGTGGGCACCATGATTGCCTTCAAGAGTCTCATTTCCAGTCTTACTCTTCCAACTTACATTCTTGTCCTGCCACCAAGTAGGTCTGTGAAGACCCCAGCTCCCTCCTGTCAGTGGTGCCCCCTGTAGTCACTGGGGTAATGATGTTACGCTGAATTTAGTCCCTTGGGAAATTTTTGCGTGATTGCCCTTGGTGCACATTTCTGGGTAGCTGAAGGATAAGACTTTGGGAATAGTCCAAAGGTAAGCAGTAAACTAGACCCAGACAATTGGATTGTCTTCTCTGGTAAAATAACTGAATCTGTGGAGGAGGGCACAGAGTCAGGGTCACTGGCTTTGACTACAGGAATTTCCTATTCCTGCATCCTGGATGGAATACAACAGTGTTGGTGGAAGGACAACCAGATAGGTAAAACACAATATGAATGAGGATAGTGATGATTTGTGAGTGTGTTCATATTTGGAGAGGATATATATTAATATATCACACAAAAGAAAATGCAGTATATAAGGAAATGCACTGTGGGCCCAATGCAGCCCCATCAGAGGCAGTGCAGGGCAGGTCTTGCTTAGGGTCAGGGGTGACAGGAGCCAGCTGGAGCCAGTTGGAGCCAGGTGGAGCCAGGTGGAGCTGGTTAAAGCCAGTCAGAGATGGCTGGAGCAGATTTCTCCTCTCCTGTTCTCTTGTTGCTTCCCAATGGCAGCTGACTTGGGGAGTGCCCTTCACTGTTTGGGGGCAATGGCTGGACAGGCACAGGATTGGGGAATAGCAGCCCTTTGTGTCACACCTCCTCCATAGGGCCTCCCAATGAGCTGACAACAGGCTGGGGAATTAAAAATGCCACCCCAAAGCCTTGAATGGGGCTAAGGGATGATTAGTGGAGGGGATTGTACCCATGGTTTCAGAGATTGGTTTCTACTTCACCTTAAATCTGTTGCATAGTTTTTTGAAGGTAAACATTTGAGGGAAAAGCATGATGACAATGGAAGAGAGTAAATAATTTCTCTTGGGTTTTGACTTTTTAAAAAATTTATTTTATTTTAATTTAATTTATTTTAAGCCTTTCTAATGGAACTTCTCTGTACAAATAAATAAGTTGGTTAATAAATACAAATAATATATTAAAGTGTAAATCCATTATTTAGTCTAACAATAAACATCACCTCTACATATATACAATAGGTTCCCTTTTGCCCATGACAGAGTTAAACTGGAAGATTTGAATTTTAATTTCTGGGATTTTTTTTTTTTTGTAAGATCAGTGGTATTTGCATTAGAGCTGTCAGCTAGTATTTCTTCAGTCTTAATTTTTTTGCCATGATATCATTCCCTTTAAAAAGCTATTATAAGCTTGATGTTAACAAGCTGCATTCTATTCCTAAGATGAAAAATCCTAAAATCACTGGCAGATTAAAAAACTGGAGTCTTGAAGTCAGAGGAACAGAAGGAACTTCCCCGATAAATGTTCTCAAAAGTAAAACTTCTTTGGCTTTTTCTTGTGTTC
Source organism: Dendrocincla tyrannina (assembly GCA_035047865.1). Lineage (NCBI taxonomy): Eukaryota > Metazoa > Chordata > Aves > Passeriformes > Dendrocolaptidae > Dendrocincla > Dendrocincla tyrannina. The sequence goes on from JAWWMP010000001.1 coordinate 74,149,513, forward strand.
TTTCATGTAGTCATACCTTGTTGAATCCACAGTAGCTGTGAGACAGCGTAAGGAATGGAGAACACAATTACTTGAATCCTCAGGTGGTCTCAATTACCTCATCTAGTACTTAGAAAAATTTTCTCAGCTATGGGAAGCACAGAATTAATCCATTTTGGCTAAGAAAGGAGTGGGACTTACATATTCTAACTCTTCTTTTGCTCCTCTAACCATCAGATTTGTAGAACATGGGGGTACTAAGAATAACTTTTTATATGGTCTTACTCTAAGGATACTTTATCTTTTTTTTTCAAATTAAGAGACTGATGTATCAGTCATTGCAAGAACTATACTTTCAGATACTGGGATAGTACTCTGGGCCCAGAAGCATATCTTTTGTGGATTAAACTCTCAATAAGATACCTAAAATAGATGTTCCAAATGACACACAATAGTTTCTGGTTTAATTTGAATTTTACCTCTTTTTCTCTAGCCTTTTCTCTAGACAGTATTTTAAATTACTCTATGGTACTCAGTTTTATGAAATCTGTTTTATATGTAATGACTGCTAACAATCAACTGGGGGCAACAATTAACATCTTATATGCCAAAATTATGCAGAATGAAATAGAAGAGATATAATTCACTGTATTCTTGAGAATTTTGCATTTCAAATTCAAAATATTTAATGGATTTCTTTTAACATCTTTTATCATTTCTTTTTTGCATTTAATCTGCAAAACATTAAGGAATCTGAATGTCATATGCTTTGAACAACCTCTCTGAAACAAAAAAGGTAATCTTATGAGCAAAGATCTTACAGAAGCAGAATATAAGGGATAATAACCTTTTATTGATCAACATATTTTTATTGAGCACCACAGTTCTCCTTGTATGGCAGGTATCACCTAATACACGTTTTAGTAATTCCCAATAATATTATTTTTTCTCTATTGCTAGGGAGAACTAAATTTGCCAAGGAGTGCAAAATAACCCCAATATTTTACATAGAAACTACATAGAAACTAGCTTTTTATTTGACCTCACTCAAGCCATTGCTTTAAGAAGTTAGTCTGAGATCACTAATTAATCTAGTCCCACTCATTTCACAAACTTAGGCTTTTATTCTCTTCATTGGCTTCATATTTCTGATTCATACCAGAGTATTTTGCCATAATTCAAAGAAAAAGCTGAATTTATAGCATCTGCTAACATCAATATCATGAACATGTAGTAGCCATGGCCATTTTCTTCAGTGTAAACTGTGCAGTGATCTCATTCCATTATGGAACTCAGTATAAACTTGACTTGCTGTACATGCTCAGAGGGAACATTTTTTTAGATACATTATGATCTCATACTGCAGCAATTTTTATAAAACCTTGTTGTTCTGAAAATACCAGTTCCTTAAAATATTTGTTATGAAGAAAATAATGAATAGTGCCCACTGATTTTTTCTGTAAAAAAAAATGTGATTTCAAAATTATCAGAAAAAAGTCCAGAAAATATGAATGCAAAAGAGAATACCCAACCATATAAACAATAGTAACACATCAGTATTCTAAGTAACATAGGTCCTGAAATAAGGAATTATCTGTATAAGGATCTAGGCCAGTTGCAGCCCTCTGGTTTTAAGAAAAAAAAAACAACAAACAAACAAACAAAAAAACCCAGATATTGCTGCAATACATTGTTGCAGGAAATTAATCTACCGGAAAATAAAAAGAAAGAGGCATATGCTGTGTTCTCATTACCACTTTTCAATGCTCCTATTTTGACAACATGGATATTTATAACATTCTCCTTGCAAATCTACTCTTAAATGCTTTCAAGTGAAAATACATTATAGCATGTCCATGCAACTTGTTCCGTCCTCTATTCATTTTTGCTTACTGCAGATGTGTACCTAATAAAACACTCATATCATATTCTTTAACAACGTCTTTTGAAACAAAAAATATTACTTTTTCTTTATTTTTTCCACTCCTACCAACATATAAAAAGTTATTGTCTTGTGTTTGTTAAAACTTATGAAAAGAAAAATCTAGTAAGTCATGCCTTCATGAAAAACTAACAAAGTATCTGTCTCTGGAAAACAAAAACTACAAGAATAACTGATACTTAATTTGTATTTGTCTTTTTCTCGTTACATTTTTACTATTGAAATTTTATGTGTAAAATTAAAGCATCTAGTTTTGACTTTCTTTATAAATAAAATTTTGAAAATATGTTGCTATTACCAACTACCTTGTTTTATGTTGAATTTCTCCTTCAGATTCAGTGATTTTTTTTTCACTAAAACCTTCTTGGGATTCTCCTTTTTCTTTTTCCTTTTCTTTTTTTTTTTCCTTTTATTTCTAAAAAATATTATGGTAACATTTTTTTTTACAGTAATTACAGAAAGTAGTGAACTCTTTTGATCTCGGTTTACTCCACCTAATTTTAGACTCATAAATGAGGTCTCTGTATTGTGACTATATTTTATGATGGAAGATGGTACATTGTAGATGATAGTTCAGATAAGTAATATTTACTTCTTTCCATTTACTCAATAGTGAGATTATAGAAACCACATTCTTAGCTCAAATATTCTATTACAGCACTAAAATTTAGAGGAAACCATTCTAAGCCAATTTAACAGAATGTAGGAGAGTTGAGACCAATTGCATTTCTTCAAATATGAGGTTCTATTCAGTAAAGAAAAGGATGGCAGATTCAGGATGTAAAGTATTTGAAATTTCATTCTTACAATAGAAATAGTTTTATTTACTATTCATATTTTTGATGAATGACAAAAACCCAAACATATGTTTTTTTGAGAAACTCCTAGATTAAATAATTGAGAAGTTTTTAACTATAAAAGCCCTTGTCTCTTAGGACTAACAGAAACTCTAAGACTTAAATTACATTACTTAAAATACGACCATGAATCCTTACACACAGGATTGCATAGTGTTTTTACAGTTTCTCATACATCATTGAAATAGCCCTGTACATGAAATAGTTTTCATCTTTGTTGACAAGAGGGAAAATCCTTCTTTAAAACTGGAAGACAAGACAAAAAAATTGCATCCATTTATTTCATATTTGATAATACCAGATAAAATAAAATTTCCTTGCAAGTTAATATATATTGTCAAGGTTACATTCTAAAATTTTAGAGATCCATTAGGCAGCAACTGAGTTGGAGAAGTTACATTATTTTAATAGAAACCAAGGACCAGCAGGGAACAGATTCTCGGTGACCTCCCATTTATCGAAGTGAACTCTGAGTTGACTAAAAGCCTTTTGATTACTTATGCAGTGCTACAAGGCCTGCCAGAATAAAGTCATATTCTCAGGACTAAAGGTTATTGATTTACTGTTATTTATATCAGTATTCTACTAGTATGTTTAACAGTGAGAAGTTAATTTCAAATGTTGAGAGCTTTTTGATGATCTTTTTTCTTTGACTGGTTTGGGTTTTTCCAATAGCTGGCTCATTTCATATATAAGTACATGTACAATACATAAAGAAAGACGATGTTGCATTTCACTCCAGTGCCTAATCTGTAGAAAATGTGGCAATCTACTAGAACTCCCTATTACTGAAGTCATTATTTTGGTCCAAGATTCAGGAATTAGTTCTTCATTACTTAATATCGTGACTTAGGATTCTCGTTGAAAATGCCACTGAAGAACAAGGGAAAGGACCTCTTCTCTTGTTTTTTGGCCCTGATTCCATAAAGCCTTCAAACACATAAAACCCCCATTCACTGAAATATCTCACTTGGAAATGTTGCAAACATTTTTCCGATAATAGATCTCAGAAAAACTTATATAAGATGGCATCTCAGGTGAAGAGAAGGACAGCTGAAGAGAGACCATAACTTCTTAGGTCAGGGCAATTCAAGACATGAATACAGGCTGGGAAAACAGCTCATTGAAAGCAGCACTACAAAGAAGGACTTGGGTGTTTGTGTGAATAAAAAACTGCATATGACCCAACCGTGTGTGCTCACAGCCCAGAAAGCCAAACACATCCTAGACAGAACCCAAAAAAGAAGAGGCTATAAGGCTTAGGGATGTGATTATCTCCCTCCATTCTACCCTGGAGAACCCACCTGAAGTACTGTGTCCAGGTCTGGAGTCCTCAGCCCAAGAGAGGTATGGACTTGCTAGAGTGAGTCTAGAGGAGGGCCATGAAGATGATCAGATGGCTGGAACACCTCTTATATGAAGACAGGCTGAGAGAATTCGGTTTGTTTAGCCTGGAGAAGAGAAGACTCCAGGAAGGATTCACTCCATTCTTCCAGTACTTGAGAGATGTTTATAGAAAAGTGGGAGACTGACTTTTTACTGGGCAGATAGTGATAGGACAAGGGGGAACAGTTTTAAACTAAAAGCTAAGAGATTTAGACTAGATGTAAGAAAGAAATTCTTTACTCAGAGGGTAGTCAGGCACAGGAACAGGTTGCTCAGAGAAGCTCTGGATGCCCCATCCATGGAAATGTCCAAGGGCATGTTGGATGGGGCCTTGAGCAACCTGTTCTAGTTGGTGGCATTCCTAATCAGGGCAAGTGACACTGGAACTCTAGTGGAAGGTGACCTTGCCCGTGGCTTGGGGTTGACACTAGATGATCTTTAAAGTTGCTTCCAACTCATATCACTCTGTGCTTCTTTGATCCTATGATTCTATGATTCTTCTCATTTCTAACTTACTTCCAAACAATTCAAGTAAAAAAGACCCCTCCTGAAAGACTCACTGCACTGAAATGGATTTTGAGTATAAAATTTAAAGAAAAAACAACCAACCAACCAAACAAACAAACAAAAAAACCCAAACAAACGAACAAAACAAACCCCAAACAAACCAACAAAAAAACCCTGTCAACAGATGAAAACCAGTTTTTCATTGTGGAGGTTGTCAAACACTGGAACAACTTGTCCAGGAAGTCTGTAGCATCTGTCCTTGTTGCTATTCAAAACCCAACGGCACATGAATGCGAGCAGCTTGTTCTAGTTCATTCAGCTTTGGGCAGGGCAGTGAATAAAATGATCACCAGGTTTTCTTAGCAACTTGAGGTTTTTGTTTAAGTTTTTGTAGAGTCCATTGGGAGAAAGAGAAACATAAGTACCTGATTTAAATAAATATAAAAATGAACAAAAACACCAACAACAATAAAAACCCAACAAACAAATGAAAAACAGAGATGGGAGAAGTAGGAGCTCTATAAGCTGGCCTGGCCACCTTAGCTGATGCTCCTAGAGAGAGCCTCATAGTGTAAAACAGAGAGAAAAAAGAGATAAAGTGGTTGCTCACAAGAAAATCACACTATATGCACAAGAAAGAGAGTAAAAAGAAATCACTCAGTTAAATACTCAAGCACTGGGGACTGAAAAAACTTGTAACAATTAGTTAATGTGATGCAAAATCTTTAGAGGGCACCCTGACTATATTATGCCAAGGTTTAAAAACACCTCCCAAAACCAAAAAAAACCTCTATTCAAATATTCTGAGAATTTATCCCACATTAGTGATGCAAAAAAACCCAAACCAAACCAAACAAATAAACAAACAAAAAAAAATGCTCACTTTCCTAGAACTCAGCAATCACTTCTTTTTTTTTCTGCTGCTCAGAACTTAGCAGAAACAACAAGACTCTAATGATGGTCTTTGCAATAACATGTATACAGAGATAAAGGATTTTTTTTTTGGACATGCTAATAAAGACATATCAGTACAGGAGTATTTCAGTGAGAGCAGATCCATGTCAGTGCTGAATAAGATTTGGGAAATTACTCTATTTCCTCTACAAGAAAAAAGTGTTTACCTGAAGATATACAGTTCTTTTGAGGAATATTTTTAATGTACAATTAAAATATCTCACAATCATTAAAATGCGTATTTTGAGAAAATAAATGCAGTAAACCAGGGGTTCTGCTTTTCAGTTTCTTTATACTCAGTGGAAGATGCAAGAACAAACAGAACAAAAAGGTGGAGGGGAGGGTAGCAGTCCTGTAAGCTAGCTAACTATATACACATCTCTCCTGAATTTACCGTTTCTTCTTCACTATGTTTTTTTTTTTTTTTTTTCCTATCTACCACATAGATCTACCACATATGTAAGTATTTTCCTGGCCTATCCAGATATGCAGTGACCCTGAAGCACTCAATTTTAACTGTTACATGACTTTGCAGTCACTTTGTTTGCTTTAATTCTTCACAAAATATTTTTTTTCAAGGTTATTAAGAGGAAAGTTGCTTAAAAGTAAAAGCATTTCCATAATGATATGCAGTAAGATATTTTTTTAAAAAAATTATGAAGTGAGCAGTGAAATCAGAATATTTTTTTCTTACTGAAGATTCATGAAAAGCCCAAATATTTCATAATATATTGTATCCTTCTTGACTATACAGCTTAACTATTAAAACATCTTAAAATCAATCTAAAATTTAGTCAATTAAAAATAAATTAAAAAAATACTATAGCTATGTTAAAAAACAATCTCTTTTTTTTTTCAAAAACTTGTTGCACACCAGTCCCCAGAGTCTTAAGAACATTCAACCAGGGGAGTGACAATCCCCCTGCACTCAGCACTGGTGAGGCCACACCGCGAATCCTGCGTACAGTTCTGGGCCCCTCACTACAAGAAAGACATAGTGGTCCTGGAGTGTGTCCAGAGAATCACAATAATGCTGGTGACAGGTCTGGAGCACAAATCTGGTGAGGAGCAGCTGAGGGACCTGGCTGTGTTTAGGCTGGAGAAGAGGAGGCTCAGAGGAGATCTTATCACTCTCCACAACTACCTGAAAAGAGGTTGCAGCCTGGTGGGGTTCAATCTCTTCTCTCAGGTAACAAGAGAGAGGACAAGATGTGCCAGAGGAGGCTTAGATTGAATATGAGGAAAAGTTTCTTCATAGTGTTGTCTAAAATGGAGGAAAAAAAAACTTTTGATATAATAATAATATGGACCACTTCTTTAACAAAAGCTTTCAGGTGCACAGAGTGCATAGGCACACACACAGAATAGGGTTCTTATAAATTTGTAACACTACCTAATTATTGTCTCTAATGGGTACATCTAACCCAAAGACCACTTGCCCTTGATTCCACCTTCAGAACTGCCCTGTTAGAGCCCCTCCAAGGGCTCTGAGCCTTCTATCTCGATTTGACTACAATCACATCTTTCAGGTGCATGTGTCCCAAACAAGATGCCCTTGTTGAAATCTTTTTCCTTGAAATTCAGGAATGCAATGCAAACTGTGAGAAAGGGTTTTAGAAGCTGTTATCTGCTACCACAAGTGTGAGAAACTGCACAGCTATGTTAAAATCTACAAATATATTAAAAATCTTAAGGCATCAATAGGTTATCTAGCATTGGAACAGGGTACACAAGGAAGTGGTGGAATCATCATCCCTGGAAGTCTTCAAAAAAGCATGGAGATGTGGTACACAGGGACATGTGTTAGTGGTGAACCTGGCAGTGGAAAGCTAATGGTTGGATTCAAAGACCTTAGAGGTCTTTTCTAACCTTAATGATTGTATGATTCTATGATTTCCTTCATTAAATTCGTTGAGACAAACAAAAGAATGTGATTGGCTTGTGAGATTCTTTCCAAATTATGTAATAAATATATGAAAGCACACCAAGATAACTGTATATGGACTTTCTTGCTGCTTCTTTCCATTCTTTTCTTGATTTAGGAATTATTTTTTTTTTCTTCCTGAAAGTCTTATATAGAAATAGCTTTCTGGTTGTATTCAGTGTTCAGATTACCAATGTTTTCAAGCCAGTTCTACACAATACAAACTATAAAATGTCACCAGTGTTTCTTTTATTCAATAACTGTCTACTCTACAGACTCTTTTGAAGATACTTTCTTTCAACAAATGTTATTTGGACATTCTTTCAATTTTCTTTTCTGAGTCAAAAAGATTTATATTTTCCTGCAAGTCCTGTCACCATTACATGTCATTGTTGTTTTAGTTTTAGACTTTTAATGGTGTTTGTCACCATGACATCTGAGTGCTTGGTAAACGCACATGGATTTAATCCCAGATCAACACTTCCATTCTTGAGACGGAAGGTGGGACTTGAGATGTTCCAGTCATCTCCAAAAAGGCTCATTAGTCAGATTCCATCAGGATTAATGCTTTGAGAGGCACAGGAATCAAACAGTTAATGTAATCACTTTTCAAAAAATATGTACACACAGTAAGAAACAGGCTAAAGACTTCCAGCTGAATTTGGTTTGAAGATTCTAGAATTGCAACATGCAGAACAATTCTGGAGGAAAAACAAATGGCTCTTTTTAGTGTCTTTCATGTACATAGCTAAAAACTGGCAGGAGTCCACATGCTGTTTCATTGTTAGATGTAGTTATACTGAGAAAAGGAAAAACAACAACAACCAAAAGAGAATATATCTTGAAAAACCACTTCTCTCTGCAATAAACATTGCCACAAATCAGAGCTGATTAACAAGTCTAGGAATCTTTTCATTGCCCTTCTTGCGAGAGCAATAAATAGCAGCTGAACTGTTGTACAGCCTAATATCTATGGCAGCTCCATCAATTCAACTAGTTATCCTCAACAAGGAAAATGGTTATTGGATAGTAATGGCACACCCATGACCATTATTTCTTCTTGTTTCTGTGAGACCTCTAAAAATTTGTAGCTGGCATGAAAATATGATACACACTTTACAAGCCCTATATGTATTGTTCTTTTGATTATTTTTTTTCATTCTTTAAAGTATATGATCAGGTATTAACATGATAAAAAGTAAAAATATTTTGAGGAAGCATTTTTAATAGCTTGGCTATAAGCACTGAAATTCATAGAATCATAGAATATCTCAAGTCAGAAGGGTTCTGAGTCTCCCTCTTACCATGCCATACTCGACTGAGGCTCAGGTGGGTCTGATGGCATCTTTGACAAGTGTTCTCTAACTGTTGCCAGGACAATATCCTTTTGGTAACCACAGTTCTGGAGACAAGAAGGAACTTTCCTCTGCTTCCAAAAGCTGCAAGTTTCCAGCATAACCCACCTTGGCAGTCTCCATGCACTTTTCTTCTGAGTATAGTCTCTCACTGTCTTTCTTCCCTGTGCTGTGTAAATCAGGGCCTTGCGGCTCCTGCAACTATAAGCAGACCACATCGGTCTCCTTCTCTGTTCTCCTGTTCTCCCTCTTCCTGTTCGTCTGTTCTCCTCCTTTGGGGCTGTGCTGCTTGTCCACATCCTTCCACTTCCTACTCCTTGTGTCTCTGTGTTCGCCTCCTACAGGTGAGAGGCCACCTTTGCCCGAGCACTTGCCCTTCAGTCCAAGGCATCTCTTTAGAGTTCTGACAGGTCCTTGGCTTTGAGTGCCAAGGACATCAACAGCTACTAATGTGTTATAAGGCTTTTTATTCTAAATCTTGTTGTGGGCAAAAGGAAAAGCACAATGCTTATAAAATCAGGATTTATCGTTAATATAATTAATGTTTTTACAGTCTAATAAAAAATACAATCAACAGATATTATTAGTCCAGTTACAAAGCCAGTAAGTCATATAAAAATCAATACAAAAATTCTAATTGGCAACACGTTTAAAGTATTTCTGAAATATCCCTTTCCCATCACCTTTCTCTTTCACTCTGGTGTTGTTGCTCTTCAAATGTCCTTCAGGGGCACAGCTTGAAAATTTCAGATTTACCAGGTGAATATACCTATTGGAAGGGAGGGATGCAATAACCTGATGCCTTGAAGTCCTCACCAGGAGGAGCACAGTGCAAAGGCAGCCACTTCCTCTCTCTCCTCTTGGGGCTCTGAAGGTGTACTTCTCCCTTTTACATTGACACAAAGGGCTTTCCTCCTCATCCCTGGGATCTCTCAGGCCATTGTCCCTGGCCATCTGATTGTGTTCCCTGAGCTAATGTCAGTCTTGTGATCATGGCACCTCCAACCAGCTGCTTCTAACCAGCTCAAGCCATCTGAGGCTGGCCCGTCTCCCTGAAAGAGACCTGCTCTACCACTTCTTGGGTTATACTACTGGGTGTGTAAGAGGGGTAGCAAAAGTGTGCACAACTTCCAAGGAAAAGACAACATCAACTAACATGCCCCTTTTGAATGGAACCATCCTTATTTTCTTTTCCTGAGAAATATTTAATGCATATTATGAGATTGCATATTTGAAGCATAAGTTGATTATGAGGTCAAAATTTCTGAGAATTGCCATGAAAGTACTCTGCTTTTTGTTTATCTTTTAGTGAAGTAACATACACTATTTTGTCATGATTAATACCTTTTCCCTTATCTCAAAATGCTCTTGTCCTTTGAAAAGAATTAGCTATTCAACAGTAGTTGTACCTGAAGAGTTCTAGGATGATTAATTTCATTGTGTGACTCAGACATAATTCCACTTTTCCATATACATTTTTCGATGTACAGATTTTTGGGGAAAATGTTGGCCTCTTTTCAGTTGTCACCAATCAGGATAGTGATAGGAAAAGTTATGGTAAAATGTAAATATAACGATTTTCATTAAAAAAAAAAAAAAAAAAAAGAAAAAAATTTCAAAAAAAAAAATTT
>JAWWMP010000001.1:74160147-74176999 GCA_035047865.1 Dendrocincla tyrannina
ATTTTCATTAAAAAAAAAAAAAAAAAAAGAAACAACTTTCATACAAATAACTTTTTTTTTTGTAGTTTCTTCTCACTGTAAATAACACTCTTCTTCCCAGTCTCTTGCACCAGAGATAAGAAGCAGAGCTGTGTGTAATATTCATTTTACACCTGGAATTTGTTGAAATGGAGACTGAATTACAATGTTGTGCAAATTCCTACAATGAAAAGAAAAAAGTCATCTAAGCAGATAATGGTATCAATGCACATTCTCTACCACTGAATTCAGTAGTATTTCCTGGATTTGGGCACATATTGCAACTGACTCCTGATTTCAGGGTGTGGTGAAATAAACCCTCACCAAATCATCTGTTGGCTTCTAAAGGAAAGATACCAGATATATGTCAGGTAATACTAGTAGCATAGTTTAAGAATATGAGTTACTGGGAAAATCCTGGAGCTGAGTGCAATTTGCTTCAGTAGCAGTCATGCATTATGATATTGGACCTCATCAAATCTGAAATATAATAGAACACATGTATTAATTTATAAGCAATATGTAGAACAACTACATGTTTTTGAATACTTGCTGGAATAAGATTTGTTAGAGGTCCCCAGAAGGACCATGGGAAAGATCAGAGGGTTGGAATACTTCTCCTATGGATAGACGTTGAAAAAGTTGGGTTTTTTCAGCCTGGAGAAGGCAAGGCTCCTGGGACATTTCGTTACAGCTTTTCAATACTTAAAAGGGGCTTATAAGAAAGACACACTGTAACAAGGTCTGTAGTGACAAGAGGCAACGCTTTTAAACTGAGAAAGGCTACACTCTGGTTGGACATAAGGAAGAAATTTTGTTATGATGAAGGAGCAAGACACTGAAACAGGTTGTCCACAGAAGCTGTGGAAGCCCCATCATTGGAAATGTTCAAAGTCAGGCTAAACAGGACTTTGAACAGTGAAAGGTGTTCCTGCCCATGACAGGTGGGTTTGAACTAGATGAACCTTTAAAGATTCCTTCCAACTCAAACCATTCTGTGATTCTATGAACTATAAGTCATTTAAAGAGGAGTTATTTGAAACTTTCTATAGTGAAGCTTTTTAAAATGAATCCTTACTTTTGTATGGACTTGTATCTCCCTGGAGATTCTACTTCAGAGAAGAAACTAACTTGCATTGTGCAGATGCAAACCCTCAACTGACTATACATGATGCATAATTTACATGGTAGATACTGATAAATGGCAGTATAAAAATATGAACAAATGAAAATAAGAGTTTATGTGTAAAATCATATCCATTATTGTATTTGAAACCTAAAAAAAAAAAAAAAAAAAAGATAGTCTCTATAGCTGCTTCTCCAGAGCAGAGCTCCTTCCAGAGAATTGAATTCTCTTACTTGTTCATCTTAATTGAGCTAAAGAGTTTGACTGACAATCAAACAGCTTCATGTCATCTAGGCTGTGATAAATGTCATGTGCGTATTCCTAGAAGATGCAAAGTAATACAGTATTGTTTAACCCTCATTCATTGTAAGTCATTGATCATGACAAATTCTACACAATCTAAAAAATAAATAGTCATAAAACTAGAGCTTTGAATAAGCATATGCATTTTTAAAATATATTTTTGCTTTGCTACATCCCAATGAAGTTATGTAAATTAAAAGGGTATTAAATGGGGTTTACATAGGAAGGTTTTTGGTAGGAGGAGAGGTACAGGAGTAGCTCAGAGAAGCTACCAGAAGCTTCCTCCATGTCTAGTAGAGCCAATGCCAAGTAGCTCCAGGATGGTCCTGCTGCTGGCAAAGGCTGAGCCAATCACAAATGGTGGTAACACCTCTATGACAACATATTTAAGAAGTAAAAAAAAAAGTTATCGTGCAGATGTAATTGTGGCCAGAGAAGAGTGGAGTGAGAATACATGAGAGGAACAACTCTGCAGACACCAGCGTCAGTGGAGAAGGAGGGGAAGGAGGTGCTTCAGGTGCTGGAGCTGAGGATACCCTGCAGCCTGTGGTGAAGACCATGATGAGGCAACTGTCCTCCTGCAGCCCGTGGAGGTCCACAGGGATGCAGAGATCCACCTTCACCTGAAAAGAAGGCCGTGAACTCATGGGAAGCCTGTGCTGCAGCAGGTTCCTGGCAGGAACCTTCAGACTTGTAGAGAGGTCTGCTATAGCAAGTTTCCTGGTAGAACTTGTGACCTTGTGTGTGAGCCACACTGCAGCAGGCTGTTTTTTGAAGGGCTGTACCCTGTGGAAAAGTGACCAACATTGGAGAAGTTAATTAAGAACTGTTTCCTGTGGGGTGGAGTCACACTGGAGAAGTTTGTGGAGAACTGTTTCATGTCGAAGGGAACAATTACTCCTCTCACTAAGCAGTGTCAGAAACAATGGTCAACTGCACTGTAGCTCCCATTCTCATCTCTCTGCACCACTGGGGGTGTAGGAGGTAAAGCTGGGAAGGAGGGAGGGTTTGGGGGAAGGTGTTTTTAAGATTTTATTTTGCTTCTTATTATCCTGATCTGATTTTGTTAGTAATAAATTCAGTTACTATCCCAAATTTGAGTCTGTTTTGCCCATGATGGTATTTGGTGAGTGATCTCTTCCAGTTTGTATCTCATTCATTCCTATAAAATCTTTATTACATTTTCTTTCCCCTGTCCACTTGTGGAGGAGAGGAAGAGAGTGGCTTTGGTGGGTACTGGTGTTTAGCCAGGGCAAACCCACGGCAGATATGCGGTAGAGTGGTATTAGTAGACTAGAGTGAAAGCTTTGCTGATAAACAGTTTTCTTATATTAAAACCTTTTGGGTCGGGTTGGGGGTTTGCTTGTTTGTTTTTGGGGTTGGTTGTTTGCACTGGTTTGGTTTAGTTTGGTTTTTTAATGTAAAAACAGTTCCTCAATTATCATTATGATTTTAATACATTATTCATAAAATACAATCTGAGCAAAAAAAAGAATTTTATATTAATCAAAGTGATTCAATATTTAATCACAAAACTCTTCTTAACTTTTTAGTAAATAATGTTTTAAAATAATCCTTTTGCATTACATGCAACAAGTAGGTTACTAAAGAGATTTAGAAACAACAAGAAAAAAAATATTTCAATAATTTATTTTTTTCATAATACATTTTCCTTGCTTTCTGCTCAAACCTTTCTTGTAACACTTTATCTTTTATTGAATAAGAATATTTTACAAAAAGCAGAACTTAGAGAATCTATAGGTTAAACAAACCCTTCCAGCTTTGACCTGAATGTGCTTTGGCATCTATAACCCTGGACTGTACTGGGCAGATGGTAACACAACAGGACAGAGTAGGATGTCAAGTCTGTAATGAAGTGACCAAAGCTTTTTCTTCATGTTAAGTGAGCACCTCACAGTGAGACACTGTGGAGATTCTTCCATGTAAAATGGTCTCTGCACCTGTGGTTCCTTGAATCACAAGCTGGAATTCACAGCACGAAAGACACAAATTTTATTAAGGGTAGCTGAATCTGGAAGACTTCGGGACTCAGAGGATTTCTGCTTTCCAGTTCACTGCAGTAGAAAATAAAGTCAAATTGTGTGGGCTTTTAGGCACAGAAGGTTACTCTATCACAGAACAATGGATGCATATGTTTCTGTACTCCTAGGTGCAGTTGATGGTGAAGCTGAGCATGTGTTCCTGATAAAAAACACATATGAAAGGCTGCATTGAGAGTGCCAATATTTGGCTTATTTTTAGGCTGATCAGGATCAATCACCATCATTTTCTTGATTAGCAGGCATTCCCACATTGAAAGATCTCTCTAATATTAGAACATCCAGTCTGTCCAATACCCATGCCAGACTACAGACCCCTTATGCAGTCACCATCTTTCACTGTATCAAGTTTTCTAGACATACATTTGTGTCTAACATGTAGCTGGTCTCCAGACTTGGTCTTCTCTATTTTCCCCAGTCCCCAGTTTCCTCCAGGGCCACTGGACTCCTTGTTTGTAGCTGGAGTGGTCTTTCCAGATGCTGGTAGTTGCGATTCAGATGCTACTCCCTGAATAGTCCAACTTAAAGTTTGTTAGCTGTTATACACATACACTGAGAGCATAGAGAAAAAAAAAAAAAAATTTGAACTATGATTCAGTGAGAAGAAAGGACAGAATGTGTCAATCAAATACAAGACTGTCAAATAGATTTAGACCTGTTTGATCAGACCCTATTTACCATTTTTCTTCTGTTTTCCCATGGTTGTTCTTCCCTGTTCCACCTTAAAAAATCCTTTTCCCTTCCTTTTGCCTTTACCTGAGACATTCCATTTTAGGGTTTGTAAAGTATCAAAATTTGTTTCCTCACCACATTTCATAAATCCTATAGCCTTTTGGGAAGTAATCCCATTTGGTTTGCATGGTGTTTCAAAGAGAGACTTTCTTTCCTTGACCCTTTGGCAAGTTTCACACTAGGGATGATGGTCTAATCACTGTCCTTTGATTGTTTTAGGAGTAGCTGATTCAGTTCCTAGGGTTCCTGGTCTGTCATTGTTCATCTGATCTTAGCTAGGTCTCTGTGTTTAACTGGATTAGCTCTTAGACACAAACCCTAACATTCCATATGAAAGCTATTAGAAGATACTGTATCTTGATATAGGGAAATTCCTTCTTGGAGGGTGGGACTGTCTATTAGATAAATGTACTGTGTGCAGTTTTAGGCATCACAATATAAAAAAGACATTAAGCTATTAACGTCCAAAGGAGGGCCATGAGTACAGTGAAGGGTCTGGAGAGGAAGCCTTATGAGGAACAGCAGTTCCTTATGGTCTGCTCAGCCTGGAGATGAGGGGACTGAGGGGAGAACTCATTGCAGTCCACTGTTCTAAGATTGTATGTTTAAAATCCTTAACTGGGATTTGTGTTCATTGTGATTTGGACCTTCCACAAAGAAATCAGGGAGCAATATATTTAACCATGTATGGGAGGGCAGAGCACATGTCCACTGATCTGAGCACTTAAAGTATAGCTTTTGTGAAAGCTAGAGTTGAGTGTTTACCAAGAGTTGTTTTTAAAAGCTGCTAAAAACTGCTGTGATTCTTCCAGAATTCTGTGTAGTGGTCCCTGTACTCTAGTATCTAACAATAAACTTCAAACATTTAAAGTTAAAGAAGATTTCTGCTGTCTGCACTCCTTTTTCCTGTGAGGGATGTGTTCTTGTTGAGTCATCTGATTGAGGCTAATCAGGATAAACACAAAGACCAGAAAGGATCAAGGGAACAGTGACAGCTAAGAAACCATATTAACACAATCAGTGCAAACCCAGCTCCTTGAATTGACTTCTCTCTCAGATGATTAAAGAGGATTAGATCATTGTCCTTGATCTGAAAAATGTTAAGTTGATACAACTACACAAATTCTCTAAGAAACACACAAAATAAAGGGCACTACTGCCTCAAACTGTTGTGGTTTTAGATTAAATGAACAGTGTGAAGACTAACTGGACTTGGCAGCAAAACACTTCAGTCACAGATATATACAATTTTTAAGAATTACACATTTCCCCTGTTTCACAGGGTGGTGGTAGGGTTCAGAAGAAAACCCAAGAGTGACTGTGAGGTGCTTTCAGCTGTGGGGTGCACAGTTCTTGGACTGGGCCAAGGATCCCTGGGATGTCTCTGGGGTGTTTCAAGAATCTTTTAGGTCTTGCTCATCATAACTGTTCTGGAATTATACTGGGCATCATCAGGGTAAGGATGCAGCACAGAATACCCAGCTCCTAACAGACCTCTTCTGCATCACCCAGAACAACTGGCTGTCATTGTCACTCATAGTCACCATCTGCCCATCTGTGAAGCTCTTGGTCTTGTCTGCAGCTTTACAGTGATTTAAGGTCAAGTTGTTTAAGGTCAAGATACTCTATTCTTGTAAGTAGGTTACTTCCTTATCTGATAGGGTTAGGTAAAGTTCATATGCTAACATTGCTGCCAGCAAGGCCCAGCTGCCATGCCACATGGACATACCATGAGATGCCGAGGAGGCACATAAGTCTGAAGTTGCTAAAACTTATGGAATTTTTAAGGGATATTTATGTAATTTAGTTTATATGATACATATTTTTCTATATCATATACAATATAGGTTCTTCAGTTAAATTCAATGCATATATTTACACGCACAATATATAATACGTTAGTAGTTATAATTTAGATAAATTGTATAGATGGTTATTTTCAGATACTTATATAATAAATATCATGTATAATTATGATTAGGTATTACAGATATATTCATCTCTTCACATGAGATCAGTTGCCTGTAGACAACTGCATGCATGTCATGTAATGGCTGTGTAATTTGGGGATCCCAATATATTTTGTAGTTATACAGGTTCCTTAGGATTGAGCTTGCATCCAAATAAATAGGAAATCAGTCAAAGGGGGTCTATGTGCATGAATAAGAAATTCCTATCACTACTCAAGCATAAGCAGGAAATACACAGGACATGGAAGAAGGCCACTTGGAATGAATATAGAGGGGTTGACAGAGTAGATATAAATGAGATAAGAAATGCCAAGGCCCGTCTGGAACTAAATCTTCCCAAAGATATCAAGGATAACAAGAAGGGCTTCTTCAAGTACATCAGTACAAAAAGGAAATCTAAGAGTAGTGTGGACCCATTATTAAATGGGGAGGGCACCCTGATAACAGGGCACAGAGAAGGTAGAGTTACTGAACTTCTTGTTTGCCTCAGCCTTCACTGACAATATCAATCTGCAGGTGACCAGAGTAAAGGAATCTTGGAAGGAAGACTTTCCCCTGGTGATGGAAGATTGATTTAGAGAAAACCCAAGCAAACTTGACATCCACAAATTCATGGGCCCTGACAGGAAGGATCTATGAGTTCTGAGAGACCTGACAGACAACATAGGTGGGCCATTCACAATTGTCTTTGAAAGGTTGTGTTGATCAGGAGAGGTGCCTGAGGACTGGAAGAAAGTCAATGTCAAAAAGGGGAAGAAGGAGGACCTAGGCAATTACTGGCCAGTAAGCCTCACCTCAGTCCCTGGAAAGGTGATAGATGCATCATTCTGGAAGCTGTCCCTATCAGCAAGGATAATGAGAAGGTGATCAGAGGTAATCATCATGGATTCTTTAAAGGTAAATCATGCTTGACCAACCTGATTGCCTTCTACAATCAAAAGAACTGGATGGATGGATGGATGGATGGATGGATGGATGGATGGATGGATGGATGGATGGATGGATGGATGGATGGATGGATGAATGGATGGATGGAGAAGGGCGAGAGCATATTGTCTCCCTGTACTTTAGCAAGGCTTTCAACACTGTCTCTCACAATATCCTCATAGGCAAACTCAGGAAGTATAGACTGGATAAATGGACAGTGAGATGGATTAAGAACTGGCTGGACAGAAGATCCCGGGGTGTTGTAATCAGTGGTACAAGTTCTTGTTGGAGGCCAGTCACTAGTGGTGTGCCTCAAGGTTCAATACTGGCACCATCATTATTTATCAGTGAATGAATTAGATGAAGGGGTGTGTGCCTGCTCAGTAAGTTTGCTGATGAATTGCTGATGACACAAAGCTGGGAGGAGTGGCCCATACCCTAGAAGGCTGTGCAAACCTTCAGAAGGACCTCAGATTGGAGAGATGGGCAGAGAGGATCTGTTTGATATTCAAAAAATGTTGATGCAGGTCCTGTACCTGGGGAAGAATAACCCCAGCCACCAGCCCAGGCTGGGGGCCAGCCTCCTGGAAAGCAGCTCTACAGAAAAGGACTGGGGGGCTCTTGTGGAAAAGAAGCTGTCCATCAGCTAGCAGTGTGCCCTTGCGGCCAAGGACAACGGTATCCATGTGTACATTAGGAAGAACATTGTCAGCAGGTAGAGGGAGATGATCCTGCCCCTCTACTCAGCCCTACTGAGATCACCTCTGGAGTGCTGTGTCCAGTTCTCTGTCCCTAGTACAGGAGAGACATGGAGCTCCTCAAGCAGGTCCAGCAGAGGGCAATAAAGATGATCAAGGGACCAGGGCATCTCTCTTATGTTGAAAGGCTGAGGGAGCTAGGCCTTTCCAGCCTTGAGAAGAGATGACTGTTAAGATCTGATTAGTGAGAGATGCCTCTGCCCAAATTAAGGTGCAAATGAGACCATATGCCAAAGTCAATAATACAGATTTTATTTAACAATGAATGTGAGGTAGAAAGATAGAAAGAAATAAAAGAGAGGATTGGGAGAGAAAGAGAGATGGCAAGCAGAAGGTAATCACCCCCTGTGAATCCAGGGGCATCCTGTTGGTCCTTATTCACCCTGGGTTTCCTGCTATTGGGGGCCCTGAGGTCATTCAAAACTTCCAACTTTATCCATTCTGTGATTCTGTTATTCCATGATTGTGTTATTCTGTGATTCTGTGAAGTGGCTTTCTTCTGAAAATATTAACATTAAAAGAGTGGATCACTAGCAACTGAGGGTTTCATAGCATGAGGTTATTGCTACTGATGCCACAGTGGCAGATAATTTGCTGGCAGTGTTTTATCTCTATAGCAGGAACTGACAGAACCATTTTCTTACACTCGTCTGCTCATGACAACTGCTCATGAAACCTGTTATTTTCATTATTTTCTGGAGGTGACAGTGCCAGCAGTATATCCTTCTGTCTTCACTTTTACCTAAGTGAATGTTTTGAGCATGTTTTTCTGTTTTAATTAGCTGCATGTTTTTCTCTTCTGTGTGATAGGTTAATGATGGGTAATAGTGAATTTGACTCCTTTTGGTTGTTTCTTATAAAAAGACCTTCTTTCTGTTCATAAAATAGCAGAAAGTTCTGAAGAAAAAGAAAACAAAAAATATACAGTTATACATAGTCTATATATAATAAAGAGAACACATGCATTCTTTAAACCTATATAATTTTGTAGAATATTGATTTTTCCATACAGATATAAGGATATATATTATCTTTTAATGGAAAAAAAAATAATTGTATAAAGAAAATGTATTTTTTTCTATTACATCTTATAAAACACTTCTATGAATGTGTGCATAACATTTTCTTATTTTGAACCATTTACAAAATCTTACACACTAAGTTTACCTAATCTAAAAAGAGAGTTAAAGGATAATTTTATCTTTATGCTAGTTATGAGGTGTTTGATATTTACAATAATATCATAACACTGGTGCTGGGGAATAATTCAAACAGTTTTTTTCAGCTTTGTAGGTAACATGTTTTCTAATTTTACAGCTTGTAGGGAGTTTTTGGGGTTTTTTTGTTTGTTTGTTTGTTTTTTTTCCTATAATTTGGTTCTTAAACCCCAATTCAAATAGTATTGAATGTGTTTCAAATTTTTGGTCTAAATGGTTCAAACCTGAAATTTATGTCTTTAAGTTCTCAAGACTACATCTCTAGACTTGAAGACATTCTGACATCAATAAAAGGTATGGATTAAGTACAACTTAAGCTTTGCAAAGCATCTGAGTGAGATTCAAGTAAAAGGAAGTAAAAGGAAGTTCCTCAGTGCTGCCTGAGTGCTTTGTGAATTATTCCTTCTGAAGGTAATACCTAGGTTTCTATATATTCAAAGAAAAAAAATATATATACATACATATGTATTTGTGGGTATATATATGTATATATATATATAATATTAATTGACTCTGTAGGAAGTTCCATATACATGCATTGGTACTTAATTGGGAGACCCTTGGCCCCCACAATCCATATAATTAATCTGTATTCCATCAACAGTACAAAACAGCTACTTTAGCAGGAGTGTTTCAATGGGTATCTAAAACCTTGGTATGAATTGCCTAAATCAAAGACCTCATTCTGTGAAATAGAATTTGCAACTGTTATATAGATCCCCACAATAGTCTCCTTAATGATTTGAGATTGCTGAGATTCTGGTATTCCCTGTAGCCAATCTATTAATAGTGTGATATAGGTTATTAGTACACAGGAAACACAAAATTATCTCAGGTGTCTCTGTTGTAATCACTGTTCTTAAATAAGGATTGAAAATTTTAGTCTACTCTGAAGTTAGGTTGATGATCAATGTAGCAGAAAATATTTACAGACTCATCAGACTAATAGCTGTTACAGGAAAGGTTACTGGTTGAAAGCTGTTACTGGTTGAATAGGTATTGATATTTTGAGCTGCCCTGGATTATCTGAGAGATATTTGCTGATCTGGCAGAAAAGACAAAGATGCTTAGAAAATCATCATGCTCCTGAAAAATCAGCTGACTGTGAGGTAAGTTGCCAAAGGCTATTTCAAACTTCATCCTACAGAGAAGCAACTGAGCCAAGCCTTAAACATTTAGGTTGAATTACTTTTCTGATCCAATTTATAGACTTAGTTTACATATAAACTTTTTCATATATGTAATATATGCAAAGGCACTTAATTGTAAATGCCCTATTCCAAAATGAGTCTCACAATTGGATCACATTTTTCTTTCAAAATAGTTAAATCAATATTGACCTTATCTTGTGGTCTAAGAGTATTGGGTATACCTAAGGGTCTTTATACCTAAGGGTCTTGGGTATATTGGGTTATTGTCTGAGGAGGATGTAAATACAAGGATATTTAGTGATGGAATACTTTCATGTTTAAAAGAAATTGTTGTGTAGGTAGCTAGGACTGTGAAGGTGGGATTCAGAGCTCAAAAACACTTTATGTTTTTAAAGTTCTACATCAATTTTCCTGTGATGAAAATGCCCACAAAACACCTGAGTACATTACGATAAGAGTGCAATAGAACAGTACCATATCAGCGCTGTTATAAAGACTATGCAATAAATAATTTTAAAGTGAAGCCATATTAAATTACCTGGGAAAGCTTAACATAGGCATTCTGAAACATTCAGCTCTGGATTTCTCAACTTTAATGCTCTTTTCATTTTGCTTGTACAGAAGTTGTGTATGATTGCTATTCCCAGGCAATTATGTTTGTGTCAGGATGATGTAAAGTCAACCTATAGTTTCTAAATTTTTGTTTAAATAAGGGGTTATTTACTTGACTACTACTACAGGATTTCAGAAAAACATGAAAACAAACAACAAATGGCCAGGCACAGAAACAATTTCAGAACAATAAGTTTATGAATAATTTAAACATTGACAACACTTAAATAACAACAGAAGAAAGAAAACCATCAAGTACCATAAAACAGTAGGGAAAAGAAATTTGAAGGATTTTACCTTCAAGCCTCAAATAACTTCTGTGATCTTTCTTTATACAAAAAAGTACATATTTTGTTGTACATAGTTATCATACATTTTAATATTTTCTAGATATTTATGAAAGTATTAATATTGTTTATTTAAAACACAGATCCACTGAATGGAAAATAAATATGTAGCTATTAGATCAACTATAGATATTTGTAGCATATATGTGTAGCTCATGTGAGCTGTGATGAATACACAGTTTCTGAATAAAACTCTCACAGTTTTTAAGATTTTCTTACATTCGTCAATATGTAATGCTTTAAAAAGTATTTGGATTTTTTAGTCCCAGTCTCATGTCTGCAGCCAGAGAAAGGAATATAGATGTCTGAAGCAGAGAGCAGCAATTGATGAAAACTATAGGGACAGAAGTTTTTTCCTTCATGAAAATGATATCAAATGTTCTTCCTTTAAAGAAAGATATCCTAATGCATAAGAACATGTTGTAGGAAGTTTAGGGACAGAGAGGGAATATGAAATATTTGGGAATGACTGGGGAATGCAAGCTATGAGCTAAAGACATAAAAAGAAGAGGGAATACATCATGGTCGTTTAAAGAAACAAGGAAGGTCATCTTTAAGATGAGAACAGATTCTGAAGGCTGATAGAATTTGATATATTAGACAAATACTTTGTTCATATTGAATTACAGTGAACATGTACTATGAGTAAACCTAATATTTTGCTCAGGACAATTAATGTTTGTAGGAGAAGAATACACACAGAATTAGGGTTTCTAATGACTAATGAGCTTGAGACTTCTGTAACCCTACTCATTTGAGCAATTTTGAATTTATTGTACTTCAGTCTCAATTTTGGACATACTACAATAGCAAGTTAATTTTCTTCTGAAAATTTCAAGTTTCTCTACCCTTTCTCCAATTTGAAGTGTGAGTTGGAGAAAAACAAACCCAGACACAAAAGGTATGAATGCTTGAGTAGAATTTCCTCATCTGAGTAGGAGAAAAGTGGTAAGGGGAAGAAAAATGGCTGAAACACTGTTTGTCATTAAGAAACCCTAAAAAACACGATCAAGAAGAACTGGTAGCCTGTTTTTGTCAATGTGTATTCCTGGATGTTGGCCCAACATTTTCATTTATTTATGCATACTGAATCAAGATAACTAAACTGAAATACAGACACAATAATGCTTCAAAAGAAGACAAAATAGTATTTTAAAAAATATGTAAATAATTCAGTTCAGCTTGAAATTAGAAAAAAGAACTCAGAAAAAACAAACTTTTAAAAACTGATTTATAATGCAACAGGAGTTAGGGAAGACATTTCCCTAACTATGCTATATAATTAAGAAGCATAACAATATGACAATAATAAGAGAAATAAACCAAAAGCAATAGAATACTAAAACATTTATTATTTTAATTTTTAATAAATTTTAGTTTAGATAAACTGATTATTCTCTGTGTTACATGAATTGTTTCTCAAAATACCTGTGACCATAGGAACAAATTCAATTTCATGAACATAAACAGTCTGTTTCATCTTCAGGGAAAAGAATGTTAAGAGTTAGTACTTATGAAAAATTAAAACAGATCAAAACTGCCTATGACTTCTTGCATTTGTAAATATGCTAATTTTAGGTGGTTGGTTTTGGTTTTGGTTTTGGGGTTTTTTTTGCAAAAATCTTCTTTGCACAGGGTACTGTTTGAATGTAAGTTGAAAAGTACTACCATCTCAGGAGACTTAGAAATATCTTCACTGTAAATCTCAGACATCTTTAAACAGATAGATGCCTAGGTCATCTACACTCCCTGAGAGACTCAGTGCAGTGTGCACATCCAAGCACACTGAGATCATTGGATTTCAAATAAACAATTGAGCAGGAATTTACATGCAGGTATAGAAATTTTCCTTAATAAGCTGTCTTAGTTCGAGGGAGAACTAAGATATCTATGTTGGTTAAGAAATAATCCCTCTCCTTTAAATTTAGAAAACAGAACTTTAATTAGGACAAATATATATAAAGAAAAAGATAACAGTTCTTAACCACAATTCATATATATATATGTTTGGTTCTTTCCTGGAGATATATATATATATATCCAGGAAAGAACCAAACAACAACAGTTTGTAATAAACCCTTCCACCCCCAAACAACAAGGCAAACAGTCAAAAGATCTTTTGGCTACCCCCCCAAAAAGGGGAAATGCAATTATATTTAGGGACAGAAGGTGGCGCTGTGGCACCTCCGCTGCTGGCCGCTCTCTCTCTCTCTCTCTCTCAGGCGTTGCAGTTATATTTACGGACAGCAGGTGGTGATGTCGCGCCCGGCCTGCTGGCCTCTCTCTCTGGGGAATGGCAGGAGTGCAGTTGCTGAGTCAGCTGCCGTGGGTCCAATGACGAGCAGTGGAAACTCAGCCTCTGCAGTGTAGAAAAATAGGCGTGTTTCTCTTCTTCACAGCAGTCTTCGTGGTGTTCTAGGCTGATTGGTGGAGCCAGAGAGCAAAAAGACACAATCCTGGTCCCACAGCGATGTTGAACCTGGTGTGTCCCATCCTCCCTCCTCTGCGTCAAGAGCTGAGTTCCCGTCCTGCGCAGAAAAAATGCAGAAAACCCTGACCCCTTCCCCCACCCGAGCCCGTCTTCCCTCCCCCTCTCAACCTGGGAAGAGATCAGAACAAAAGGCTGGCTAAGGCAGATAACATCAGGATATGCACATCCTTTGTGTCTTTTGTTAACCATTTTTACCGACACTACGGCGTTGGCTCCAAGCTTTTTGGAAGGAATTCCAACTTAGGTTTGAAACTCTAACACAAGCTTAATGTTTAAATTATTTACTCAAAGACAATAACCCCCAATTTCTAAATCTGTCTGATGATTCAGAACAAAAACTCCTACATTCTGAGGGGATTTTTGTGAAAACTTTTCTGAGGTTTTACTTTAGGAGGAGAACCTAGAACCTTGCTCTCCATTTTTCAAGTAAGTGTTCCAATCATGAAACTGTATAAAACCATAGAAAGTTTATAAAGGGAAAGGTAAGTGCAAATGAATGAGAAAAAGAACATCGTTGGGTAAGAAATCTCACTTTTGTGAATACTATTCTGACTTCAGAAAAGTCAGAATTATAATTATTAGACACTGAACTGCCATTGTCAGTGCAACATCCAATGAATTAGTATGAGAATTCACTTTCTGCAGTTTAACAAGGAAGTGAACATCTACTTCAGTTTTCTGAAATGTTAACATTACACTCATCACTACAAATCTCTAAGCTTGAATTGTTCTGCATCTTCCATTAGTCTTTCAGCCTTCTTTGTCTATCAACTCATCCAGCATGACTGCAATGTACATTCTTTCTGATACAAAAAGATGTTCCAGCATCTTTCTGACAAGACTATTTTTCCTGAATCTGTCAAGTTCATACTATTCTATGTTTGTTTCCAGTGTTTCTGTAAATACATAGTCTGTTATCTTTTACAAACTAGTAACTATTTCCATAGAAACTAATGAGTGTAGTACTATACTTAAAATGTTTCATATATTGAAGCAGTCCTAGTAGTTTTGATATTGGTCATGTTAGTTCACAGCCTAAGAGAAATCTACCCATAAAACCAATATAAAAGTAGGCAGTTGTTCTCAATGAGACAAATGGAAAAAAAAAAAAAAAGCAGAGTTGAAAGCAAAAATAACAACAAAAAAAAGTGACAAAATTAATACTCAGTTAATTAAAAATATTTAGTTTTGTGACTTTTGACTCAAATTTTAGTTGGTTTATTTTTTAGTGTTTTTTTCTGAAGGGAATAGACATACTGATCTGGATGAGGCAGGAAGATGGAATTTGCACTATCTTAATAATATATTTTTGAATAAAAGTTTTATTTTTAAGTGGACTAGAAATGCCCTGGTTCTCTTACAAATGGTGACTTTTACATACTACAGGACAGAATTATATGTTACGGACTATCATAATAATCAACTTAGAAGCAAATCAAAATTATAACAATATATATAGTTAAATTAATAAGAAATTTGATTCAAATATTACATAATATACAATTATTTTTATGCAGAATTTTTTTAAGAATGTGAGATTTGTCTTTTTGATTGTATGTGATAATTGCATTGCTCTTTTCACACAAACCTAGCTGAACTTAGACATGTCTTTCAGTGTCACCTTTCATTATCATTCTTAAGCTACTCAACTGCAAATAGATCAGAAGTAAAAGACATGTACAAATAATTGACCCTAATGCTTAAATCAGAGGAAACATCTTTATTTCCAACTCAAGTTACATTTAAAACAAACACTGCATTTTTCTATTTTTCAATTTACTGGCTTTTCTGGAAAGTGTCTACATTCTGGATTTAATATTTTGCTAATTCTTCAAAACTAAACCTAGTTCTTATTTTCCTCTTCTTGAAACCAACTTGAACTGTCATAGTTGAAGAGCTTTTAATTAAAGCAAGCATTTTGTCACTATCATGTCTAAATCCCTTTCCATTTGCTGTGAAATGACTTATTGCACTATGTTCTGTATTTCTTTAGTCAAAACAGCTCACACAATAGTTCTTTCTGATCATTTGCAATTTTTTTTTTTTTTAAATTCAAAAAGAATTTCTAACCTGAAAAAAAAAAGTTTTGGTTTGGGTTTGTTTTTTATTTATTTGGGGGTTTTTTAGTAACTTTTTTGCTATCAAGTGAGTGGGGGAAAAAAAAACCCTATGTAAAATAATCTACATATTTTTAATGTCTATGGGTCCATATAACTGAATATAAGACTTTTTATTAAAGAATTTTTAATTCCTTGCATTTTTTCCTCTCTTCCTATCTCTGCTTGTACGCTTTAAAGTCTGAGTGTTGTCTAGCTGAATCACAAGATCAAACAGCATGTCATGTAGCAATAGTGGTGTGAGGGTAGGGTTAATTCATAATTTCTGAGAAAGTTTCATGCTAAGTCTTAAGTGAAAAATGCAAAAAAATGTACTTGAGTAGGACATGGTGGAGATGCAAAGTGTTTTGTTTTTCCTCTTGCACCTTGAATCTGAGTAATATTAATAAATATGAACAAAACATATTTTGCCTTCCAAAACTGGTACCTTGTATACACCTACAATGATCACAAACAACAGATAGCTGATATTTCTCATATCTTAACCATTCACTTTTAATACTGAAAAGCTCAGTTAGAGCCCAGAAGAGAAATATTTTTCATGGAGAAAAGGGTGGATTTCTGAGATTTGATGATTTTTTTTTCTTTTATGTTGTTCAGTTTTAGTCTTTTAAAGCAATTATAATAAGCACATACATACACAGTAGTTGCTGGAAAGCTAGAGATAGTTTGATCTTTGGAGAAAAAACAAGTACTATAGTAGACTGTTCTGTAGTTTCCTGCCCAGGCTATAAGGAGTGCAACTTAGTAAATAGGATGCATTTCTCTTTCTTGCTACAGATAAAGTCTGAAAAACAGACACTGGAAAGACAAAACACCAAATTCAGTCATACTGTAATTCTTCTCTTTATGCTGAAGGAACACAGAAAAGAACAGAGCTTCTTCCTTTGTATAGCCTTAAAGACTAATGAGGATCACAGGAGAATTGTTAGAAAGTTTTATCAGTTATTGTCCTAGTTCAGCAGGAGGGACCAGTTATCACTGTGTGGGGGTGATCAAAACTATGTATTCTACCCCCTCTAT
>JAWWMP010000001.1:74181461-74215252 GCA_035047865.1 Dendrocincla tyrannina
ACTGGGATCCCAGCATCACTGGATACTGGATTTGTGTTCCTTTTTTCCTTTCCCCAACATCGACTGTTTTCATCCGTCCGTGATCATAACTACTACAAAGCTTGCTGTAAGGAAAAGAGGTGGGAGAAAGGCCCCGGTTTTTCTGCCCCTGCGAAGACAGGATTGCTGCTGCTTTTTGCTTTCCATTTCTCCTCTCACCAGAATTAACCTGGGAACTACCTGCCACCTCGCCTGAGGGGAGAGCCCAGCTGGCTGGGCGTGACATCACCACCTGCTGTCCGTAAATATAGCTGCAACCCATGGGAGAGGGCGAGCTGCCAGCAGCGGAGGTGCCAGAGCGCCACCTGCTGTCTGTGGATATAATTGCATTCCCCCTTTTGGGGGGTAGCCAAGAGGACCTTTTTGACTGTTTTGCCTTGTCATTTGGGGGGTGGAGGGGTTTGTTGCAGACTGTTGTTGTTTGGTTCTTTTCTGGATATATATATATATATGTTGTGGTTAAGAACTGCTATCCTTTTCTTTATATAAAAAAAAAGGATAAAAAAAAGGATTCTTTTCCTTTTCTATATTTTCTCTCTAGTTAAAGTTCTGTTTTCAAAATTTAAAAGGAGAGGGATTATTTCTTGGCCAGCATAATATCTTAGTTCTCTGTTGAACTAAGACAGACCCAGAGTCCCTCATGGGACATTTCTTCCAGCCCATTCACCAGTTTTGTTGCTCTCCTCTTTTGACTGGGTGGTTATACTGTGTTTGATGTACTGCAGGATACAGTATGCAATATATGTTCCTATTATTCAGTTGATAAGACTGACAATTTTAACATGAAGAGACAAAATGTCAGTAACTCTCTGAGAATTATTGTAAACCAAATTTCATAGATTGTTCAAAATTTACTAGAAAAATTATTACAAAGTAACTGCAATCAGCATGCATTGATTTTTTTATCGTCTCAGTATACCAAATTTAGTACAGTATGCATTCAGAACTGTGGAGTTCCTTCGATAAAATTGTGAGTCCTGATGCTTCCTAAACTACTTAAGATCATCATGTTCTTGAAATTCTTTGATTTCAGTTCCCATATTTACTTTTTTAAAAATAGATCCATTTAGAATGAGTTATGTTAACACATTTTTACACATCCTGTACCACAAAACTCTCTGCAGACCAGAAACTCCAAAGATTATTACTAAATCTTATAAGATAATTTCAAGATTTACCTGTCTGTCCATATGGTACAATTTCAGTTACCTACACATGATCAGAAACCCAGAGTTTCTGATTAATTTGTATTTGTTTCTTGCTCAGTTTTAGGTGAAGAGTGCATGTGTATAACTAGGGAAAAAAGGGTGGGGGAGGAGGGAAAATTAAAAAAAAAAGTAAAGCAGGAAACTAGAATAAAAAACCCAGCTGAAATAAGGAAGAAGGGAAGGGGTGTGATACTCCAGTTCTGGGACTGGAGTACTTTTTTCTTATGTGAAACCAACATTATATTCTGGAAGTTATGCATGCCAGTCACCACAGCAGGGTTTGATTCTAGGTTTCCACTGAATCAATTATCTGAAAGATAGATTCCTCTATAAAAGTAGATTTTATTTATTAGCTGAATTGTAGCTTGAGCTGTGTGCCTCCAGAGAGGGACTCTGAACAAAGAAATCCATCAGCAATTATATGCTTTCTATCTAAGTTCCCCACCCCCCACATGAGAATTCAGACCAATAGTAATATTAAGGTTGGGGATCCACCCACCCTTCATTGGATCCTTTTATCGTCTGTAGATGGGCTGTTTCTTTTCTTATGCTGGTGATTGTAGCTTCCTTATCTTATGACTTGAACCAGCTCAGGAACCTTTGCTTATTTAACTAGGCAAATGCTAACATATATATGTGAATGTTCACCATCTGAGGCTCCAGCAAATTTAGATACTAATGCTAGCCAAGATCTATAGAAGTAGGATATTAAATTGTACGGCAGTTAAATAAAATAATCAGTCTCAAAACTTCAGGCTGTTTTCTTGAATAAACACATTTAGGTTATCATTAGAATTTACATTATTGTTCTTCTCCAGCTCCTATGAAACATATGGTCTTACATAGACATTATTAAAATGTAAAGCTGAATTATGAAGAGTGAAGCTGGAGAGAAGGTCCTCACATGAAACAGATTTTAATCTCAAAAAACTATTGATTCCACTCCCACTTCATGGAAAAAATAGTCTGAAAAGAAATAGTTCCTATGCATCTAAATAATTCTGTTGAAAATGTAATAAAAATATGAACTCTAACACCATCACTATCAAGTCTAAACTAAGATGATTGGATTTTGGGTGGGTCAATCTATTGAGTTTTATTGGCCATTACCAATTATCTTGTTGAAGGCATGATAACCATAAAGCAACTAATTTCCTTCCTTCAGCAGAAAGTATTTATATATATGCATACATACATATTTATATAGGTGTGTATTTATATATATATTTAGACTATTACATTTTTTTTTATTTTTTTTTATAGTTTAGATCAGAGCATACTTTCTGAAGCAAATCTCATTTTCTCCTTTACTGTGATACTGTCCTTTGATTTTCACTGCAGACTAATCCTGGAGCTTGCAAACTGCATTTATTTCATCTGAAACTAAGCTAGGACTAAACTGACTGTCCTCCAATGATCCTTTTTTTCAGATCAAGTTAGTGTCATATAAAACCCTGTGAAAAGCTGATAATCTTCTATTACCCCACATTATTTTCCAGATTCAACATACTGTTTTAACAATCCCTTGCCTAGTTACAGAAAAGATCAATATTTTTTAGACCAGGACAGCTTTAGATACTGCAACCCTAGTGTTCACAAAAGTTCCTAACATAGGTATTTAGACATTCTCATACTTAAAAATGAGAATAATCATACTTAAGATTCTAGATGAAACTATTGCATAGCATAGTCATTAAATATGAGCTAAGTTAAATGGAAAAAAAAAATAAATTCACCCAATTTTCTCGATTACTTCAGATTTCAAAACATTTAAATGAATATTAGATGTCTCTGTTACTTTTTATCTAGGCAAGCTGGATACATTCGGGATGTGTCAGGCCATCACAACAGTGATTTTATGAGATTCCCTACAGCCACAATGCAGCCACAGGTTCAGTGCTATTTATCACACACTAGGATTAGAAATACATAGAGGTCAATTTGATAGGCTTTGAAGTCCAGAGAAGAGATGATATTTCCTGCAGTGTCTTGGTAGGTTTTAATAAGATTTAGGAATCTTATGTCCATATCGCTATAAATACCAATTCAATTTCCTCACAGTGCTGATAACCTAGTGAAAATTTCCTCCTGAAAAAGGAGGCCAGAACTATATAGAGGGGTAGAAAATGAAATATAGTCACAGCAATCATTGTTCACCAGTACATGGCAAGAATTTTCAAAAATTGCACATAAATTACCCACTTGACTAGATGATATAAATAAACCTTGGACATTTTAAAGGTCCAACTGAATAAAGCCCTCAACTGCTTTGAGCAGGTCATTGGACTTTGGTGTACTTAAGCTTGAAATATGGAAAGGAAATGCAGAAGGCAAGGATCCCTCTATTTGAAACAAAATGAAAAGTTGTAACCTTCCATATGCTCTGAACTTACAGTGTTGTGAAATACCATCTGTCTCTGACATTTAACCTTATGTATGGAACTGACTGCACAAAGAAGTGTGATATGAATATTTTGTAATGTTAAAATAACAAACTGTGTTTGATGCACAGCTTTAATTTAGAGTGTGAACTTAATGAGTAAAATTATAGCATGGGAAAGCACTGTAATAAAGGGATTTTTTTGTTGTTGTTGTTTGCTTGCTTTTGGTGTCTATCTCTTTTCTTTTCATAAACTACCAGTTTGACTTGGAACATAATGGGAAATTACTGAAATATTTCAAACAGTATGGAGAGACAGGTGGGCAGAATGACAGATAAGATAAATTATTTTGGCAGCATCTTTTTGGCCTGCAGAGATCTGGGACTATCACAGAATATGCTGAGTTGGAAGGGAGCCACAAAGACCATTGAGTCCAGCTCCTGGCCCTGCACAGGACCATCCACAAGAGTCACACCATGTGCCTGAGAGAATCATCCAAAGGCTTCTTGAACTCTGTCAGGCTTCCTGCTGTGGCCACTTCTCTGGAGAAACTGTTCCAGTGCCCAACCACCCTCTGGGGGAAGAACCTTTTTCTAATACCCAACTCAAACCTGCCCTGACACAAATTCAGGCCATTGCCTTGGGTCCCATCACTGGTCACCACAGAGCAGGGATCAGCGCCTGCCCCTCCTCTTCCCTTCATGAGGAAGCTGTAACTGCAATGAGGTCTCACCTCAGTCTCCCCTTCTCCAGGTTGAACAGACCAAGTGACCTCAGCCACTCTTCACACAGCTTCCCCTCAAGACTCTTCACCATCTTTGTTGCCCTCGTTTGGGCACACTATAAGACCTTAATATCTTTCTTATATCGTTGCGCCCAAAACTGCACACAATTTCCAAGGTGAGGCTGCCCAGTGCAGAGCAAAGAGGGGCAATCCCCTCCCTCGACTGGCTGCTGATGCTTTGCCTGATGCCCCCCAGGACACGGTTGGCCCTCCTGACTGCCAAGGCTCTGCTGACTGATACTATCAAAATTAATATATAGCCATAATCAGAAAAAGAAATGTTTAAACTGCTATTGCATACAGGTAATTCCTTCTTTCAATGATCAGTATCATCTTATTTTTTCGGAATTTTCCCTGGTCAGTCTGAGTGCACCTGTTACTTCCTGTACTATATTTAACCCATAAATATCATAAAGCCGAGACCATCCTTCTGTTTTCCGCTTTTGTGGCTGTTTTCACTGAAAGATCCATATACAAGATTGGGCTTTTGTAGTGTTATAGTAATACTCACATTGATGTATTTGTCAAGAACAAATCAACTCAAACAATTTTAAATCTTACTTCAACACAATTTCTTTTTAGTGGATAGGAGGAAAAAGAAAAATGTAACCTACTTGGTTTGGTTGACTTTGTTTTTCATGGCATCTTCATAATTAGACTTAGAAAATTATGTGGCACAACATTAAGACAACTGTCCAGCTCATTTAAAATCTGTACTTTAAAGAGTAGTTAACAGTGCCTCAGGGGAAAACTAGCAGAAAATTCCATATGGAGCCCAGTAAATCTAACAAATTCATTTAAAAAATTGCATATAAAATCTATTGATGACTCAGAGTCTTAAATGGTTGCAATTTCTTAGGGCAAAACTAGAATTAAGTTAGTTGAACTGGAGGAATGATTTAAAATCAATAATGATCAATAATCTTATTCATCAATAAGTAATTAATTAAATCCAGTAATGACACAAGCAAACTACTGTCTTCAAGAAATATCAAAATCACAACTAGACAACAGAAAATAACGGATAGGAGGAAATGCTTAAAAAGTATGATGAGTGATAAACTGAATCTAGCCAACAGTGTGCGCCTGTTACACAAAAGTAATTTTTTTTTAATATCTAAAAGAATGTCATATGTAAGACAGAATGCTGTTAAACTTTCAGCTGAAATGTTAATTTAAGTTTTTCAATTAAAGTCTACAAAATATGCATACTTATCAAATCTAGATGTGATAATATAGGAAATAATTCTAAGTAATGTTTTAGAGGAATGTAAAGAAAATATGAACACTTTCCTTTTGACTGAAATTATTTAATTTTATGCAGGAAAGGACAGTACTAGAAATAGTGGGATTACCTGGATGTTGGAAATTACAAAAAAACCTTCCAAAACCTTCCAAAACCTTCTAAGAGGAATTTTTGAGTGTTACTTAATTCAAATATCTATTGATATTGTATTTAAGGGGACAGTAATGAATACCTCTCAAGGCACTGACCGTATGCTTTATCTCTCAGAAATGGAACAAACCCCAAGCACTTAAGACAGTTAAAAACTTGTTTGTTTTGAGTTTTGATTTTTTTTTTTAATGGAATGCTCATTTTTGGAATTAAAACCAAAATCATAATACTCATTAAAAAAAAAAAAGCTTTTGAATATTAATATTTCTGAATTTTACATATGAAAGCCTTGAACGTGGAGACTTGTTAAGTGATAGTTAAATAACAAATAGAAAACTGTTACTATGTCTCAACTATCTCAGCCTTTCCTCATATGAAAGTCCACATAAAAGCTGAGAAAGTGACCTTTGCAGGCCACTTGGTCCAACCTTTCCTTCTTAGCTGTCCAAGATCATGTCCAGATGGCTTTAGAATTTCATTGAAAATGGGATTCCACAGCCTTTCTGGACAACCTGTTACAGTGACAGGTTAATCTCCTGATAAAGGGTATCACACTTGCTCTTGCTCTATCTCATGTTGCTGAATTCCACTTGTCCCTTGAAGAAGTTGTATGTTGCCCACTGAGGGGTTTACATAACTAGGTAGAATACCAGTTGTTTATTAATGGAATTAACCAGACAAATGGTTCCACCAGCAGCCATGGAACTGAGAAAGAGCTCTTAATCTGCCAATTCTTTCTGTGTCCAGTTTGGGTGAGGTTACCCATGATGTTTCAATCTCTTAACGATCTTTGTGGAGTACTTCCAGATTTTTCAAGTAACTCCATATGTTTCTTGTACTGCAGCACCAAGAACCGAACACAGTGCTCTAGGTATGACTTCACCAGCACTAAGCAGAGGGGAAGGATTACCTTCACTGAAACACTACAAATGCTCTTCCTAATATAGCTCAGGATTCTGTTGATCTTTTTTTTGCCACAAGGGTGCGCTACTGACATAGTCAGGTTGCTGCCCAATATGAATTCAGGGTCCTCCTCAGCAGAGCTGCTTTCCAGTCAATCGCCCCCAGTCAGTCCCTAGCATGTACCAGTGCCTGGGATAATTTCTCTCAAGGTGCACAATTCTGTCCTTCCTCTAGAACTTCAGGGCATTCTTCTCAGCTCAATTTTGCAGACCGTTGAGATCCTTCTGTTGACAGCACAACTCTAGTGCCTCCTCCCAATTTCATATATGCAAAAACATCCTCAGCAAACACCCTGTCTCAGCATATAGGTCATAAATGCAGGTGTAAAGCAACATTGGTCATAGCACTTACCAGAGAGTACAAAACTGATTACTTGCTTCCAGCTGGGCTCTACCACTGATCACAACCCTGTACTCCGGGCACAGGCCATTCAGTAATTTTTCAATCCACCTCATAGTGCATTAATCTAACCTGTGTTTTGCCAGCTTACCTACAAAGATGTTATGGCAGACAATGTCAAACAATGTCCCTGAGGATAAGCCTTACTACAGTAAACAGTAGTGGACTCCCCTATATATGTACTACCCATGCTTTATTCTTCATGAAATAACCTTTCTCATTATGAATTTTGTTGGTTTAGACATAGTATGAAATTAAATCAGAGCCTGATGTTGTTTTTCTCTTAAAAAAACAAACAAACAAACGTGAATTCAGGTTTCTGTTCTGAATCAAGTATGAAGAAGATTCAAAATAAGTTACAAAATATCCCCATGGTGTAATACTGTTCTACATTCAGGTCACTAAATGCCAAGTGGAATGGCATTCAGAGGAAAGACTGTATGCAACTTACATCAGAAGGAATGTGTCGTCAAATTAATTCATTTTGTCAAAGTATTTAAGTAAGATTTAAGAGTGCTCTAATAACTGAGTAATGTGTTGGACTGGCACAGTCAGCACTGTCTTTTTTGTTTTGCCCTTCTTTAAATATGCCACCAAACACTCAATTCTTATGTGGAAGAAAAGCAGAAGGTGAATTTGTGAATAGCTGAGGCTGGTCCCAGATTGACTATCTTTCCTTCTTTCAAGGAAGGGTAACAAGATGAGGAAGAATGGAAAAAACCCAAGAAATATAAGGCTAAACATAAGAGTACTCTTTTTATTCAAAACTACAGAAACATTTATTATTTTCTTTCAAATAATTTTCTTGCTTTTACAAAAAGAAAAAAAATGCTTAAAAATTAGAAAAAACTAACTTGCTTTGTTTTAAATGAAACCAGTATCTGTAGAGTTGGATAGAATATATTTATATCTTATTTTTATGGATTCCTCATTCACTTCCTTATAATTCAACCTTTTCCTTTACTAGTTTTTATGGTTTTTCTGATAATAATTCTACAGAAGTCTGTGACAAGTCTTATACATAAATGTCTGAATAGTTTTAGGACTTCTGAATTAACACTTTCTGCTATTTCATCCATTAGGTCACTACATATAATTTTTACATCTCTACTTTGCTAGTATTGCATGTTAAATTGTTAATCACATTGCTGGTAATTAATGTTTCTTTGATAATTTATTAATAATAAGTTTATCTCAAAAGACACATATCAAAGAATCAGGGGTATATGTATACACAAAGAAACGTCAATTCTCTAGCTGTTTTCCTCTCTATATAGTTTCATTTCAATCTTTCTTAGAGATAATGAGATTCACTCATAATAAAATTCTTGGGAATAGAGCTGTGTTACTGCTAGTGCTGTTGCTATAAAATGCATTTTTTTTTCTTTTGTATATTAGCTTCGAAGGCCTAATTTCAACTCTGAAAGATAAAAAGAAGAGAAATAAGAGCTTTTTTTTTGTTTGTTTTTTTTGGTTGTTTGGGGGGGTTTTGTTTTCTTTATTTTTTTTTTTAATCTTCTATATTCTGTAAAGTTGCAAAGCATTCCTTAGGAATGTGGGATACATGATATCAGTAAAGACTTTAAGGTTAGATGCTCTAGTATTTGTTAGCAGGATTGATTTTGTTTTCCAAAGTTTAAATGGAATGTTCTTCTACTTCCTTGTAGCACCAGCGTCAAATAAATTAGACAGATTTCAGAATGTCCAAATCATCTTAAAGCAGGGGACAAACCAATTCCAGAAGGGAACACAACCATCCTAGAAGTCTAAAGGCAAACAAACAAAACCAATTCCAGAAGTGGACCCAAAGAACAGTAAGATAACAGAGTCTCACTTCAAAGATGATCTGTGTCACAGAATCTGGAGTCAGACAAGTGTCCCTAAGGAGAAAAACCAAGATCCTGTAGATACTCTGTGTGGAGAATTAGGCTGTTCAGAAAGGAAAAGTGCATGCAGCACGGGAAGTTTTGTGAGAGGGAGACCATCACATTTGTGTAAAAATTAAGAGCTGCTTGAGAACTGGTAAAAGGCTTTCTTTTATTCTGTATCCCATTTTTTGGTCAATGGCTGTCCTTCTTTCTGGTCTAGGAAGGGCAATCAGCCATTTCCTGTGTAACATTTTCTTTTGTTTTCTTAAGATTATTTTGTTCACTCATTAATATCTGTGAAAAATTTAACCAAATCGTCATAAATCTAAAGCCTTCTGAGGCAGAACTGGGAGGTTAATACATATTCATTGATTTATATGATTTCAATATGAATAAATTCTTGTACCAAATCCCAGGCTAAATTTGGTTGAATTCCATAATTCTCAGTTGGTTGAGAAAAACCTCCATAAGATAAAGGTAAAATCTTCCCCCACATCCAACCAATCAAGACTGCTACCATCACTTTGATCATTGGACTTCTAAATCCCAACATTCAGGTTTCGTCATCAGATCCACAGCTGGTGATTTTTTCCTCTCTGTTATCTACTCTTACACTTTCATTCTCTCTATTTATTTTCCTTATATATTTTCTTAAGTGATATTTTCCTAATTTTATATCATTTTATATTTTGCTATTGCTAATGACCAAAATGACTACCTACATCTTTTTATTGTGATAAATTGTTCTAATATATATATATATATATATATACACACCAGTCATTCAGTGTCATTTCACTCTAATCTGCTGCAAGGGATACATTGACAAGAACCTCAGCCACCGTACCACAGAGGCTGGTCATAACTTTATATTGAATGCCCCACCTCTGAAAATGGTTAAGGTCAGATTGGACAAAGATCTGAGCAACCTGGTCTAGTGGAAGGTGTCCCTCTCCACGGCAAGGAAGTTGGAACTAGATAATCTTTAAAGTCCCTTCCAATTCAAATCATTCTATGATTTTGTGTCTCTGGTTTCTAGGCTGTAGTTCAAAGAGGCTGCACTTCTTAAGGATGCTTTTGGCACCAAGGTCTAGTTCCCAGGCTCAGACCTCCCAGTCTGCCCAGCAATTCCTCTACCAGTAATTTTCAGCAGACATGTTCTTTTCCTCTGCAATTTTCATAACCTTTCTGGCTGCTCACATCTTAAATGTAAAAATAAAATAAATGAAACCTTAATGAAAATAAACTTAATGAAAATACCAACTACTACAAAACTGTATGAAATTATATTATTACACTTGTCTTGCAATGAGAGACACAACATCGATTAGGAAAGCTGCTTCACAGCACAGACAAAAAAGACCCCTGACTTTACAAGTCTTGATCTTGTATATCAAAGAAAATTCCATGTGTTCCATGTGTTGAGAAAATTTCTCAATGTCAATTCATTTATTTCCTTTTATGACTTTATATCTAGGAGTCTATATGGAAGAGTCATTAAACATGTGGTGTCATTTCAAAACAGAAGCCTATTAGCTAATATTTTGATGTAAACAACATAAGGAATGGTATCAATGTCATGAAGAATAGTAGTAACTTTGAAAATATTCCTTGAAACATTCCTCCAAGTACATATGCCAAAGCTGGTTTATGTGTCTCATAAATTCTCAAATGCCTGCTTCCTTGATGAAGTTAAATATTTGATAATATGTTATTCACCCATTACTTCTATTAAATGTTATATCTCAGACTTAAATACTTGTGAAATCCCTGGGCAAGATTTCCAAAGACACAAATAATGTTTATTACACCGTACTGTCTTCCTCTGACAACTCAATAATTTCAACTGGCAAATCTTCCTACTCTTGAAGTCAGATTAATTTGCTATCCTTAAAATCCTATTGTTAATCAGTATACCGTGATATTCTCTTCCTCGTAAGTTCTGTAGTAACAGTACCTATCTAAAAGGATTTTTTTTTTATAGCCCATTTTTTAAAAAATCTTCACTCCTTTTTTCTCTTTTTTTTACAGTTATTTCTGGGAGGTTGT
Source organism: Dendrocincla tyrannina (assembly GCA_035047865.1). Lineage (NCBI taxonomy): Eukaryota > Metazoa > Chordata > Aves > Passeriformes > Dendrocolaptidae > Dendrocincla > Dendrocincla tyrannina. The sequence continues at coordinate 74,192,549 of JAWWMP010000001.1, forward strand.
GTTTTATCCTTAAGTGCATCCATGAACAACATGGAGTCAGAGCAATATAACACATATATGTAAGTATTTTTTTCTTTTTTTTTCAGATTGTTTATGTTGTTTTTGGTTATCCTATATGAATTTTACCCAGATCCTCTATGTGAAATGAGCTTACTAAAGTCTGTATTTGTAGACCTTTCAAGATTCTTGGAGGAAAATAAAACAAAACTGCACTAATGAAGCAGACAAAAAAATTGCACACACTTACATGACCGCTCTGACCTCACAAGCAAATTAAAGTGATCACTCACAGAATATGAATGCAACAGATTGAAAGCTAAATACCAGTCATTTCAGACTTAAGTGCTAAGCTGTTTAATGTTTTCCTTTGGAGCCCAGTCAAATTTAAAAAAAAAAAAAAAAGTCCACTGTCTTTAATGTGGTCCACAGTAAACACTTGCTGAAATGTGTGTTTTGAATAAATATAATGTATAAGGCCTGTTAGGGTTTAACTATATGAGGGAAAAAGTATTCTTAAATAATAGTGTCTTGTAACTAGTACCTCTAGGATATACTTTTATGACATAAGGAAACAAAAAAAAAAGTCTGAAGCCCAAGCACACCTTTGAACTTTTCTTTAACCAATTCAGTTACTGAAAGCTATAGGTAGTAAGCAATTGATTTAAGGCCCTGAATGGCCAGCAGAACCCCACTGTAGGTTTCAACTATTAGTGAGAACTATAATTAAATAAAATATTCTAATTAATCGAATATTTAAAACAAACAAACAAACAAACAAACCTTACTTTGGATAGTTGGTAAGGGTGGGGTATATTTTTTCCTATGAATTAGCTTCACACAAAGCCCACGGCCCCCTTGTTTTGGAGGTGCAAATATCAATATGCAAACAGTATGATTTAAATAATAATAAAAAAAAATGTTTAATGAGAAGCAACAGAGGCAAATACTTCTTCTATTAGCCATAGTCAGGGAGTTACTTGACCTAGAAGAAATGCTGCTGGAACAGATGTTCTCATTCAGAAAAAAGAGTTCTTGAAACTCAGAGAAATAAAAAGGCTTAAAATTATCCTATTCAGTTATTCTATACACTGAAAAATAACCATTTAGCAAACTCTTCTCTTCCTACCCTTCCTCCCTGCCTCCCATTCCAAATACCTACAACAGAAGTTTTAATTTTAATGAACAAATCATAGTTTCCAGTAAGGGCTGAATCACAGTATCAACCTACTTTAATTTAACACTACTGCTGTTGAGAACCAAGCAACCTTTACCAGAGACAAGATGGACTGCTAAGAAGAGGTATAATGCATTATGCACTGTATCATAAGGTGAAATTCTAAAGATATGCAGAAAAAAACCCAGAAGCAGTTGTGGTTTGAAAGAGTGACAGCATTATTCTAGCAGTCTCTGTGTGTCTTCTATATCACCTACACTGAATGTATGCACAGAGAATATGTGCTCTTCTAGATGCAAAAGTAAATACTAGACAGGAAGTATCTTGATGATTAAAATAAAAAATGAAAGATATAAAAGATGTAAAAGTATGCTGAGTAGTCATATACATTCAAGATTAAGCTGAGTTAGAACAACGAAGTGTCAGCTCTTATCTCAGTAAAAATTCCTACTATTAAGAGAAATGTCATCCTCTTTTTTTTTTGGAGTCTATCCTGCTAGTGAGATAAAACTGGTGAAACTTAGAATACAGTATTGATGAATCAGTAAGTTCCTTTTCCATCCTTTCTGAAGGCCAGTTCTAGAGAGTGCCCGAAACTGAATGTGTCAGGTATACTGCTTGAGAAACAAATAAACAGTTAAAAAAACTCATCCATAAGAAAAGTCACAGATCATGATTATAACTTATCACAAACCCTAGTATTAATTATCTGAATGAATAAAAATTATAACTGAAAAATGGCATACATTTCTACTTTACTCTTCCACAGGTTGCTGCTAGTTTGCTTTTCCCTCTCAGAGAATGAGGTCCTGGCTGGAAGTGGCTGTCTGAAACAAATATGATAAAATTTTCATACTTGTATTCTAATTGTGGGGGGTTTGTCGGCTTTTTTGGGGGGGCTTTTTTGTTTGTTTTTTCCCTGGGAAACACCATGTTTGGGTAATCTTTTATCCAGTTTAGGAATGTTCCTTTCTCTAAGGCTTGCAATTGATCAATTGATTATAGTGACTGTAACTAAAGCAATTTATTTTTTAAGATATCTGTTCAATCTTGATGGTTTCGTTTTGTCTATATACAATAGAGAAGATTAATTTACTGCACCGAACTTTCTCCAGAAGATTTTTTTTTTTTTTTTATTAAATATTGTGCTTCTAGCATGGAAAAGAGAGTAAGATGCTCTCGACAGTGCAGAATACAGAATACACTAAACTCAGATTATTTGACAGTATACAATTTATTTCATTGTATTCTTAGCTGAAACTGTTATAGACAGTGTTTGTTTCAGCATATAAGGTTGAAAGGGGGGCAGATGAACACTAATGTGTTCTGTGATTTAGAGAGATCTAATGAACAAACAGCTCAACAGATTATAAACTAGAATACCCTAATTTAAGCTAAAAATGTCTGCCTTTGTGAGAGATACTTGTCTGAAGACTACAAATTCAAAAATGTATTCATTTTTACATCTTTCCATCTGTACAATAGTAACTTTAAAAGAGTTTGTGATTAATGTAATACTGTCTTTTGTTTATTACACGGTCCTTTCATTTACTTTAATTACAGAGTATACCTAAAGAGATAATTACTGCCATTCTGCATAAATTCAAATCCCAAATATGCAACAAACAAGTTAAATAAATAAGGAATGTTTTTTGTAATTTTTTAAAGATCCATACTGTAGAAGTGTCCATATCAAACACTATGTTCATATCTGTGGTTACAATAATGGAAAATTGTACAGGCATACCTATGGATTAATACACATATAACATTGTTGAAAAATAAAAGAAAAAAAAAAACACACAAGATTACTGTTAGAAAAATTTGAGTTGGCAGAGAGAGAAACTTGACAAAGGTAAGCAAATGTGATGAAGTGATATGATAAATTGTTCAGGCATGTTGCTGATGACAGTTCCCTTGATGGAAGCAAAGAAAACCAGTCACCTTTGAGAACAAGGGGGCTGTTCTGATCCTGAGTGACATTGAAAGGAATTCAATGACTTTCACTGGGGTAAAGATGAACACGATTTTTTAGGACATCTCTGTATAGCAGAATAAAAGTGTGATCAAGATTTAGCATAATTTTTCTGACTTCTGGGTTTTTAATATCAACAATAATTAAGATATTAATATTGCATTAATATATTAATAATACTGAGAGAAAGCAAATTTTTCAGGACTAAGGATTTTTCTTCAGATTTTTATTGTATGACCATGGTGATAACCACTTCTTATGACAAGACTGTGACTAGGTGGTATTTCAAAGTATGTGGAAAATAGCAGATTCATACTTCATTACATTTCTCCAGTGATCCAATTGTTTTTGAAGCAATCAGCACCTATCAAAACATTTTTTTCAGTTGCACTCTATACATTGTTATTCTCTCTGACAAAAAATAGCCAGTGAATAAACTTTCCATTATCTAGACATCATTTGTTCTATGTAATATATACACCACATCTATACATGATGCCTATATTTAAGGTTCTGTAAGGCTACTCCTATGTTTTATAGTAGGTATGCACTTTATGTATTGCTACATCATGGCCTTTTCATTGACAAAGTAACACGGTATTTGGATCCTGTGTGTTCCATAACTTCTTTGCATAGGGATATTCTATATTGCTATATAAATATAGTTTTTTTATTAACCCCTCTTATTATTATATATAGTGTATATATAGTCTCTCTCTCTATATAAATATATATATTTATATATTTTATAGATATATAAATGCATATATAAATGCATGTATTTATATATATTCTTTTATATACTCATGTGAGAATTAAGAAGAAAAATATGCAGTAACCTGTACATTCCTATTTTCTTTCTTTATGAGTAGTAATTACAATTGAGAAATCCAAGCATAAAGTAAACATAGATAGATATCATGGACCTTTGAAAGTAACTAAACAGGCCAGTTCAGTATACATTTATAAAATGCCATGTGCAAGCCTTTGGTATTGCTATGTTCTTTAGTCTCGGTTTTAAATAGGAAATAATTGTAAGTGAATTCCAAGTTAATTCTTTCAGTGTTCAAATGTTATATGTTACTATTGAATCATAGAGATTTTATGGATTTTTACTCATGAAACAATGTATTGTCAAAATTTAATACCCGCTCTATGTAAATTTTATTTGCATTTGAAAATAAAATAATTCTTCTTCTGTCTTTTTCGGAGCTTTGGAAGAAACATGTTTTCCTTTTAATCAGTGTATTGTTGTTTAGTATTTATTACTTTACTTAAGGTCATTAATTCTGAATATTTATAGGAAATTTCAATTATATTGACTTAGAATTCAGCATGACATATATAGATAATACCTGTACAACAGAATGGAATCAGATCCTTCAGAAATATTTTCTTGCTTGTCTTCTGTTGAGGCCTTAGGAACTAAATGCTAGTAAGCAGTGTTACACCTGAAGCCTCAGAATAGTAAGTGGAAATTCTCTGCTCAGGTGATTTGCATCAAAGAATTCAAAGCCACAGTTAGCATGCTAATCTATAAGGCTTCCCACTAACAAACTTAACAAGGACTCTATTCAGGCACAGGCAGACATTTTCCGTAGTGTTTGGCTCTTCTGGCTTGCTAGAACTTTTCTAGACAGGACTTGGGAACAGTTAAAGAGCTAGCACTGACAATCTGTCAAACAGACAGCAAGAAAAAGGCCATCCTGCTCTTGAGGGAATAAGTTCAGTCACAGAACTATAAACTGTGGCCTACTTTCTGTCTTTGGGGACAGAGAAAGAGCCTGATGAGGATTTATTTATATCATAGTTTTAGTCAAAATGATTCAATTTCCAAAACACGCATTGTTACTGACTCTGTGTAATGCTTAGAAATGAACTTGAGACTAGATTCCTGGGAGAATCAACCAGTCAAAGGCGTCTAGAGATCTGTTCAGCTGACAGGCATGATTTGTTCAAAAGGAGGCAACATGAAAAATTCTCTAGATTCCATTGAATATATTGATTATATTTTCTTAGACGTTGACAAATCCTTACTGTGTAAGTGTTTATGTGTTCCCATTCGCCCCAATTTATGAATCTGCATCAGCTGCTGAATCCCACCCAAAGGTCTGAAGTGTAAAGGCATCTCTCAGAATACATTTCAGTCTGTGGTATTGACATTAGTGTTTAAGATTATTCAACCCACTACAGTTTACTCAAACTACTTTCCACTTCCTAATTTCCACAGATATGCTGGGAATCTGTTATAGACCACCCAACCAGGATGAAGAGGAAAGCAAAATAAGAAAAGAGGAAGACAAAATAACTAGAATTCTTCAAGTGTTGTGGAGTTGTTCAGGAAGATTCTGAAGTACATGGAAAACTATTTGTGTGCTAAGTTATGTATAGAATGATTCAATTGCTAACATATGTGACTTTCTAGAGCATTCTGATCAGGAAAAGCAAATAAGCACATATGAAACGAATAAGCACGCAGGTAGCCTATAAAGGCTAAGTGAACAGGAGGCTGACTGACAGAAAAGGATTTTGATCTCTATAGAAATTTGTAGATAATGAATGATGCCTTGTAAAATGTTCAGAAATTGGTGCAGTTCTGGAGGAAATTAAAGAAGTCATGTCAAATCATTTTACTTATGACAAAAATATCAGTTTAGTGGCCTTTGAGATATACCTGAAATACACTGTTTACTAGTGAAGCAGAGAATAAACAGGGAAGTGCCACAAAAAACTGACTGCACACTTAGGAATAATGACAGGGTAAAAGGATTGCATCAACTTTGTTAGTATGTGTCTATTAATTTCCATTACAAGTTTATGCACTTAGATTTTTCAGTTACATAGCTCTGTATATCTGAATCCTATTGATTCTGAAAAAATTCTGCATTTCATCTCCCTCTTTTTCGTCTAGGCCAGGAACAAAAACTTTGCTTAATGAATTGCATAAATTGCCTATATGGGAGCTATAAAACCAGTTAAAAACTGATCCCCCAAATGACAATGTCTTAACAAATAAATTCATGGAAGTGAATACATTCAAAGGAATCACTTTATCTCTCACAATATAATTTATGTGTTAATTTTTGATTTCACAGGGATGCCAGCCGTATTTGGGGGGGTGTTGCATTTTTTACGGGTTTGTTTGTGAGTTTTTTGTTTGGTGTTTTTTTTTTTTTTTAATCGAATCTAATTTGTGGCATAAGAGAATGATCTGACCAACAAAATAAAGAAAATTTCTAGTCTTTTATATATGAGCTGGATTTGGCAACAATATAATAATCATACTTTGAGGTCTGCAATTACTAATATTTGCAAAGGTAGGAAATTATATTTATATCTATAAAGATTAAATGTTTACACTGGAAGAAAAAAACTACAATAAAAATGAAATATTGATGGAGGAAAATGGAAAATAAAATAATAAAAAAGGGGACAGAAGAACTGCTTGACAGACTTCTCAATTATTTCTTAATTTCAAGGCATGAAATACAAGGAGACTTCCAAAAAAATCCAAGAACTTTGTGAAATACATGCAGACAATTCAATTAAAGAAAGTGCTAAACTGCTTTTTTGATATTCTGCCTTCATACTTTAAAGTTATCACAAGAAGTAGGAGCTTTACATTATATTGCAATGGTTTATTAAAAAGAGTTCTAAGCTATTGAAATTCTGCTACACAAAGCAATTTTAAAAGTTGGTTTATCTAAACCGGAAGGCACAATTATTTTAAAACATTTAAATTTAAATGAAAACATTTATGTGTAAAATAAAATATAACTCCTATATTTCTCTATATGGTTCTGTTTCTTCATTCAAACTTCTTAATCAATTATTTTTTGAATATTGACTATTTTCTATGTCTGCTCTTCAGCCACAAAACCCTATAATAGTCAAAGAATAAAGTAAATAACCGTGTCTGTATTCAAGACATTTTGTTGTCTTTTAGACAATTTTGTTGTCTTTTAGAGATGAGGTATTAAAGAAATTATATGTTTAAAAAAAATCAAAACACTTAGAAATGATAGCTATAGAAGTGAACATTTCTACATCCAATATGAACTTCCTCTTTTTGTTGAATACTAATTCCTTCTATCTCCATGTTTGTCCTCCTACCAATGATCTTTCTTTCAATACATTTACGTTGTTTTAGGCTGACTAGTTTTCAAGTCTGCATCATATTTACCTTCAGAGTTATTTATATGTAAATCAATGGATATAAATAATTATTCACTTCACTAATTATAACTATTTCACTAAACTGGTTTGTTAACTCAAAAAAAACTATACTTTTTTTTTTTCTACTTGTTAGAGGTGAGGAACTGTAAGCTTTAGATAACGTGATCAAAGACTGCCCTCACTAAGAAAGGTCTAATAGATTGAAGGCTGTAGTGTAAAGCCTGGGCACTACCTATGTGACACAGTGCTGACTGGCAGAAAAACCAGGTCATCCATGTTCTATGAGTATTTAAACCCTGGCCTATCTTCTGAGAACTAAAAAAGTAACGGTGGAAACATTCGTCTACTAGATACAGACTTGTTTGAAATGTCCTGCACTGACTTTAACCAGATGAAAAAGAGCTGTATACTGAGAAAAGGATGCTACAAAAGTCTTAGAATTAGCACTTTGAAATGTTTTTTCTTCTCTTGTAAATTACAGTTAGTCATATATCTGATTGTTACTTCTATGAAGATAAAATATCAATGATATGGTAACACAAATCATGGATTTTATTAACTATTTACCAATCATTATCTGAAAATTTATATACCAATAGTAAAAGTAATATTGTAATTTATTTATTGACATGGAAAAATTAAACCTGTCTGCGCCTCAATAAAGTAAGCCTCTGATGACTTCAAGAACTGGAAGAAGTCATAAAATGGAACATGACGTGTTCAATAATCATCTTTCAGAAATGACTTTGGTATCTGAAAGTTTGGCCTATAGGAATAAGAGAGTGTCAAAGCCAAATATTTTGTTTTAGGAACAGTGACTGTGAAGGCAATCCATATAATGTCTATAAAGGGACTACAAATAAACACTTGGAACAATTTGGAACTATTCCCATGTCCTTTAAAATATCTTGACCTCATCTGTAAACTGAAGTGGAAGGAAGAAACCAGAGAGGTAGCCTTGAGTTAGAAAGCTCTTTCAAAGATTTAGATGTTTGAACCAATGCTCAAATATTAAGTTATGGGAAAACAGGATAGAAGATCTCACAGGTAAAAATAATAAATGTTGGCATTACCACAGAAAGTAGTTTAATTTATCATGCTTCACCTTCCCCAGAGTTCTCAGTTACAACTGTAACATCCTTTAGGTAGGTGTCAAGTGTCAGTGGAGAAAGAACAAATGAAACCTGTTTAGTCTGATTCATAACAGTCAAGTTACTTTTTCCCAGGGAAGGTTCCGATTCATCTACCACTGCACTGAAGCACATTTTCAGTACTCATGCAATCAGTTACAGCTGACACTCAGCTGCTTTTTATAATCTGTTTCCTACCATCTCTCTCTCACAGAAAGTACACTCTTACGTATCAAATACTGCTGTATGTTTTGCATGAAAAATTTCTAAACTGTGAATCAAAATTTTAAAGGGACATCCTGACATTACTAGATTTTCTCTTCATCTTCTACAATGTGTGGTACTTCAGTGAGATACTTGATTCAGAAATAACATATTCTAGCATAAAATATTAAATCAAAGTAAATGAAATAATTCTGATTGTGGCTTTTGATGTCAATATTTCAATAAGTATTCCTAGATGTGAGTTAGGAAAGAAAAGGAAAAAAAAAAATCACAATTCTCAGTCACCATGGTGATCCTAATCTTCTTACTATAACTGTTTTCTCTGTTTGCTTGTTCAGTGTTTGTTTTAGACAAAGTTCCTGCTGTCCACAGTGATGATGGTTCACGATCTGTTTTAAATGAAAGTAAAGAAAGGAAATTATATGAAGAAATTGGAATTCTTACACTAGTGTTCATTGAGATGCTCATATAATATTGGCAGAATAATGATTGGGAGATGAAGCCCTACTACTATATCACCCTAAAAACTATCTGAGTACAGGCTGTTCCCTCAATATTAATAGAATTATGAAACAGTCTTAAAAGAGGGCACTGTTAAAGGACACTGACTTCTGTAAACTTAAAGGCTCAAGGGATTTCTTCTCCTTCACTTACTTGCTGCTGTTCCTGTTTGCAGGTCCATCCAGTAGCAAGGTAGAACAATATGCCAAAGATCCAGCTATACACACTCAGAGTATACACACAGCACTTGTATAGATTATGTATGAGCAATACCTACAGTCCCTTCCTTCTAGCCGATCAGGATGCAAGCTTATGAGTGAACATAAGCATGTTTTCCTTTGATCTGCAGTCATTCCCACATTTATTGATCACTCGAAACGTATCCCAGACCATAAAAATCCATGCCTAGACCCTGTTTATACAGGGTCCAGCTTCAACCTCGAGTCTTTTCAGACTATGGCTTACTAGCAAGTCAAACACACAATCACAATGGAGAATAAGATCTCACCCTAAATAGGAATACAGTTTAATAATAAAATAGGACAGGCTGCACTGATCAGGAACAGCACTTGACCATATGAACATATTCATCTGCAGCATATTTACATGTGTCTGGCCCCTTTTATTTTCCTTCCTTTCCTTTTTCACACACTCATTTCTCCCTCCTTGATCCACCTTGATCCCTCCCTTTGACTTTTCTCCTGAACATCCCATCAGTTTTGTGCATTCCCACAAATAAATAAATTTCCTATATTGAATTTTATGTAAGCACACAGGTACTCACAGATGTTCCTTAATAAGTGTGCTCTCTCCTGTGAAACCTGTGATCATGTTGTTTCCCTCACCTTACCAGCTACAAAATTCTGGCTCAATATCTATAAGGCTAGAGTTGAGAGTTGCTTCAACGGCCCTCCAGTTAGTGAGCTGAGTACTCTAGTCTTTGAGAACACTTAAATATTAAAAGAAATATCTAACTGGGTTTCATTTTTTAGGGGTTCATTTGACAACCTCAGTCAGCTGATCCATTTCTTACTTACCTGTGGATACAGGTGAATGGATTTTTCAAATTAGCAGACAACTTGTCCAATTAAGCTGTTTTAGAAAACTTGGATCTTTCATTCACATCTGTTGAAATTTCTCACCACATAGAGGAATTGGCATGGTGATACCTAAATGTAAAGAGAAAGTTGTTTACTCTGCAGTCCTCCAAATACACCAAGCTACTCCTTTTGAGGACATAGGATTTTCTTTAGTGACACTGCTTTACAAAACGCTTGAAGGATGAGATTCACTTTGAAAATGCAGGTGCCTATAGCTAAGTATCTTAATATGCACATCTACAAATATAATTAGAATTAAATATGTTCTGCCAATTCAGTATATGGAATCCATGGAGTGCTTGAGCTATTCTAGACACCTGCAGCTTGTCCAATAAATACCCCTGTTGACTGTGCTCACTTGAAATAGCCTCACTTGCCTAAGTAGAGGCATTTAGAATTACTTCAAGAGGTCTCTAAGGTATCCCACCTGGCTTTCAGATACTGAGAGAGAGATGTAAAGATCTCTGATATGTCCTAAGCCACATCAAATAACAAGCTTGGATATTCTGCATCAGTTTAGCAATCACTGGGTGTCTAACTGTGGCAACTGCATTGATTCTATCAGGGAGTAAATTAAGCAGCCTGACTGACGTACCTATTGCTCATCATTTATTAAGAATGAAGTACAAGATAATACCATTTAGAACTTTTTTAGTGTTACCCAAAGAACTGACATCACACAAATCTTTGCCATGAATTATTAAAATTAGAGATTGGTGAAGAAGCCAAGAAATAACTATTAAAAAAAAATTCAATTTAAAAGAGAAACAAACATTAAAGAAAGAGGAATGTGAAATTATCTGTCTATTGATATAAACAATTGAAAATTGACATATTTTTTTTAAAATGTTTGTTCATTTTGTATGTATATATGCGCTTTTGTGTGTGTGAGAGAGAAAACTTCAGAGAACTGATATTGGAGAATATTTTTATTTAAAATATTCTGCTTTTTATTTAAAAATATTCTGTGGTTTTCATTTAAAGAGTATCTGCTTATGTGACAAAGACAGTGGTCAAACAGTAAAAAGTAGACACAAAATAAAATGAGAATCTTTAAGATTTTATCTAAAATAAATTGACCTTTTTATACACTGAAATGAAAAATTTGAAATGAACAACCAAACATTGCATGATTTTAACAGGCAGTGGTTTCTAACTGGCTTCCTAGCTACTATTTCCTACTACACCTGAGGTCAGCACTTCATGATCTGCTTATGACTCATTATTCTAAGAACAAAAGGGAAAAGCATATCACACATGAGCAGGGGAAAAAAAAAAAAAAAGAGTAGGAAATATTAGAGTAATAATACGGATTTTGTATTAGAGTTTGAAAGTGTATTCAAAAATTCCCTACCTCTATTACTTTTTTCTTTGTTATTCTGCACATCTTTTCATCATGATCATAATGACTGTTTTCAACTTCATATGTCCTTCACAGTCTGCAGTGTAACTATCTATATCTGGGCTTGTAATTTAGATAGCAGTTAAAGTCAATGGCAAAAAATTGGTTCTTGTCAGCAATGATTCACCAAACTTATTTTAGTTGTTTATGTAAATAGGAAAGCAAAGTCATTCTAGACATTCCCATTTCTGCCCTTTATCCACATAAACAGTTCTCACAATGAACTGGAAGAGTAACACCTCCTTTTTTTAGGCTTCTGAAATCAGACAGAATGAGCTACTTTATCAGGAAAAATTCGGCTTTGTGCTGCTGTGAGGTAGGAATATGCCACTCTTTTAGGCCAGGGAAAAAGAATCCTCTGATCTGTATTGGGGAATGGCTATGAATGGGCATGTTGCACTCCATTCCACAAGAGAGGTCTGCACTCTATGCTGTAAGAGAAAAGAGTCTGGTTTGGGAAAAGAAAAGATAATTGAAAAAGAAAAGTTGTAAACTCAAGGAAGGAACTCAGTGCCAAGCTAATAAGATTTAAAAGATCCATTTTTCTGCTTATGAAATTACTTGCACATGACTATAATGCGGTTGCTGAGACTTATATTATTTAGAAACAGTCAATGGTTGTAAGTAAAAATAAAGTGATAGACTTTTTGAAGAATATTAAGAATATTATTATTCTTGCATAAATTGGATATAAATCAAACTTCCCCCCTCCCCTTATACAAAAGCTGTTTATTACCATTCTCTCATTTAATGGAAATATTAGTGCTCCTGTATCTACATAAATGCTTTAGTTTTTCTTCAGTTCATTGGTGCTTTTAGTAACTTTCTACCTTTTCATAAATACATCTGCATATACACATGCACAGACATGCACATGCACACAATAAAAAACAACCTATACGTACTCTCTGTTAGTCATATATAGTGACTCCCCTATAGTTCTCACCAAGTATTTTGGAAAGTACTTTCTATATTTTTCTGTCTACTTGAAGTGACTACTACAATGAATACTTATATTTACATTTAACTAGCTATTTTATTGACCATAAATACGGAAATAGTATTAGGTTTCTTTTTTTTTGTTTGTTTTAATGCTTGTTAGGTGTTCATTAATTATGCCTAATATTGACAATCTAGAATTGTTATTTGTTTTCCTTAACATTACCCTTGGCTCTCAAATACAAAACACCATGAAAATTTCAGTGAACCTCATCACTTTAATTGACATCATATTGTATTTTCAAGTCTTGTATTCGTTAGATTTTTTTTTCATCTCTACTGTTTAAAATTACTTACTTTTCTTCCATATAATATGAAATTACTTTTGGAAAATTACAATTCAATAAGTAAGCATACCCAGTTAATTAAGTTCAATGTTCACATTCACTCGGTTACCCAAATACATCTTATATACATTTTTTTCTAAAATTAATTTATTGGCATAACATCAAGTTTTCAGACTTCATAGTAGCAATATATCATCTTCAAATAATAAGAGTTTTAAAACAATGCAATAACATTAGCAGAAACTACAATCATTTAAAAAAAAAAAAATTAGAAAACTGAAACCTAAAATAGTTCACAGGAAGAAAAGACTCTTCATTAAATTTTTACCCTCAGGGTTATCCATTATTACAATGTATTTAAGGTGTACATGTTCTGGCTTCTTTGTATTATTCTGGTAAATACAAAGGCAGTTTGGCTACAGAGTTATGCCAAATACTGGAAAAGACTTCCTAGAGAGGTTAATGATGCTCCAAACCTTTTAGTGTTTAAAAGACAATTGGACAACATCCTTAATAATGTGGTTTACGTTTCAGTCAGCCCTGAAGTAGTCAGACATTTGAGTGAGCATTGTAGATCCCCCCCCAAACCGAAATAGTCTATTCTGTCTTATTCTAAGTATATATTTTGTGTCATATTAATCAGAATATTGAAACATTATCACTACTGACACCTGCAGTGTTCCTTATGTACCTTAACTAGGAAATTGTTTGTCTTGCAAGAACAACACAAAATAGGCAAAAGAGAAAACTGAGCAGTCTTGCACACTGTATTTACTGAAGAACTTGAAATAAAACTGAGATCCAAATAGATTCAAATTCTCAAACCAGGCCTGTCTTTATTTTCCATCAGACATCTCACTAACTTTGACAATATAACACACTGCTACATACTGAAAAATCTGTTATATTTGACTACCACAGATGTCTCTGTAGGTGTATGTGAAGAGCGCCCACCATATTATCTTTGAATATTGAACAACATTTAAGTTAACTAACACTTTTAGATTTTTTTAAATTATTATTTTTATTAGTATCAACATTGGATGTTTATAAACTATTATATTAACATTAAGAATCATCCTTCACACCACCTACCTGAGAAAATAAGTATCATCAACTATTTTTTTCTGCAGATGGGTATATCTGGGCTATAAAATCACAATGAGAAGAGCCCTGAACTCAACTTGCCCTAACTCACTTATGAATATTTAAATTCAAAGGAACTGCTGGCTGTAGCACATCCTCTGTTGCTGCAGGAATTGAAAGTAAGATTCTCTCAGGTGACCAAAACTCACATGAATCAAAATTCAAGGCTCAAGGCAAGTACTTTGAATATGCCATATAATAAATAATATTTATTAACAAAACAGATTTTTTTTTTCAATAACTAATAAATATACATACATTTTCAAATTATGACAGACAGATGAAGAAAATCAGCCCCTCTAGCAGTGGTTACAATATAGAACATATTTCAACAACTTTTTTTTTTTTTTTTTTGTCCTGCTGAGAGCCAATGTGGGTGCTCTGTGAGCTGCAGTTTCCTTCAGGGCATATCCATCTGCTCCAGCGCTCCAGCATGGGTTGTAATGTGGGTACCTGCTCCACCATGCTTGTCCCTGGGCTGCATGAAGACTACTAGCTTCATCATAATCTTCTCCAAGGGCTGCAGGGAAACCTCTGTTCTGGCATCTATACCACACCTCCTCTCCTTCCTTTTTCTCTCACCTTGGTGTCTGCAGGGCTGTTTCGTTCACACCATCATTACCCCTCTCTCTCACATATACTGCTTAGCATTTTTTTACTCTTTCTTAGAAGTAGTATCACAAAGGTGCCATCAGCATTGCTGATGGACTCAACTTTAGCCAACAGAAGGTCTGTTTTGGGGCCAGTTTGAATTGGTTCTGTCAGACATGAGTACAGCTTGTGGTGCCTCCTCACAGAAGGTCCACAGCTTTTATTCAGGCATCCACCTGCTTCAGTGTGGGTCTCCTCCATGGGATGCAAGTGGATCTCTGAAGCCCTGTGGACCTCCATGGACTGCCAGGGAACAGCTGCACCACAGACTTCAGGGGAACCTCACCTCCACTGTCTAGAGCACCTCCTGCCTCTCCTTCTCCACTGACCTTGGTGTCTGCAGAGTTGTTCCTCTCACATATTTTCACTTCCCTCTTCTCTGACCACAATTACTTCTGCACAATAACTTTTTTTCATTCTTAAATATGTTATCACAGAGGTGTTACTATCATTCCTGATTGTCTCAGCCTTGGCCAGTGGCGGGTCCGTCCTGAAACTGGCATTGGCTTGGCCAGACATGGGGGAAGCCTCTGGCAGCTTCTCACAGAAGCCACTCCTGTAGCCCCTACTACAGAGGACGCAGAACCTGGACACAGAAACACAACACAGATGATAATATTCCAAACCTAACCTTTTTACAGTCTTTCCCAGAGACTTATATAATTGGACTACTGAAAGTGTGACAGATTAGGTCCTGCAGAAGTAGATAAAATGGCTTCCTGAACATGTGAACTATTGCACAATACAATCCCTTAAATATACATCAGAAACTGGAACTATTATTAAAGTATTTTCTTTCCCTCAGGTTAGATTGACATCTAATATATGGGATCTGTGTAAGTAAAATACTTCTGTAAACATAACAAAAAGAAAAAAAAAAAAAAACCTAGTTTCCTTTGTTGGTATTAGGGTCCTACAACAGAGGGAAATACATAGTGTTACTAATATAAAACATTGGATGCTAGACACAAAAATTAGGAAGCCTGATATACAAATTATTCATCCATACATAAAACTAGTAAGAAAGGTGACTAAAGTAGAAATTATCTAATTACACCTTACATTTCTTTACTACAAGTGATGATACTGAATCCTCTGAATGGTTAATTCACCTATAATTTAATAACATCCTAATTCCTTGGTAGCAATCTAAAGTTCTTGAGTCAGTTGATTTGTATATATTATGTGCACTAGAATCAGTTGTTAAAAATCCACTTGAATTCTGCAGTTCTCTTGACAATTACAGTCTAAGAGCTGGGAATATTAGCATCCAGTTTAAAAAATAATAATATTTAAGGAAATGCATTCATATTAGGGCATTCAAAATACATATTTGATCATATTTAGAATGGAAAAGACAAAAAAAGATTCCTAAGGTTTTTATTTGCAGCATTGATGAAACTGTGGCCAGACAGAGCAGCAAAAAGAAATTGAGCTGCTTGGAAAATTTCAGTGGATGCTTCATAAGTTGTTTTGTTGGAAAAAAAGCTACTTTTACAGAAATATATTGGTGTAAGGGTCTAATATGAAAACTGTCTTTCAGGGTCAGAATCATAATTTTACAGAGGCATTATAGTCCTGAAATGAAATTGCAAACTCATTTAGACAAGAGAGTTTCAAGCAGCTTTCTCCATGGTATTTCCTTCCCCTTGCTTTAGCCTCAGAACCTTAATGAAGTTAGCTTTTAGTGTGTTGGTTCTTATAAATCACCACTTAACACACATAACTTCTTGTAAAGGCATTTACACATTGCTATCATGAAATCATCTCCCAGAGCTGAGCCTACTTCTTCATAATCACAGAAAACATGACTTTATAAAACCTTATGAAGTATATGCAAACCTTTACAAACATGTTTTTACAAAATTTTCTGTTTTAAGCTAGACCCACTGCCTTGCTAACTCAGTTGTACCATTTGCTATGATTTTAAAGTAGCGACATCTTTATTGTTTGCAGTCTTGTTAGATACACATGTATCTAATCATTAAAAAAAAAAAGTCCTTTGAGATCTTCTATTGATTCTTTAATATATGTCTTTGAGAAAATAAAATGAGAAAAGGAAAAGTAGAAAATTAATTTATCAGGATTTAAATAAGCATTATTATATAATTCCAAATAAGAGGTGTTTCTTTAAAGTGGAAAAAGCTCTGATAATATATGAAATGTAGAGTGTAGACACTACTATCTAAGGAGAAAATAAATTATTGATTAGACAGGAGGCAGCTACCTGGAGGTTTTCAGGGCCCTATGTTGGGATTGATTTGATGTATATTCTAGTTTGTGACTGTGCTATAAGAAGTAGGAACATATGAAGACAATTTTATAACATACAGAGTTAAGACACAATCTTGACATGAAGAAATCATCAAATCCACAAAGAACTGGATGACTTAAACTGACAAGAAAAAGCTGTTTGAAACCTAAGGGATCTATAGCAACCCTGTACTTGTAGACATAAGTGAAAATAATCCAAATCAAGGATTCTTGAACTACGAATTATTGTAAAGAAAAACATAATGTTAAATTATCTCTGTGTGAACCTAAACCATCAAAACACTAAGCTGAAAATGATAAATGATATTTTAGAAAATATTTTCTATTTCCAGTTGTATTAGAGACATACTTGTTTCCCTCTATAAAATACTGCAGAAGCTTCACCTGGAATATCTTATCCCAACATTAAAAGATGTCAACTTCAAACTGAGTGAAGAAGGAAGGACTCCTCTGGCCATTCAAGGGAATATAAAACCTGTCACATAATAGAAAATTAAGCACACACGTTTTTAACTCAACATAATAAAGATGGAGTGAAATGATTTTTGTGGAGGTTTTTTCCTTTCTTTTTTATATGTGTGTGCTTTGCACTTTTGTTGTTGTTTGTTTTGTTAGTGTTTTTGTTTCTGTAGGTAGCTGAAAAGGTGATTATTAAGAGAAATTCCCAAAGACTTTCTTCATGAAAAACTCAGACCTTAGCACTGACTTGATTTGTTTATGGAAGGCTGCTGCTATTCTGACACACTTTCTTATGAATGCAGTTTATGGGTGTGTCAGGTTAGACAGATCTTTCCACATATATTTTTCTGTATTAGCACAACAAACCTCTAGATGACCCATTCCCCTCCTAACCCACCCCCTTCTTCTTTACATGCAAGCATCTAATTAAGGCTTCTCTAGTGTTTATAGTATTGTAATAGTCTAGGTTGTTCTCAAATATGTCATTCTGCCTACTTAATTGTCTTTCCTCATTATCTTCTTGCCCTTAAAATCGTAATGCAGTGACTGGAAAACATTCAAAAAACTTCTTCCCATTTATCCTGCAAAGACAGCATAACCATAAGTTATAGCTAAAAGGCAAAGTCTTGTTCAGCAAAAAGACAAATTAGGGTGAAAACAAGTATCAGCAGTGAAATAAACTCCAGTTAAACTTATACAAGTTTATATAAATCCCTGAGGGTGTTTTAGTTCCTGATGAAATGTAGGAATCTTGAGTTCACTTGTTTGCTCTTGTTATTTTTGTATCTCTCTAGATCACTGGTTATACAGTTACAATGCCCTTGATATTTTAGTTATAGGTCATGTTGTTTAATAAGTCAATATGTCTCTCTCTCTTTTTTTTTTTTTTTTTAATGTAAATAAAAAAAAAACCAAACCTACTTTCTGAAAGTGGACTTTGTTTTTTGAGTTAGTTTGGTTTTCTTTTTTTTTTCTTTTTTTTTTCTTTTTTTTTTTTATGGTTGCTTGCTAATTGCATAGATTAACATACCAGGATTTAGAAATGAACAATTGTTTTTCATAATATTTTTAGCATTCTTAATTATTATTGTTAATATCAATCTACTTGGTGACTATTTAAACAGGTCACTTGTGAATGCTTGTAAAATTACAATGGGTCTTTCCTAAAATTCATTGGGACCTCTAACCAAAAAATTTTCTGTTCACAGCATTGTATAAGCTAAAAAAAAAAAAAAAAAAAAAAAAAGAAAGAAAATAAAAGAAAAAAAAGGCTGCACTTTTTTATACATGCTACCTCTTTATAGGAGAAAACTGTCACAAAAAGTATGGACTGTTGCTGAGTACATGGTACATGGTGTTCCATGTACGGTTCCACCATGTTCCTCAATGGTGTCCATTGAGAGAATGGGTGAGGATCATCTAGGCATTCAAGTTCTTCCTCATCCAGTGCACTTTGTTCTTAAGGCCCTCTTTTCTCCACTGCCTCCTGCCCCTTTCTTTTCTGTGATGCACTAAAGTACTGTGAGAAATTAGGTCTCCTTTAGGCTTTTGAATGAACATATCTATTGACATCTATACTGAATTGAATCCAATTTCACTTGACATGATATCAGCCATTAGACTGTATCCCTTAGAGCAATTAAGCCCAGATGTTACTGAATCAAAAGTCCTACAACACCAAATCATTTCCATCATATTCAACTCAAAATGCTGATGAATAGCTAGTTCTTTCCAGAACAAAATTGGGCCACTTGAAATAACATTTTTTTTGTGGTAAGATAAACTTGGCTGCACCTGGTCACAGCACCAAGCCTGCTAGAGATGAAGAAATGTTTGTACAATGCTCTCAGACACACAGTGTAATTATTGGACTTGTTCTGTGCAGGGCCAGGATGTGGACTTTGATGTCTGTGGGAAGATGACTGGGGGGTAAAAACTAGAGGAAATTAAGTTACATTACAATGGTACAGAAATTACGTGGTAAAATGTTTTTTAGCTGTTTAGTCCTGAACAATGGGAACATGAGACATACATCTTTGTCTGTTAGCAAGCAAATGTCATTGGAGATTCAGTCCTTTTCTTGTATACAGTTCTATGTCATTAATCACATGAAAAAAAAACAAACAAACACACACACACAAACAACCAAACAAAAACCAAAAAAGGCAGAGATGGGAACAAAAGAAAATACTGCACTGGAGAAGAAGTGTTATGGATAGCTTTTCTTCCACATAGCTCCGAAGACATGTCTAGATTTCTATTGATAAATCTGATTTGTGGTAGAGCTTTGCAACTTTTCTCCAGATGATGGAGGAAAATGAAAATATACAGAAAAACAAATGACCGTGAAAGTAATTAATCTTTCCTAATTTTGTATTTTGTCTATTCTAATTCTACGTTCCATCTATAATCAAAAGAAACATGTTGTAAGAAATGCTCAATTCAATCTAAAAAAAAGTGTTTAAGACAGAAAAGATTAATTAACTGGAGGAGAGAACACATTTTCATTAAATATAGAAAGAGTTTTGATGACTATCTTAGACAACAGAACTGACTTCTAAAACAAAGTATATGAAATATGTAATACAAATCCCTTTAAGTGATAGTTCTCATCTGGATCCTTGGGTAATTGGGGGAGATTTACCTTTAAATGTCTCAAAATTTCAATTTACACTAGCCATCCTGACCTAACAATGTTCCTTGGAAGTTTGAGTTCTGAATTTAATTTAACCGAAAACAGTTATGTGAGTTTTGGTTTCATATAAAATTAAAAGAAATTGCTAGATACAAAGAACTGCATGTCTTAAAATTTAACTGTTTAATTGAGTTCTTCAGAAACAGAATGCATAAACCCAGATGTATCAGAAGACTGGTATCATAGGTAAGATGTTGATTGATTCTATCCAAGATAGCTGAAGATTTATGTCTTTTGGGTATATATGTACTTTCACAATTTGCTTGCATTAGGAATATAACTTTTTCTGCATGCTTAAGCATAAAAAAAAAACTCAATCTGTCTTGTTTTTGGTAGATAAAAATATATTAGCAGAAGCACCCTACAGCCTTCAGCAGAAGAAAAACATAAAACTGTTTACAATAAAAACTGTACGCAGACTGAGAAAGTGACTTTTCATTTTATAACTGAAAATTGTTTCACATTTTATTGTTCAGACTTTTTTCTTTCATAGAAAATTTTATTTAAATATTGCCCTTAATTCAGACATTTTGTTTCTCTTTACCTGAGAAAAAAATGTGTAGATAAGGATTCCAAGGAAATGTTGCCTAAGTAAACACAACAATATTTACACATTTTTGTATAAATGTGCAGCAATAATATTCCTCTTAAAAAGAAAAAAATAGACTGTGACCAAAGAAAACAGAATGAATAACTGAAAACTGTACATACATATGAGAGTCCACTCAATGTGATAGGTTTCTTTCAAATAGTCAAAAGGAAAAGCAACTATTTTTAAAACTTCTTGCAAAGAATATTAATGCAACACATTAAAAAGTTCCTTATATCCTAGAAATAATTATAATCACAATTAATATTCAACTTTCAAATATAGTACATTAGTTAAATGTTTATTGGTTATGTATAAAGGCAAATATAGACTCATTATATTTTTAATGGTTGTATTTTCACGCAAGCATGAGTTCTCTACTGATCTGTATTTTGTGTGGTGATTTAGTGCTATGAAGTTAAAACAAAAATGTTTCTAAAGGAACTTTCCACTTTTCCCAACATCCAAGACAGCATATTACACTTGCATTTCTTCCTATAATTTGCTCATAACTATCAATCTCAGTAGAACTGAACTACATATTAGACTATCAAATTTGTTCAGTGTTGCACCACAAAAATATGTGTATTGCATGTAAGGAGAGATTGAAAGAGGTCTTATGCTTCAGATTTTCCAGAAATAGTGCTGATATTTTGTACAGGCACCATTTGGAATTGATTCTGTAATTCTTCTGTTTTAAGCACTGCATTTCCATTTCAACAGCTTCTTAAGTATTCTAATGCAACCAGTATTAGAACAAAACAAACAAGCTAAACAAATCCAAATCAATAAATGCTCCCAGAAAGACCCCAGCTAAAATATACTATCACATTATTTTTTACAATACAAAGTGTGGGCAAAAACATTGATGATAAACTTGAGAAATTCTATATTTCCCTTTTAACAAAAAATATGTGAGACTGAAGGGTGTTTAATCATGCAAAAGCCACAATATCACAAACTACAATTTACAAAAACTTCTTTATACACTAAAAAATAACTGAAACAATATATTTTGTCAGAGCTACTATCAGTTACAGCTTTAGAATTGAAAATTGGTTATCCCTTGTGAGTGCCTGCAAAATGTTAATAGCTTACTGTATGAAGGCATTTGTTTCCTAGATATAAGCATAGTGATTGAAATATTGCTTTATGATTATATTGAAATGTCTATTTCTTATTTCAGTGGGTTATGATAAGTAAAAGACATGTTTTATCTGTATTTCTTCCCACGAATTTTCACGTGTCTCATGGTTGCTACCAGAAATTTCAAAGGATGATAAGATATAATTATTTTTGCCTGCTAAGAAACTATTTTGTAAAAAATAACTTTAATAGCACAGTCAGATGGCAGAGATTTATCTTGAAGATGTGTATTTCTGTGAGGTCTAAATTATAATTAGATCTACCAATTGCCACAAGTTTTGCAGCCTTTGATAACATTTATCTAGTAGTATTAACATTGGTGCTGATGCGTAATAATCATGTTTCAGAGTTAAACACTATGTTTAGAATCAGCCCCACCTCTTCAGAGTAGGATTTACTGATTCATTATCCTTGATGATCTCAATTACAGCAATAGCACATAGAATGATAGAATGAGGTATCACTAATGTGGAAGCTAAAACAAATCACAGAGCATTTTCTATAAATCAATATTCATATATGCTCTATATGACAAATGAATAATCGGATAGATTATATAGTGCAATGAAATTTTATTCAAAGCATCTTTTTATTGCACAGTTTTCGTTTTTTTAATTATCATTATGTTGCCTTAGGGTTTTCATGAACTTGTAGATTTTTATACATCTAGGTAGTTTCTCACATATAGCATAGCTTGTAACCTCTAACCCTGTGCTAGCTGTCTTAAGGGTCAGATAATAGCTGGAACACTGTGCAAGGAAAACATGTACCAGAG
>JAWWMP010000001.1:74215352-74239560 GCA_035047865.1 Dendrocincla tyrannina
TGCCATGAGGTGGAACCAAGGGAAGTTCTGGGCATGGACATATCTTAGATTGGATACAACCTTTAGATATGATAATTAAGTAGGGTTATAAAATTAATATGCTGCCACATAGGAGGAGCTTTTTCTGTTTTCCCTAGCTCCGACACTTTATTTTCATTTCTCTCACACACACACACACTCTCTGCTGCCCAGCCTGGTGAGTTGCCCGGTGTTCCCCCCGAAAGGGGTGGGGAAGAGCTCAGAGCAGCTCAGAGGGTTTCCCTCTCTTGCTCTCCTGAGGTAGGGGGGGGGAGATGTTTCCCTTCCCTTGTTCTCCCAGACCGAACCTCACGTCCTGCTTGAAGGAAGACGAGACCAGTAATGGGAACTGGGTACCAACATGGGGTAGCTGCTGGGATAGCTGTGCTGCAGGGATGCAACTGCAAAAGGGAGTTTCTCCCTGGTTTATAGTGGGTTGAGAGGTAAAATGACTTGGGCCCAGATGTTGCAAGAGTCATGTTCCCAGCCTGTAGGTGAAAGAGTTTTTTCACCTGGGAGAGACGGGTTGTTGTCCCTTGTTTGCTTCAGTAAGACATAGCAGAGTGGCTCAGGGGGCTGGCTAGATACAGCTGGGAATTAAACGAAAGGGGGGCCTTTCAGATTAATTTACTCTGCACGTTTTGAAGTGGTGGTGCTTGGAAAAGAGCTCACATGGTATTCCTGAGGCCATGAGTTCATCCTAGCACCGGTCTTTTCTATCTGTTACTTATCAACACGTGTTGTACTCTTTTACACTTTTTATACTTTATATACTCTTTTATACTCCTTTATATTCCGTATCCCCAAAACCCTATAAGTAAAAGTACTCTTCTCTACTTTACCCACATAAAGTTGTCCTTGAAAGTTTTTTCCTTTTTCCTTACGGCAACATTATCATCATCATCCTAATTATCTTATGCTTCTCAAACAGTTAGAAAAACATGGTGCTGAGCTGCAAAGCTGTTATGCGACAGCTGGTGGGAGATGCTCCCTCTTTTTTCCCCCCACATGCCATCCTCGAGATACCCCAGAAAGAGACACACAGAGACTGCAGGAGAAGAAGCAGAGAGAGAGTTTACTAACGAGTAGAGGTATTTAAAGGTTTTAGGGGGATTCTAGTTACTACCAATAAGAATCTAGGGATAACAACCAATGGGAAAGGGCCAATAGGAATACTTAAACAGAGTCCTTCAAGGACGAAATCCTTGCAGGCCTGGCTAGGGAGATAAGGGTTTTCTCTGGGGGTGGTTGGGAAGAAGACAGTGACTAAGGGAAAAAAGACAATGACTCCATTTTACAGACAGTAAAAGCTTCAGTTTTTAAGGCATTTTGGCTAGCTTCTTTGTCTTCTTCACAGGCTGATTTCTTACATGATTTTTTCCATTTCTGATACTGTAGGTCTTGTGCCACAAGGGTGGGGACAAGGGAGAGAAGCCCACAAAACAAAGAGTTCAATGGCTTTATTTACATTCCGGTTCAGGTGGGTATGCCCAGGTACCTCTCCTAGTGGTGGAGTTTTAACACTGTGGATCATATGCAGTCCTCTGGTGGAAGGCCACAGAAAAGAATCTGGGGGTGCTTTGGTGGTCATTGGTGATCACAGATGCCATCTCTCCCATAACTTGGGGTATTTTTGGTTTGACCAGTAATGTGAGTATGAGCAGTTGCTTTCTTTCCCACAGATTTCCCCAGTGGGAATTTTTGTCCATATACATTAACCAGGGTGTGCTAATCAGATCTTTTCTCTATCAGGCCTTGAATTAGTGCTTTACTGTCACCAATTCCTCCTTTCTCTCTTTATCTCAAGTTCCTGCTGTGGTGGCTAACCTTATAGAAAGTTCCTTCTGTGGCTTTGACAGTGTTTGAGATATGCAACTGTACTCTTTAACTCCTTACAGGTTCTTTTCTACCAGGGAGATTTCTAACCACTCTGCCACAAGCCTGGAGTGCTGCAAGGGGTTGTTCTGATCCAAAGGCAGGACCCAGCACACAGTCTTAATGGGCCTTATACAGTTGTGTTCAGCCCATCAATCCAGCCTGTCCAGATCTCTCTGTAGTGCTTTCTTACACTTCTGCCTAACTTGGTGTTCCCTACAAACTGACTGAGGATGCACTCTCATCCTGACCACTGAAAAATTAAACAGAACTGGCCCTGGGGAACACTGAGTCCTGGGGATACCACTTGTGACCTGACAATGACTGCATTTAACTTTTTTCACCAATACCCTCCAGGTTCAGGCATCCTTTGCACTTTAGGACTGATTTCCAAGGGACTCTGTCAACCAGGCTCCTAAACAGGACAAAGTCTGCCCTCCAGAAGTCCAAGGCAGCAGTTCTGCAGACCCCCCTCTTTACTTTTCTGAGAACAGAAAACTATTGTTAATTACATGGTTTCTGGGTCGAAGACAGTCTCCAAGCATCATATAACTCTAGGAACCTCCTAGACTCTTTCCTCTCTATACTGAATTTTTAGCAGACATCTGGTAAGTTGTACTTCTTCTCAAGAACAAAGTCTAATAGTTGTGAGACTTCTGCCGGTTGCTTATAGAATATTTCATCTGCCTCTTCATCTTGGTTGGGTGGTCTATTACAGACTCCCATGATGATATTTGCCTTGTTGACCTTCCCCTAATTCTTACCTATACACACTCAACCCTCTTATCACTGCCATTGAACAAATTGTAGACACTCAAAAGTTAGCAGTTGTGTTTGTAGTTATATTATCAATCATATGTAATTACAATCAAGGGCTTTTGGATCTCACTAATTTTGTTAAGCTAATGGGGAAACTCAGAAGTTATTCTTGTTTTCAATGCAAAAATTGTCACACTTAAAGTTCCACATTTTAATTTCAACCCTGCAAGTGAGGAAAATTAGAGCAAAATAAATTATGCCAGTGAACATAGATGAAAGGAGCAAATGCAGATGTAGTTCAAGGCAAGGTTTAGTTTATACTGTTATTTTAACATCCTCTGAAACTTGCAGGGCATTATAGAACAGCTCTGGTTTTTACCAAGTTTAAACTAATGTCTACTCATTGCAGATGAGCCTGTCTAAATATCTATAGTTAAAGAAGCTTTCATAGCTGCTCCAGGCATATTTTTCTGTGTGTATGACAAATTCTTTAAATAAGAAATAGAATACATTTTAGTTAGCTTATGAAGAGTGATAACATCGACCAACTACTAAGCATTCTTTCTTTAAAACAGCTTGTAAACACCAAATAGGATTGCTAGAATCATTCAGCAGTAAACTGGTTTTATTAGTACTTATAAAAGTCCAAATTGCTTCATTTCCTCAGAGATGAAAAAATAGAAGTGGTATAATATTCTAATTCTAAGAGGAATGAAGTATATTTGTGCATAAAGTATAAAACAGAAGGAGCAAGCACAACGTACACAAGTTTTAATCCATATTTTTATCATGTGGTAATAGCTGTAAAAAACTAAAGCATGGCTGATATTTATTGCAAAAATAAAACACATATATTTGTGCTAGCTAGCCATGTTTGAATTTCATATTTAAAAGACAATAATAAAGATTTGGGAAGATAGTTGTTTTGGTGTTTTTTTTTTTTGTTTTTTGGGTTTTTTTTTTAAATATTATATAATATACTTACTTTTAGCATACTTAGATTAAGACTAAAAAAGATTACTCTTCATACCAGAAAAAAACATGAGAAGCCACAACCTTTAGGCAGGAATGTTTAGAATGCTTTGTAATATTTGAAATGTTGGAGTTTTGTGTTCAGAGCCTTCTGTTCCTCTTTCTAGAATTTATTTTTTTTTTCCTAACCAGAAATCTAAAGCATCTGAATTAGACCCTGGGATCAACTCAGTTCAAACATGGTGCAAATGATGCTGAACTTGTGGTTTGATCTCTGTATGGGCCATTCACACAAGAGTTAGGGACTTGATGATTCCTGTGGGTCCTTTCCAACTCAGAATGTGCTGTGGGAATGAAGATCCAGATTTAAATGTTTTAATCCACTCAGAATCATACAGAATTCTCTCCCTAAAAGATAAGGCATTTCTATTGCCTCGTGCTTTATTTAGGCCATGTTTATTAATAACAATTTCTTAAACTGGCATCCATAAGACTACAGAATTATGAGGTATTTAACTTTTTTTTTTAATTTGCATACAATATTAAAAAAGTCAATATAATTTAAAGTTAAGAAATACCTTAAATAAAAATCAGATTCTGATTCCTGCCATAATTTTTCACTTTGACAACCTAAATTATCCAAAGTTGTCATCTCCTCAGGATGTTTGCTGTACAAACATACTCTAACGGATTATTGCTAACTCTAAAATCATAGTAAGTATTGACAAGTACATGTAAATATACTCTTTTGTCAAAAATATAAAAGTAAAGGCTAGTATGAAATAACACTTTTTAGATGTTGAGAATCTGATGGCATTATACACAATGCACTGTACAGTGTCTCCCTTGTTAACCGAACAATCTGGAAACTATTGAGAAATCTCTTACAGAAAGGCTCATTAATTGAAATATGTGGCAATAAAAGTCCCTGTCACATTACAATCATGCTGTTCTAGAAAAGATTACTTCCAAATAATTTCTTTGTTATAGGCATACATTTAGTATGCAATACCCAATATGAACTTTTGTTATCCATTGGAGAGTTCTCAGAATGATGAAATTTTATGGGAAAATAGTATTGCTTTTTTATTTTTTTTTTCTTCTGGCAGAAATCATTTACCAGTTGCAAACTGTTCAGTAGTAAAATAGCATGATCTGAGATATAAATTGAGATGTGTTCCTAGAGACGAAAACACCAAGAGGTGAAACTAAGTACCAGTGGGTCTTTTAAAATGCAAGAATCCAAACATTGCTTCAGCTGTGTTGTGGGGGAATATGTTTCTTCATGCAACTCATTTGTTGCAAGGCTAAAGAGTGATATTTAAAAAGGATGTCTAAAATCACCATTTCAGTCCTGATTTTGTTTAAACAACATGAAGCAAATGAGTTCTAGTACAGCTTATCACCATGGCCAGTAAGAGACCACAGACTCCGTATTGATTTTGCCAGGTCTCAGAGGTGAAGTTGGCCAGGTGCTACTTTTCTTGATTTTACTGCTGCCTTGTTTTACCTGTTTTAACTGCTACATGTGGTAGTTTAGTTTTCTTGGGTTTGGTCTAGGTCTTCCCTGGTAACAAGGTTATAACTAAGGAAGTATTCCACACCATTCCTTCATGTAATCAGCTGTGTATAAGATGAGGGGAAGTTCTTTTCTCTCTTCCTTTCGGGTGCTTAGAAGACAGCTGGTCTCAGTGTGCTGACCTCTCTCTTATCTATATGAGCTGAGGCCTATCTGAGAGCTGTTGTCCGTAGCCATGCAGAGGTGAAGGAACTGTTTTCTTGAGGGAAGTTGGTGAGTTTATTTAGTTTGTTATTTTGTTGAGCTATTCCCTGAGTTTACAAATGTGTATATCTGGGTTTTTTGTCCTTTTTTCCCTTCCCCTTTTCCCTTTTGGGGTTGTTTGGGATTCTTGTTCTGTAAGTACATAATGTTTAATTGTATATAACTGTAATATATTTGAATATATATATTTACTAAAATTTTCTTGGTACTTTTTTTCTTCTCTTTTGGAAGGGGGGAATCTGTGTAGCCAATGGCTGGGTTTGGCAGAGAGCCAACCCAAACCGCCACACTACAACATTTTTTTTCCTGATCAGGCGTCTATGTCTATTTTGCTTTTCATGTTAAAAGCCATAGTTTTGTACAGTGAGGAGAAAATGTAGTGAGAGAATTAATTGTGACAAAACTTAGCACTAGAGACTAAAGCAAATGAAAATTAGGCTGCATGAATTGTATTTTAGTCTTGGGTTTTATCTATGAAAATGCAACTGGTAGGTAGACTCAAAAATTAAACCTCAGCTACAGGATATTCTGTAACAAAATATAAGGAAATTTCTCAAGACACAGACAAAAATAGTGCCAGGAAGCTGCAAAAGCAGATCGGAAGACAAGCCCTCAGACTCTGCCAAGAGGATTGGATGAGCAGAAGTGCCACTAGGAAATCAGGTGACCTATAGAGAATATAAAATCCAGTAACAATGAGGTCCCTCTTTGGAGGCACCTAGCTTGAGCTTTAAGCAGTACTGTATATAAAGTCTCCTCTTCTCCAGCCTGAACAAGGCAAGTGACACCTTCTTTGGATACTTTCTAATAGCTTTATATCTTTCTTATTTTGTGGTGCCCAAAACTGCACACTATATTTGAGGTGAGGCCGCACCAGTGCAGAGCAGAGTGGGACAATCACCTTCCTCAACTGGCTGGTGATGCCTTACTTGAATGCAGAACTGGAAGGAATACTAAATAAGTTTGCAGATGACACAAAACAAGGAGGAGCTCTTGATTCCCTCAAAGGCAGGGAAGCCCTAAAGAGAGGCCTAAACAATTTAGAGGACTGGGCAATCACCAACCATATGGAGTTCAAAACAGTGAAGTGCCAGATTCTGCACCTGGGTTTGGGCAACCCTAGATGTTTGTACAGACTGGAGAATGAGATGCTGGAAAGCAGTGCTGTGAAATAGGACCTGGGGGTCCTGGTCTATGGAAAGTTGAATATGAGTCAGCAGTACCCTGGCAGCCAGGAGGGCCATGTCATGGGCATCAGACAACGGGTCACCAGCCAGGCGAGGGAGGGGATTGTCCCTCTCTGCTCTGCACTGGGGCAGCCCCACCTTGAACATTGTGTGCAGTTTTGGGAGCTGTAATATAAGAAAGATATTAAGCTCTTAGAGAGTGTCCAAAGGAGGGCAGCAACGATGGTGAAGGACCTGGAGGGAAGCTGTATGAGGAGTGGTTGAGGGCACTTGGTCCGTTCAATCTGGAAAAGAGACAGGGGACACCTCATTGCAGTTACAAATTCTTCTTGAGGGGAAGAGGAGGGGCAGGTACTGATCTCTTCTCTGTGCTAACCAGTGACAAAATCCAAGGGAACAGCCTGAAGTTGTGTCAGGGGAGGTTTAAGTTGGATATTAGAAAAAGGTTCTTCACCCAGAGGGTGGTTGAGCACTGGAACAGGCTCCCCTGGGAAGTGGTCACAGCACCAAGCCTGCCAGAGTCCAAGAATAATTTGAATAATACTCTCAGGCACATGGTGTAACTCTTGGGGTGGTTCTGTGGACAGCTAGGAGTTGGACTCAATGATCTTTGTGATGTTTGAACAGAAATTACTTGAAATATATTTTTGACTTGAACTCAGATCTTTAAGAGAAATTCCTTGTTATCAACTTCAGTTCATTATTCGTCAGTAGCACACAATAGCAGCAGATGAGGTTTAAATTGTTTTAGTAAAAACAAATAAACATAATTTGTGTTAAAAGGACCTTTTTATTTTTATTGCCAGGTGTTGTGGTACTAATGACTCAGATTTAGAAACCATCTTATTTCAAGTTACCAGAGACTTCAGCTGAACAAAAATAAATTGAAATAACACTTATTAATTTAGCTCTTTTATTTTTTTGACATATTGTCTACAAATGAAAATTATGTCTTGAAATATAGGAGACTGGATTGTAATTCGAAAGGTTAATGTTCAAGGGCATTAAATAATTCTTCGAACTTAAAATCTATTTGTAGTTATTTAAGAACTCATTTGGGAAAATAATGTCTAGTCTCTGACTAGTCGGTGTATTTAATAATAATGGTTTGTGGTTGGAACTATTTAAATGGTCACCTTTCACAGAATATTGCTTTTGCTCTCTGATTGCATGAAGCCTTTAATCTTTATAAATGAAAGAATAAAAAAGAATGAAAGAACCCTTGAGACTTGAAGAGACTGGACTAGGAACGGTACCTATATAGAAAACAGAAATTGCAGGAGATAATCATCTAAAAGGAAGTTCAGAAAACGTAATAATATTTTCTTGTATTCTCTCTTCTACAATTACAGATGAAAATATATTCCTGAATTACATACAACTATGTTCCTTCTTGATGGAACAAATAATGAATGAGGCAAATTTTGTGAATGTTTCATAGAATGTATATTTTTCTTTTTCATTCATGAAGAACATTCAGATTCTACTGACTTTCAGTTTGTATTAAAAAAAATATAGAAACAAGACTACATTAAAAAACCCCCACACATTATAAACACTACTGTGGTTGACATAATAATCATGGAATCATAGAATGTCTTTGGTTGGAAGGGACCTTAAAGATATTCTAGTTCCAACTCCCCTGCCATGGGCAGGGACATCTTCTACTAGACCAGATTGCTCAAAACCTCATCCAACCTGGCCTTAAACACCTCCAGGAGAGGGACATTCACAGTGTTCTGGGCAACCTCTTCCAGAGCCTCACCACCCTCACAGTAAAGAATTTCTTCCTCATATCTCATCTAAACCTACGTTCTTTCACTCCAAAGACATCCCCTCCCTCGTCCTGTCACTACATGCACTTGTAAATAGTCTCTTTTCATCTTTCTTGTGGGCTTATTTCCAGACTCAGTGATCAAATCTTAGTATTAGCCTACCAGATTAGGATTTCACCCTTTTAGAATGATATAGGAACACCAATGCCTTTTTACTTTTCACAGTGACATCTTCAAATAAGCAGGAGGTTTCTGTAAAATGTGAAGTTGCAGTCAGACACACTCAGAGCAATAAAATCAGACAAAGGAAAGGTCTGTAGCTCCTGCTCCAGACTGAGTCTTAGAAAACTGGGTTGTTACTTCTAATTTTGGCATAGGCTTCATATCAAAGGTTACTTAAGCCTCAAAGGCTGTGTTCAAAAAGGGACATTCAGTTGTAATGCAATTGTTACCAGTTCTTCTTATGAAAAATACAACCTTAAGTTAAATACCTGATCTCTCCAGGTGTTAAGAATAGAATTCTAAAAACCAGAAAAGCGGTAGACAATTTTGAGAAAAACATCTTTATTCTAAGACCTCCTTTCCTCCAGAAAAGGATTTGCATGTCTCATTCAGGTGATGACTATGACAGTTGCTCCACTTCGGCACTGTTGGAGGCATTACATCTTAGAATTGAAGGCAGTGGAGATCTGATTCTGACAGGGTACCTTGGAGTTACAGAAATATTAAAAATAATTTGTTAGGGATTCTAATTTAGTTAAAAGAAATTTTGAAATCTTGGAAGTATTTTGGAAGCATTAGATGAAGTATTACTAGTTGAAGAATAGGAGTACACTCAGAGCTTGAGAGTCAGCTTTGCTTGCATAGAAAAGAATTAATTTTTCACACAAATAATTGAAAGACAATATCTGTAAACTTACTGTTGTATTTTCTTGTCATTGGAGTTGTGTATCATGCAAAATCACTGCTGTCTACCTAGATAGTAATTTAGAAATCAGCATGAAGTTCATACAATATGCAAAAAAGTATTTTGCAGGTACTGATGGCAGAA
The DNA here is from genome assembly GCA_035047865.1 of Dendrocincla tyrannina. Lineage (NCBI taxonomy): Eukaryota > Metazoa > Chordata > Aves > Passeriformes > Dendrocolaptidae > Dendrocincla > Dendrocincla tyrannina. The sequence goes on from JAWWMP010000001.1 coordinate 74,224,773, forward strand.
GCCTGCACAGATCCGTGCAAGCAGACAGCCCTGTTGGAAATACTAATCAATACAAACTCTGAAAAATAATCATCATCTAAATCTATATTTAAATCAAATAGAAATGCTTTCCTAAATGTTCCAGCTAAAGCTAAGTAATTAGTTTCCATGAAAACACCACTGAATTAATTCTAAATGGAGGTATTGCAGTAGCTAAAATGCCATGACTGCATTGGCTGCTTTAGCTAACCTGACATTGGCTCCAAGGCTTACAAAGTCAACATAACTCTTAGGATACTACAGTTACTTAACCACATTGTTTGAATGACCTGCTTTAGAAGAAGCTAAGTCAAGATTTATTCAACAATTTCAGCAAAACATACAGAAATATCTCAAAGTACTACTTGCAAGTTTAAATGTGAAGAGCAAAAACAAACACTTCCTCAGACACTATCTTCACCTGAGGAAAATTTAAAAAAAGAAAAAAAAAAAACCCAACAAAACAAACCAGCTTCATAGCATTTTGGTAAAAATTATGCTTTTATATGCTGTCAGATAATATTAATGATATATTTTTTTTAACTTGTGCTAAACTATCTTTTGGCTTCTATATTGCTGAACTTTTTTTTTTTTTCCCAATCAGTGACTAGTGTATTTTATACATTAGTTTTTTGTATATGAGTTATACTTGATATTTAAATGCTGTGTCATTAATATAGTAGAAAGAGAGTGGTTTGTCTTTGATTTTCTTTCTGAATAGCTGGTTTATGGCAAAAGAGAAAAGTAATTTCTAAACTCTCTTATTCTTCAAAAATAAAAGAAATACCATTATAGAAAAATATTCTGTATAGTATTGCCTTTACATTTATTATTTCTATCTTCTGAATTGAAATATTCTTTAAATATTGTAAGAGAAGTCTAATAAAATAATGAAATTAAAATATGAGCTAAAGCAGTATACTAATAATTTTTATCACAGCTCTTACTTAATGTTCAAGCTCCTTGTAAAGTCAAGAACAAAAAGGATTTTAATCCACTCAGTGGGCTTATACATTAAATGTTTAACGCCAAAATACTATGGTCTTGAATCAGAAATAAAAACTGCCCCAAAGTATTAAGGAAGACTGTCCAAAGTTTAATAACAAGAACTCAGTCAAATAAAATATTTCAGTAGGTGGAGCTAGACTGTTCGTGGAAATCTCAGTGCAAATGCTACTACTACAACTACTACTATTATTACTGTTGATGTTGTTGAGTGATAAACATTTTTAGAGGCTTTAATACAGACAATGTGATATTTAGGGAAGGTGATGAAATTATCCAGTTTGGCCTCTTGCATCCTATTTGCCGTATAAATTCTGGACTCTTACTCCAAGGAAAACATTTTACTTTTTACTTTCTTTTGAAAGAGTTAGATTTGCATTCATCGCCCACAGGAGTTTTCTCTTTTGCTAGCACAATATACCACATTGCAAAAGATATATAGTTTCTTGTCACCTCCTCTGTCATTCATCCAACACTGGTATGGAAACTTTAGCAGCTGTTTATACAAAAAAAATAAACTGCAGAACAGTTTCAGTAATACCTTCATTGCATCTGTATGCAATGAAGAAAGCCTCACCACTGGACCAGACAGGCTTCTCCAGAGTAATAGCAAATATATCATGAACCAGCTGTGATCTGATAACTGCTTCACAGAAACATCAGTTCTTGGGACAAAATTTAGGAGGTCAGTGTGAAGGGAGTCTAATCATCAGAGTAAGCAGGTTGTCTAACCACACTTTATGACGCACTCTGTTGGCACCCTGACACTATTGACCAATATATTTTAATGCAAGGTTTAAGATCACACAGAATTAAGTGATACAGACTCTAAATCAGTGATGTGTATCTCTCTCTTCTCCACCCTCATTTGCTGTTAGTATTTACCTAGAGGAAATCTAAAAAAAGGATTGAAAAGATCAATCTTAATGTAAATAGCACCTCATATTTCAAGAAGAATTTTTATTCCAAATCCACACGTCTGTCCAAAATGTGGTGCTGCTTATTATTGTGCATTATAATCTAGACAAAAGTGATAATATGATTCTATGGCAGGTGCAATACACTAAACACTTTTGACTGTAATCCATCTGATTAAGGTCTTACGTGGTCAAAATGCAAAGTCCATCTGTTTAATATTTTTCTTGCAACTAAATAAAAAACATTCAAACAAATAAAAAAAAGACAATTCCAAGCACTTGTTTGGAAAAGGAGAAAAATCAGTCCTGCAGTAGGTCATCTCTAAGAATTTATGTAAGCCATGCAAGAAAGTCTTTGAGGTCCCTGTGAGGCTTATAGAACAAACAAAGCAGACAAATAAACCAAAACTGAAACCAAACTTCATTATGTCCTTTTCTCCCTTTGATTTCCAATATTTGCAGTGCATTTTTATACTGCTTGTTGCATAAAAGACAAGAATAGTCTCCAGTCCTTTTGTGCATCATTAGTTTGTAGACTAGGTTATATTGTTTATAGACTTTCAGTCTTCTCAGATCCATTATGATTAATAAAATTTCACAGTCTGTTTCTGTCTTAAACACAAATGCTGAGGTGAAGACTCCAACAAATGAGCCCCCTCCCTTTTATTAAAATCTCTCTCCCTTTCACCAGTAAATAGAGACAAAATGCAAGGAGAAATAAGTGAAAAAATAACAGTTTACTGAAAAGAAATATAACAATACAAAAAAAGCAGCTTCATCCAATAATAGACAGAAATCCTTCCTAGTCACTCTCCTCTTGGTGAACAGAGAAGATGGTGGCTGATGTGCTCTCTCCCTGCCTTCACGCCATGAAAACAAAGAAAACACTGTGGCAGACCATCTCCTGTGGTTTAAATGCCTTCTTCAGCTAGACAAAACCCACTAGGAAACAGAGGCAAAGCAAAAACCTGGAAGGCTGTTTTCATCCAAAAGGAAGTTATGTTGCTGAGATGTTGGTGTGGATTCTGGTGCTACAGCAGTGTGGGTACAGAACCTGTCTCTCCTTTTCTCTGGCTCTTTCTGGAGGCAGGTGGCAACAGTGATAGCTGGCAGAGACTGCAAAAATGGCAAATGGTGGAGCAAAAGCCCTGGAGCAGAAGGCGGCTCCAGATGCCTTCCCCTTGGCTGGGACTCTGCAGCGAGATTTTGTGGAGCGGGATTTGTGAGGTAGTGGCAGTCGCTTCTCTGCACTGCTTGGCTGGGCTTGGCTTCATTCCAGCTTGGCAATGGTGACTCCCATCCCCAACAGCAGCTGAGGTGTGTGGAGCTGCACAGTGTGTGCCCAGTGGCAGGGACTGTGAAATGGTGTGTTGGCCATGGAGTTAGTTTTCCTTTTATTTTTATTCTGGCTGTGGTGAAGATGGCTGTGGGTGGCTCCCTTTCGAGAAGTCCCTGGCAGGGGTGCAGGGGAGGGTGTTAGTGCAGTGGTGACTCCCAGGTGTGGCTCTGACAGTCTGTGTTTGTCTCTTTCTGTCTCTCTCTCCATCCCACCAGCCAGCCACATAGTCCCAGACAGATAGAGTTCCACTTCTGCCCTACAGCAGTTCTTTTCCCTGGTTTCCCACCCAGCTGGGGCAAGGGGTAAGTTTTTCAAGGAACAGTTTCTTCAAAACCATGTCTGAAAGAAGGAATAAAATACAAAACCTACTTTAACCATGACAATTTCACACCTTTTGAACCATCATATATGAGCAACAGTCAGGCTATTCTTATGATAAAGCAAAAGGTAGTGACATTAACACTGCTTGGCCAAAATTAGGGTAATCAAGGGCTTTAACCCATAGTAACCCATAAAAGGACTTCAATCCTGTTATAGGCAAGCCGAGGTTCTGACCATTATTTGGAGCAGTTAGATTTGCTACTCAGATAGCAAGTATCTTCTGGAACTTTACTGCTTATATTAAAATATTCCCAAGAGAATTAACATCTTAGTATCATCTAGCATCACATTCTTATGGAAGATATAAGCTCAGAAATGGCCCTGTATTTGGTTCATAGTTTAAAAAATGATAGCATCTAATTCCAGTCTACATTGAGACATAAGTCTCATCTCTTGTGACTGTTAAGGTTCTTTCATTATCCAAGCCCATTTTAGTCTTGATCTACTGTGAGTAATGATTTCCAGATTTAGCTGCATTTATGCAATAATTCTAAAGGTTATTGTCTTGGAGACAATCACATGAATACCATCAAGAAACAAAAGAACATCTGAAACAATTCTATGTATTAAATTCTATGTTCATAGGAAGCAACTTTACAATCATAGTCTTTATTTCTAAAAGAAAAAAAATTAAAAATAAAAAAAAATAGGTGGAACCAGCAGAATCATGTCCCTCTCGTTTCTATCATCCCACTTCCCATAAAAATACCTCTGTTCTCTTTATTTAGCTCTAGTTAGCTCTTACTACTGAACTTTTTCATATGAGGTTATTACTCAACATCTGCAGCTAGAGGTTCAAATGCAAATGCCACCTCTCTTTACTCTTCACACCTTACTTCCCACTTTTCCAATCCGTCTAAATTTCACTGCTGAATTTCCTTCTTTCTCTCCCTTTTATCTCAATCAACTTCTTCCTACCCTTAATCAGTCTCCCTTTTAGGCAACAAATTCAGGGTTCCTTTTCCCACATGACAGCATCTCCATCATTCTAGTTCTCCTACACTTCACTTTTGACCATAACGTATTTTCATGTCTTGCCCTATTTTTTTCCAATATAAGCAGATATAAGCAAATTTTAAAAGTAGTCCTAATCTACTTCTTAATTTTGAACAGCTTTTCATATTTTTTTTCCTCCCTACACACATTTTTAAACAGCTGCCTTTCCCCTCTGTTCAAGTGGGTTTTTTTCCTTCAGTTCTTTTGTCTCTCATTTAAGTTTCTATCATCTCACCTCATTTTTGTAGAGCTAGAACAATTTAAATTAAGTCACATTTTATAACAGGTAAAACTTTACAGTCTCCAATGCACACACATGTCATGTAAATATAATGTCTCTCAGTAGTGCTGCTCCAAGCATTGTTCTGTCATTACTGGTTTTTTTGTAGAACCCAGGTTGCTGAATTTCTCAATGCTGAATTTTTCTGTTTCATCTACCTCTTTTGTTTCTATTGGTCACATTGGAATGTATAAATTACCTCCTGCACAATTAGCACCCAAGGCAGATATAATCTGATCACTGGTGATATAGAAGAGTTATGGAGAAGCTGCCTGGAGCAGTCAGAAGTGCTTACTGGTAGAGGTTTTTCTGGTCTTCATTTTCACTGGAAGTAAAAAGTTTATGTAGTGCCAGCCAGTTATGTTTTTTAACAGCTGTATACTTGACCACATATGGGATGGCATACTGGGAAGGGCAAAAAATGTACACAACATATAAAACATCTCTAATTCTTTAGTAAGCTCTCCCAGTTATCCACCACTACCTCCACTTAATCTCCACTACCTGTGTATCTTCAAAGGTTTTGTTTCAGCACTGCTCACTAAACTAAAATGCAGATCTTTTAGTTAGTCTGCTCTTTGTGAAATTTATTGTGAAATTTATTGGTTTTAATCAGTAGCTTGAATTACATGAGAAAGAAGAACTAAATTTGATCATGCACAGCATTATGTTCAGTTGAAATATCTGCAAGAATAACAACAGATACTTGTATACAGGATACAATGTATCTCATTCAATAATTTCATCAGAAAAAGATAAATATTTTGCATAACTCATGAAATTTGAAGGGTCACTGTTCATTATTTAGCAACCAGATTTTAAAGTCCAGAAGAAATATTTGCCTATTTCTTTATTTATTCCTTAAAACCAGACAAATCTGTACAACACAAAGATTTTTGTAAGTAATATTATGAGAAGTATCTGCAAAATATACTGCAAATGGCAAACGGTTTATAGGACAGGGTGGCGTTTTTATATTCACTAAGTCTTGGTTTTACTAGACATGCAATCTTTCTAACGTATAAAAGTCTGCAGAGGTGCCTGAAAATATAGATCAACACTAAGTAGTCATTACACTTTATGGTACTATAAATGTAAAAGCAGTACTATTACATTTGATGAGAGTTACTTGCTTTTGTACAGCAGTGACTGCACAAGAATTAAACAATACTGAGTAAAAAATCAAAGGGGTTGTACAACAAAATACAATAAACTTGATTTATTCTGTGAAAGTGAAAAATGAATGCCTAAAGGCTTTTTTTTCTTCTTCTTCACTTTGCATATATTAGGTAGGCCCACACTACTGAGCTTCAATAACATCTTGGCCTCATCTCATGCTACATGAACCCTATCAGATCCCTTGTAGTGAGTGAGAGAATCCAGCACAGGTAAAGGTAATAATAAAATCTTGATATAACAACACCTAAGCATCTAAACATCTAAGGATGTTTGTTTAACACCACCTAACAGATCTAGACCTTGTGTATAGTAATTGTGAGTCCAAATGTACAACATACATGAAGCTAATATTGACTCCTCTTTTCAACACCCTCAATCTCCACAGTAAGCTTCATATCCATATTGCATACCAGGTCATACTGCTTTAGACTAAATAAACTCTTTAGGTAATACATTTGAAATTCCTACATCTCTTCTATAAGATCCCTGTCTAAGATTATGCCAAACTGACTGCTGCTGTACATCTCTGGAACCTGTATATTTTTTTTGTGGGTAGAAACCTCTAAGAAAAGCATCCTGACCTAATTTTAAGCTGTAACCCATTCCACAATTTCATACTTACCCTTGGTCTGGTCATATCTGTATGTTCTACTGTTCAAAAGCTTGTTCTCTCCCCAAATACAAATCTAACTTTTTAACTGTGTCCTTTCTCTTGGTGAAACTTAACTGAGGCCTGTACCTTTCCTATATCAACACATAATTGTAAACTGAAGAATTATTTCAAAATGAGAAGAGTCATTCAACTTTTCCACTGTCAACCTTTCTATGATTCTGTAGTTATACAGAGGAAGGAGACACAGAGGTGTGTAGAGCGGCAATAAAAGTGTAGAAATAAGTGTCACAGTGTCTGGGCATAATCAAATATTTTGAATTCCTCAGCTTTTGATTTTTGAAGCTGTTTGGAGAACCCCTCAGACTTGGGTGCAGACAGCTACATAATTTTGTAACTAGACAGATGTTACCATCTGAAGTGAAAAAAAGAATATTGAAAAAGAAAGAATCTTCAGTACTAAGTAAATTAAAAACCTGATAGTTGTGTAATCAGAGAAGTTAAGTATGAGGTTCTAGATTTGAACCAGAGGGATGATCTACATTACAACATGATGTTGTTTCAAGAGACTACCTGCAATTTCCTGAACTCTGCAAAGTGCACTTTTATTTTCCGGTCAGAAAAATCAAACAAATGAAACCACAACATCTTGGAATTGTCTAAGTTGAAAGGGACATCCAGAGGACAGGTCCAATGTCCTGCTCAGAGCAAGACCAAGTCAAGCTGGCTGGTCAGGTCTATGAACAGTCAGGTCCAAGTATCTCCAAGGATACCAACTCCAAAATCTCTGCAAGAAATTTGAGTGTGTTTGATCACATTGAGATAATTGTTTAAAAATTTTATTTTGAAACTGAATTTTCTGTGTTACTTGTGTCTGTCACCTCTTGTTCTTAATTCTGCATCTTCAAGAAGGTTGACTTCCATCTTTTTTCGACCTTCCCATTAGGTAGAGGCAGAAAACAGTGAAGACTCCCCATAATTTTCTCATTCCCAGTCTGAACAACAATTCCCTCCTTGTTTCAAAGTGCTCCAGGCTCCTGACAAGCTTGGTGGCCTTCTGTTGAACCTCCTGCCATATGTTCACGTCTCTCTCAAGCTGGGAAGCCCAGTACAGCACACCAGTGCTTCAGACATAGTTTCACCAATTTTGAGTAGAGGCAAAGGATCATCTCCCTCAACGTATGTTACTCTTAATGCTTCCCAGTGTACAGGTGACCTTCTTCGCAGCCAAGAGACACGTCTGAAGCAATTTCTGAAAAAAAAGAAAGGAAAGAAAAAAAAAAGGCAAAGTTTTCCCCCTTTCCTCTCCCCAGAAAAAAAACGCAAAGAACAGTGCTCTGTCAACCTCTGGCAGTAATGAATATAACTTATACCTTTTTATGTATTTTAATCTTGTTTTATGGCTACTGTTGCGGTGTCATCCAACTACTAATGCAATCCAAAGCCTCATTATTGATTGATTTCAGTGGGAACTAAACAAGGAGTTTGATAACACTAAGCAAAGAAAAGAAAATTCTGAATAAAATGTAATAGTATGGGTTATGGGCACAAATATCACCATGAAATGAAGGCACACCCCAGGCAGAAATGAAAAAATAATTTTTAATTGTTAAATATGGGATTAAAACGTACAATAAATAAGTCAAAAAAAGGAAACAAAAATTACATTCAGCCTTTTTTTGGATTTTAAATTAATAAATATATTCATATACTCATTTCTACTTTCATTTCATATAATTTTTTCATAAGGTCAACATCTGAAAGATCTTACTGAAGGACTTTTTAAAATAAGCTGCTTTGATAAAATAGAAGCAACAGATATCTGGCACTATTTAATATAATCTTTCTGCTGTAATTATCTTTCAAAGAAAATATTATAATTGATATGCAGTATATGTAATTTTGCAGAACCTCACCATTCTGAAATGTTTATCATCATATAGTTTCCCTGAAATCTGTGATGCGAACATCTAAGTACAGCAAGATGACCATGAGAAGATAAATATCCATGTCTTCATTTGTCCTTAGATCTGTATGTATTTTGATGAATCACAGAGTCCTTGTTTAGACAGCAAAGAAAGAATGTTAGCATATGCCAGCCAATGGATATTTTTTCTCAAAATACAGTGTGAATGCTAATATTTTCAATATTGGTCAAATAAAAGCCAAGGTTTGAAAGAGAAAAAAAAAATAAGATACTTTTTAAAATAAATATGTATCTCAGGTTCCAATGGAAAAATTCAGTGTTCTGAGCCTCACTGCAGAGAGAAAGGTGCTTCTTAAGATCCACGGCTCACACTAATTGAATAATGATCTTCTCATTTCTCTGCCCTCTTTCTGTCTCCCTGCACTGCACACGGTTTAAATGAGAGTGGAGAATGGTGTAATTCAGGTTAATGCACGCTTTGAGTCAGGGAGTTTTTTACCTGTAACACCTGTTTCTCAGGAAAATGCTGTCATTGCTAAACTCCTGAGTAATTTCTTGCGCACAGACTCTTCAAATGATTTCACTATTTATTAATGCTGGGAACACCATTGGTATCAGAATTCTTTTTAGGCAAACGTAAATTCATCCCAATGCTTATCACAATGAAGCTACAGGCAACAGAAGATCATCATAATCTCAGAATAAGTGTTTCTGGACACTTGTGAGTTTCAGTTTATACGCCCACAGAATCTAAGGCTTGGAAGGGATGTTCTTAATAAGATAAGGAATCTGTAATGGCTATTCAGCAATAAAGACATAAAAAGGTTCTTGCAATCAAGGTAATGGTGGAATTTTTTTTTCTTGTCCTTAATTTTGATAAGATCTAGATGGACGGAATCTATTTTAGTGAATTTTACATTCAATAATGTAAAAAAGTAAATGTAAAATGTTCAATTTTGTTAAGACTTAAATTCCACTGATTTCAGGTTAGGTTAACACACCATAACTATTCTTATTTACGCTTCAAATTCTACTCTACCCTGTATATTGACATTCTCTATTAACTCTTGAGCCTTATTGTTCTGCTGTGGTGTGCAGTAATCCTCATCACTGTAACTTCTTTCACAGTGACTCAAAACTCCTTGTTGTTAAGAAGAGGAGAAATGATGAAACAGGGAAAAAAGTGAATTTAATGGAAAATTAGATATATAGATCATTATTATTTCAGTCTTTGATATCATTCTGGGTAAGGGTGAATATTTTTTCATTTTAAAAATAAAATGCAGTCTAGTTATTTTTTAACTGAAAAAAGATCCAACTCTTCAACCCTCACTTTATACACAAACATTACAAGTGCTTATTTCTGTGTTAATGTGTGGGAGTATGTGTGTTTATATATACATATATGTATGTATCTATGTATATATGTACACATGAGAAATGCCAGGTTGGATTTCCTTGGTGAACAAAATCTAGTTCTGCTAATGAGTAGAGGAAAAGGAGGAATATATTGAGAAGGTGGAGAATATGGGAAGATTAATAACGAGGTCTAGAAATCATGACATAAAGGGCTTAATTTTCCCTAGAAAAGCAGATGGGAACATACTATGAGCCTTTAAAGGCATACTGGGTGTTAATTTAGTTTCTAACAGGATTTTTTCAGAATATTTAGGAGGCACTGTACATCAGCATTTTCTTTGTACACTACAGTAAAAATAATAATGGCATTAAAAGCTACACTTTCTCAGTGCATCAAGCTTTAATTCTCACAGGAACAGAGATATCACGCTGTCACCATAAGTAGAGGAAAAAAAGACGTTAAAAAAGAGAAGTTCACAAAATGTGTTACATATCTAAAAGAGGAAAAATAAAATGCTGATTTCCTAATGCTGTTGCACAAAGAATTCCATCTTAGAATTTATTCCCTCCTTCATATTTTCTTGGAATGGTATTTTATTTATAAACTGTTCATCTGTGTATGTGTTATTTTTTGTTGGTAAGTCTCTTCCTCTCACTGCTTCTCTCAGGCCTACTTCGTTGCTGCATCTGAATTCACACATAGAAGTAACAGAGCATCTGGGACACTGGAAGAGAAACAGTGAGCTCCTTGGACAACAGGATACTTATCTTTAAGAAGTGCGACGTTTACTGTGTGGCGGTGTGACTGACACAGCAATGTGTAAATCAGTGAATACTTGACACTTGACACATAAAATTGCTATTCTGTAACACAGATTTGTATGTTTTATTCTGAAGAGATGTTTGACACTAAAGGCAACGTTTAATCAAACAATTCACAGTCTTCCAAAGACACATAATGGTTTTCAGATGAAGGCACTATTTGTGATTTGGCTGTACTAGGCTTCTTTTACATAGCTCATGTTTACACCCAGCTCCCAGACTTAATCTGTTTTTTAAAGTACTGGAATGTAGTTTTGGAGAAATCTCTCAATTTCAGCAGAAAACTGAAAAATCACTGAAAATATATTTGCTTACCTCTGTGTTCTCTAGGATGTTCTAGTTCTCAGGGTTTTAGCCACACGGGCATGTCCATGTCACTCAAAGCATCAAAAGATAGTATAAACAGAAGCAATCCATCTACTTGCTTTATGTTAGCTAAAACACACATCACCTTTGAAAAGGTGATCTTTGAAAAATAGATTGTTTTTTTAAAAAAAAAATTATGATGGCAGGCTATAAGCATAATATTTTTTAACAATTTTTATTCAAGTAAAATTGTCTTTCGGGAAAGAAATTAACATATTCTCTGCTTTAATCACATTCTTATCCTTGAACATATCTGAAGCACATTTCTGTGCATTTTTTTCCCTGGTAATGTATTTATGTTTATTATTACGGCTAATATTTAATGTATCATAACAATGGCTTTTCATGTATCTTGCGTTGCTCTGTGTTAAAAACAGACATGTACTGATACTAAGGCAAATTTTCACAAATTATCAAAGTACAACCTACACGGTGGTAGAAACTTAATTGAGCTGCAAGGTTGGTAGGTTGTATATGCTATTTAGTTTCCCCATTACATGATCTTTCTATATCAAAAGTAGAGAGTATTTTAGGCATAATTTTGAATTGCATTTGAGCTATTATGTTTTTAGTTTTCTCATTTCATCAGTAAACTACTTTAAAAAAAAAAAAAAGGAAAATTGTAGAGTTCTGAAGACTAGTGAGCAAAAGACCATGTATTAGTTACATCCTGATCCAGAAGCTCCAAGTTTTACTGGGTGTTCACTGTAATTTTAGACTTCAAGGGATTTTGCCCACACAAACTCTTGCAAAGGCTTTTCATTCTTTGATACCTTGAGTTTGCATCCAGAGAAAAAGCTATACATTTCTTCTCTCAGAGATTTCTTTTAATTTGGTGAGGAAATAGGCATTTTGGCAAAAAGGGTTTTACCAAAGTAACATGCAACTTCACAAAAGCATTACAACAGATTACTGAGACCTGCAAGCATTGCTACAGTAGGGAACTTTGGTTACACCTAGAAAACACAGACTTCATGCAGCTTAAGTTAAATATAGAAAACGTGTGTAGGTTACCCACAAGAGAAAGAAAATAATACAAGGAGACAGATTAAGAGATGAAAGAATAAAGAGAGACAAAGAAGAGAGAAAAATATAGTTACCATTGGAAGGTCACATGTTGACAGCTTCAAGGAGAGCAGGGCGGGGCAAGAGGGAGACCTTGTGTTGGACTCTTTAACTATTGTGGCCACTCCCTCCAGGAGGGACCTTTATTTCACTGACCACTCACCGTCCCCTTGGACAAAGTGAGGGTGCCACAGCCAATCGGGGGCTCCAGAGGGTGTGGAGTGAGCAGGCTACCAGGAAGACCTTGCTGATTAAGAAGTGCTTCATGGGCCTTTCATCCTGTGTGGCTGCAGACCTTGATGGCCATCTTGGTTGGCCATGTGGATGCTGTGCTAAAGACCTGGTGCCCTCCCCCAACATACAGACAGACAAAATGGTTGATTTGACCCATCAATCAGTGAGATAGAAATCTGGTCTCTGACAGATTTACTTTTTATTTCTTTCACCTTTTTATTTCTAATTTTAATTTCTAATTTTATTTCACCTTTTTATTACTAATTGTGCATAGAGAGGAAAGAATGCAACACGTCAGTGTTTTTTTAATTCAGAAAGAAAAAAATATTATTAAATAAATACTTCTGTTGATCTTTCACTTGTTAAAGCAATTTCCTTATTGTTGCCCTATATTCAGATTTATATGAACAATTTCAGAATGCATACTTTAGTACTGATGAAAAAAGGTAAGATAATTGGGGAGTTGATATCTAGAGCAATACATGTGTCAAACCTCAAAAATCTTGACTAGAATACATTCTTTTTCAGGTTGTTACCACACTCCATAAACTTATACTGAGTCCCTCTCCCGCCCTTCCTCCTCCGTTCCTTATCTTTTATATCTGAGCTGACATCATATGGTATGGAATATCCTTTTGGTTAGTTTGGGTCAGCTGGGCTGGTTTTTCCCCTCCCAAGATCTTGCCCTGCCTTGGAGGAGGGATGTTACAGTGATGATGCTGTGCCAGCACTGCCCTGTAGCCAAAATACTGCTATGTTATCAACACCTTTCTAGCTACCGATGCAAAGCACAGCACTGTGAGGGCTGGTGTAGGGAAATGACTCTCCACATCAGCCAGACCCAATGCAGTCATACACCACCCACTGCACTTTGAGGTTGTCTTCAAGGTGAAAATACAATGGTCTCATGTTAATAATCTGAAAATATGTTAGTGAAATAATGCAATATTTAGTACTGTAACTGTATTATTAATGATTTTTATCCAAGTTAACAGATTCATCACATGTAGAACTTGAATATTTAAACATATTAAAAACCCTCTCCATAAAGAAACATTCCCAAAGTACCAAAATGTTTTATTTACATATATATAAAGTTACATTAAAGGTGGATGAACCACTTTGTGACTATTATGAATAGTCCTATAAATTATAAACAGGATAAAATGTTGATGGAATCTGTAAACTACTAGAAAAGAAACAAAATTCTCTTTATTACAAAGAAAACTGCTGATCTTGTTCAAAGTTTTGTTTTCATTCTCTTTAATTATGTTTTCTCTGGCAAAACTCCAATATATTAGATGGAACTTAGGCACTTAAATACAGAATTATGTTCCAGAAAATCTCTGCGAAAATAAGCAGAACTTGTTTGACTTTGAAGTCCTCTGGGATCAAGACTTATGCTTCTGTGCCTGCACAAAACGTCTGTGTTTTGAATATTTCAAATCCTTTTTCTGTCTCAAATTACACTGATCCAACATTCAGTTGATCTCCCAGTACACACACACACATACCAAGAGGAATTATGAGTAATCATAGTTATAGACTCTTGCTTTTAAAAAAGCTACTGATGACTCCTGCTCATTTTATGGAATATCTTCACAGACTAAATATTCACTTACAGAACAAGAGATCTGTAAGAGTCCAAATTTCTGTGACATCATTCCATAATCATCAGAATGTGAACTTCTCTGGCATTATGCTGCTCTACGTTTCTGTTGTAGTTATGAAATATTGAAGAATAAATTCAAAATACTTCACTGCAAAAGAGAGTGCAGAGAAAAGAACCTGTCTCCAAAATTCAGGAATTAAGCCTAGAAGTGGCAAAGAACAGGTCCTGAGTTGCATTCAGTGTTTCCAGGACATTTAATAGATAATGATTTAATTCCTATTCCTACAATTAATATAATGCTGATATATTTTTTTTCCTTATATATTTCTATAGATTTCCAATATGCCAACATCTCCAGCTCCACAGCTACTGGGTCTGTTCAGCATATTGCTAGGTATATCTTTTGTGCCTCCAAAAGAGAGAACTATAGCATTCTCCAGTAGAGATGTATTGCTGGACTTTGCTAGATACTTCAGAACACATCCAGAAAAGGATATTGGTTACAGTTAGTGCCTCAGTTCATGTGGAAAAAGACTAGCTCACACTCTACCTGAAGATCAGTTTTAGCACAGTTATGTAGCTTGTTGCCTTAAGGAGCGAGGGAAAAAAAAACTGCAGACAACTTTTTAGTAGGAGATAAGATAAGTGAGCAGGAGCTTTAATGAGCTATGAAGCTCC
>JAWWMP010000001.1:74239660-74272565 GCA_035047865.1 Dendrocincla tyrannina
AGTACATTAGATCTACAATAATTTCTAACATCTATAAAACTGAAAAATCAAAAATCAAAGAAACCCTTCGGCATCAAGCTCATTCTTTGGGACTATCCAGAAATAGTTATTTACTAGCAAGAACACATAATTTCTCAATCATAAACAAGGATGGTAGTGAGAAAAAATTCAGCTGTCCATCTCTGTCAAAAACAAAACCTTTCTGGTTTTGTGTATAACTGCAGTTTCACCTTTCAAAGCCTTGGATTCACCCTGACAACTAAAAAAGCTGGTAGTTACCCTGTTTCTTCTGTAGTAAATGCGAAAAGACAAATATTTCATAGAGTAGTTGGACCCATATGATTTTTTCTTATGTAATTAAAATCAAATTGAGGTACTTAGTTTAGGTGGTTATTTTGAAGGAGTATTCAGGTTCAGAATTCTGAATACAGATAAACTAAACCATTTTCATGGATAATTACAGATTTCTCTTGTCTAGTATGCTTTTAACTAAATTCTTGAGTCATATAGTCACTGTGGTTTAGGTAGTTCCATCTGGGAGATCATAGTGTGATACTTAATATTTTGGGGTTTATTTTGTTTCATTTATTATTTTTTATTTTATTTAATATTTTATACTTTTTTTCTTTTCTGTTCCATTTTATTGTTTTAGTTTTCAAAGGCCTGACTTTCACACTTAGACTTTGATTTTCAGAAGTATGCCACTTGCATAACTTCTACTGAAACTCTGCCTTTAGGTCCAAATTGTGGGATGGTTCCTATTAGAATTTTAAATTAATAATTATTAAGGTACTGGGTCAGTAATTAATGATGGGTAGTTTAAATGTCAGCATACCTATTCCCTCTAACTGTGAAGTTTAAAGCCCAGGCTAGAGGTCACTGGCTGGAGGTTCATTCTTAAAAAAGGTAAGATTCCGAGGCTCAGAATGCTGATAGCACCCTTCACAGTTAGGATAATTTAATTAAGTCAAATAAGTACAGATTTAAGTCCAAGATTTTCAAAGATAAATTTTTGTCTGATTATACAGTTGTCTATCCTGTGAAGCCTCAAATGCATTTGAAGGGGGTTTCTTGCTTTTATTGAAGGAACAAATATTGTAAGGCTGTAAATATCACTCATAAAATAAAAAAAACCCTGATCCTAGAAATTCAGTTATTTTAGTAATACAGGTAATTTTAGTAGCACTGAGCTGTGAAGACCATGGATTCCTTATACTGGACACTTTCAAATCCAAGTCATTTTTCTGATCCAAGAAAAGACACACAAAGCTATTGTGTACATCTACACATGTTAGATCAAGTCAGAGCCGGAAAGTATGGAGGTACCTAAGTGACCAGATAAACATTGGACCTAAGTTTGAGTTGACTGCAAGCAGGTGGACTTTAAACTTTAGAACCTTTAGAGCCTCTTCTGCACTTGGAATGGGGCAACCCTGGATGTTTGTACAGACTGGGGAATGAGAGGATGGAAAGCAGTGCTGTGGAAAGGGGCCTGGGAGTCCTGGTCGATGGAAAGTTGATTATCAGTCAACAGTGCCCTGGCAGCCAGGAGGGCAAAACGTGTCCTGGGGAACATCAGGTAAAGCATCACCAGCCGGTCAAGGGAGGGGATTGCCCCTCTCTGTTCTGCGCTGATCCGGCCTCACCTTGAATATTGTGTGCAGTTTTGGGCACCACAATATAAGAAAGATATTAAGTGATATTATTATTAGAGAGTGTCCAAAGGAGTGCAGCAAAGATGGTGAAGGGCCTCGAGGGGCAGCCATATGAGGAGCGGCTGAAGGCACTTGGTCTGTTCACCTTTGAGAAGAGGAGACTGAGGAGAGACTTCATAGCAGTTACAACTTCCTTGTGAGGGGAAGAGGAGGGGCAGGCTCTGATCTCTGTGGTGACCAGTGACACAACCCAAGGGAATGGCCTGAAGTTGTGTCAGAGGAGGTTTAGGTTGGATATTAGGAAAAGGTTCTTCCCTCAGAGGGTGGCTCTGTGCTGGAACAGGCTCACTAGGGAAGTAGTCACAGCCCCAAGCCTGACAGAGTTCAAGAAGCCTTTGGATGATACTCTCAGGGACATCGTGTGACTCTTGGGGATGGTCTAGTGCAGGACCAGGAACTGGACTTGATGATCCATTGAGTCCCTTCCAAATAGGCATATTCTCTGATTCCGTGATTCTATTACCTTTTTTCTGACATCTTGGGTTTTTAGGGTGAAGGGAAGATTCAAAGAGTTACTGAAACTTTTTGGGTTCAAAAGTCCTCAATGTTCTATACTTTTATGAAGCTTTGTTAATGGAGTTCCTGGGAAAAAAAAATAATGACTATTAAATGATTTATAATACTTTTTGCCATGGGAAAAAAAAATCTCATTAAAACTGTATTTCATTAAATAGTATCAAGAGTAGAACCCAACCAACCAAAGAAACCTAACTCTAACCTGAAAGCCAAATTTCAGAAATGCTAATGGGAACTTTTATGTTAATTCCAAAGAGATTGGAATTTCTCCGTAATACAATATGGACTTCCCATTTAATTAAAATCCAATGTTAAGTTGCTGTATTTTTCACTGAATTTGGCATGTTGACACAGAACAGCATAAGCAATGAATGTTCTTTATATAGAAAAACTGAAACCTCCATAGTGTGTACTTTTGTATACTGGAATGGGATTGTTTCAAACAATCAGACTGTGGGGAAGCTGAACCCTTTGGCTCATCTCATATCTGCTTCAGCATTATTCTGTGCTTTCTGCTCACATTCTTACTGTGAGCCAAATGGTTGCTGTGTCAGGTCCAAGCACAAACATATTCTCTTCAGGATACTTCAGCTGCTGATCCTGCACAGAGGAGTTGTTCTATTCTCTTCCCTTGAAGGCACACTGATGCCAGAGAAGAACCAAGAGAGGAGTTGTTCTATTGTTAATGGTCTTTTGAGCATGTGTATGTAATACAAATGAAAATAGCAACCTGCTCATGCTCCCTCCACATCATGAGCCTTCCTGAGACAGCCTCATCTGGTGGGCAGTTCTGGTGACGGTGGGCAGTGATAACAAAAAGCAAAGACTTGCAGCACTTGTCAATCATCAAAATCAAGAAGAAGAAGACAACAAAGTAGAAAAGATAGATTTAACTGAGGAGGAAATCTTATGGTGTTTTAAATATACTTTGACAGCTTTTCCTCTTTTTCTAATTATTCAATCGTAGAATCATAGAATAGTTTGGGTTGAAAGGGACCTTTTAACACTATCTAGTCCAACTTCACCTGCTGTGTACAGGGATATCTTCAAGCAGATCAGGTTGCTCAAAGCCCTGTCTAACCTAACCTTAAGTCATCTTAGCATGGAGCATTCTTCCTTTGGACTATCTCAGCTCCTGATTGAAACTAATGCCGCTTTATTAAAAAAACGCTGTATTAAGAATTTGTTTCATTTAAAGCTGCTCTATTTAAGCTTATCACATTTTATACACTTGAAAGTCCTTATTATTTATATTTCACTGACTCTGATAAAGCAAAATATTCTTTAATTCTACTGGAAGGTATCAGAAGACAGGACTGCATGTGGATTGAACACCTGTAGACAAACACTAGACATTAGAGCTGCAGCCAATTAATTTGACTATATTTCCTTTCAAACACTTGGTTTCTTGGTAGTCAAAATTTTATTTTAAGACTTACAAGATTTATTAATTTTCAGATATTTGTGCTGTAACAACTCTGAATAATGTAGATACCAAAAATAAGGTTTGATAAGTAATTATCAGTCTTCCCTACTGTGATGTCTGATCCCTATAGTATAAAGGATTCATATTCATATTAGGAATTTATACTGATTTCCAAAATGCAGTATGGTATCTGTCACTAGCCACAGAATATCAAAATTACAGGTGCTACAAGGATGCCTTGGGTTCCGAGGAAAGGCAGGAATACTTTTACTTATGTTGGCATTTTGCCTGAAAAGTGACTCTATCAAAAGCTACATCCTGGCCAAGCACAAAGATACAATTGAGAGAGTGTTTAGAGAATATAATCTGCCACTTTCCTTCTGCTGGCTCTAAAGGTAGAACAAAGTGCTAGCCATAAATAGCATGCTAACATCTAACAACCTTTTTACAGAGTCCCATGTGTGTTTGTGAAGGATCTGTCCTGAAGTTTTCCCAGGAAATTACCATTCAGCTATCAAAATAAATTTAAGTGGCAGCCTTCTGATTGTCTAAGGCTCTCAGAGAACCATGAGCTGGATCCAGATCTCCATGCCAGTTCAGAATTATCTCCCCACTAATGCCTAACTGTAAACCTCTAGTGGAACTGGCTGCTTGCCTGCTTGGAGTCCCAATGAGGAATTTATGTTCATAAATTCAAAAGCCAGCTCTCACAGTTTTCTGGAACTAGCACCTTCACTGCTGCTTTCAGTCAAAAATTTCATTTTTATGCTGAGTGCTTCTGAAAGTAAAATTCTGTATTTCTGAATGTCTACATACTTGCTTGAACAGTTAATGATGACATGCCTTGTTGTGAAGGTCTGGCAAATTTTTAAATGCTACCTCCAAACTGACATGATTACCAAAAGGGGCACTGCTGGGGAATGCCGCAATATTTTAAAATGAGTGGGATTTGAGAAAATGTTGGTTCATAGACGTGAAATGAGAGGACTACGGAAGGAGAGGACTGTGAAAGCAGACCTTTAATCTGTCTATGCTAACTTTTGCTTATAATTAATCCAAAATAAAGCTGATGTTTTCCATCCTTATTTTTTTTTTTTTTTCATTTCTTTTGGCTGATTTTAAAAGGAAGTGGATACAGTCTTCTACACTGAACATGCAACAATTCCACCAGTGTAGATACAAGTCTTTCCTAAGATTCTGCTGAGTAGGCAACTAATTTTTCCAACAGTAGATTTTTAGCCAGTCTCTGGAAACTGGTACTGGAGATTGCTACAAGGCCATCACAATTCCAGTCCATTTATGAAAATCAGCCAATGGGAATTTTAGAGCTTGATGTACTCTAATTTATAAACTAGTAAGAACATTTATTCATCTCTTTATTTGCACATTTTGTGACCATTAGATTTATTTAAATAGATTCACTGTGAAAAAAAACCATAAACTAATCCTATTGTTGCCTACTGAACAATGTTATTGGGAGATCTCTTCACACTTTATTTTATGCTTTCAGAAACCATTCTGCCAAAAATATGGCTTAGTATTTTAAAAAATGTTCAAGTACCAGAATATGAATAGTCCTCTGCCTTCATTTTATTTAATTTTCTACTCTGACAGTTTCATTGAAATTTTACATGTGAAATATTTTCTGGGTGATTGCCCATACTCAAGGCAGAGACATAAAAGTTTTCATTTTTGTTAAAAGCTGGGTTTACCTGTAGAAAGACAACCTTGGTCAGGTTTTTAATTTAGTCAGTCAATACTTAAAAGAAAAGAATGATATAAAACTTGGTCTCCTGTTTTAAATGCAAAGTGAAAGGCATTCTGCAATATTAATTAGCCTCAGGAAAATACATGCAAGGGCATATGATTATTCTCTCTCCCTTAAACCTTTAAACCAGCTACAGAAGAAACTTATTTTGAAAAGTTATATGGATGCAAATTGAATTCTGATTCACTGACTTACTGTATAGCTGTAGGGCTCAAAATAGTTTTTGAAGCCAAGAGGTATTTTTGAACAGCAATTTATTTTAATATATTGAATATTTTAACAGATAACAGGTTACTTTATCCATCTGACACTGAAATAACTATTTACACAGAAAACACAGATAATAGAAGTAGAATAGCTAATGGCACTTTTCAGAGTATTAACTTGAGGGGTGGGGAAAAGTATGAAAAGTAATAATTTGAATCAAATATCAACAATACCTACAGTAGTATTACCTTTTTCTTTGGCTTCTATCTGCCTCCCTAGACTACTAGTTCACTTTTTTCTATTTGGTACTTCCTATGCAATCTGTAGGGATCTATTGGTGTGTGGGATGGTGTCTCAGATCACCTCACAGGGAGAATAAGAAAATGCAGATGTACTTAAACAAGTGCTGTGCATGATCCTTCGTGCATGTTGTGAAGTTCTTTGTGCATTTTCTTAGTCTCCAGCCTCAAGAAACTCATTTTGTGCTTAGCACCCTAAGGAATCTTTATTGCAAAGGAGCTTTTCTTCAGTTTCTTTCAGGCTTTTCTCTTACAGGGTGCACATTGTTTCTCTTTTGTCTGGCCGAAGTCACAGGCTATTCAAGAAATGACCACTTCTCCTTAACCCTGTCATTAAAGTTAGTAAACTTTGCTAAATCTATCAGAAAAGCACATCCTCACCCTGACAGAGAACTTTTCTCTCAAGAGAACCTCTTTCAGCTTTAGTCTGTGATGCACCTGTAGAAAATGGTATGTAAAAAATGCTTGTGAAATAAGGTAGTGGTCCAAAATTTATTTTCATAACAGAAAATTAAGCCTTGCCAAGTAATTATTCTTTTTTTTTTTTTCTGAACTTAATATTTTTATATGTATTCCTACCTCGGTGGTTTATGTGCTGCATTGTTTGGGTTTTTTTTCACAGCTGTCTGATATGTTGCATGAATTACTGTCTCTGCAGTGAGAAAACATATTTCCTTATGCTTTTGTTACTAAGAAAGACAGAAGAGAGAATGAGGGGTGCCAAAGACTCACAGTTAATATTATTGGGGTTTAATCATTAATACAGGGAGGAAAAAAAAAAAAAAAAAAGAAGACTGTACTTTATTTCATTCTCCAAAAAACATCCTGAAGTATGGACAGTTTCAAGCTTGTTTTCCTTTTGAGCTCCAAATCTTTGTCAATTCATGTATTCTCATTTTCTTCTATTATCTCACTTTGGATGGCATAGCTGAATACCCTGTGTTATCTTTTCACTCTTCTTCCAGAAAGGCAGAAGTAGTTATCTTAACTATTCTGATATATATGCCTAAATATTCAGTATATACACATTATAAAAGCCATGTTTGGATTTATTAATCTCTCAAGTTAGAGACTGATATGGGGCTCAATTACCATCTACTTTTGCTGGGCTGTTTTTTTTGGTTTGTTTTTTTTTCCTTTGATATCCTTAACTTAAAGTATAATGAGTACAGACATTAATAGACCTCTTCTTAGCAAAAAATGAAAGCAACTATACCATTACATATGTTCTCTTTCGCTAATATTTTCAGCTTTATGCCTCCACATTGCATATACGTAGCACTCTTACACATTACATTAACAACACTCTTAGGATTATTTCTACATGCAATTAAGTAGAAAATCAATTAACCTGGACACTTTGATTGAATGCTTGCAATTTGTTACAAGCTATTTCTTAACAAAGATATTTTGTGATTACACTGTGATAATGAAAACAAAACATTTTAAAATAAAGTTTTTATTCATATTGATTTTGTTTCCCCTTAAACCAGGAAAACAATTATCAGTAACAGGGTTGATGCTAGTTAGAAAGTGTTCATGAATACATCAGACCTGTGTTTTCTCTCCTTCTTTTCTTATAAATTAAGAAATGAAAAACAAAAGAAACCCGAACAACCTGTCATCATTTCCACAATGGCCAGTACACGAAGATACTTTCAACTATGTGCAGAGAATTTCCCTTCTCTTATCTACTGCCCAAACATTTTGTTCGGCTAACAGTTTTGTGTTTCACACGAGCATATGCTTAGCGTGTCCAAGACATTAAAAAAAAAAAACAAAACACACACACAAAAAAAAAAGAAACAAAAAAAAACAAAAACAAAAACAAAACAAAACAAAAAAAACAACTCTAGACTAATGAAAACCTGAGTTTGACATGTTTCCTAGAAATTTTTATTGTCATATGAAATAATATCTGCACAAGAATAAGGGAAAGTACAATAAAATGAAAGGCCGCTGACCTCAATGAATAAAGTCCAGTTGTTCTAGCACTATAGTAATGGCACTAAGGAAAGTAGAAACCTTTTAAATGAGCTATCCTTTGTGCAAGAGTTTAACACTAGGCTTCCCTGAAATGAGTCATCTGTAGTGTCTTGGATTAGTCTGGGGTAGAATTTATTTTCTTCATAGAAACTGGTAAGGGGCTGTTCTTTGTATTTATGTTGAAGACAGACTTGATAACACAGGGATGTTTCAGTGATTGCTGAGCAGTGCTTAAAGAGGGCCAAGGTATTTTTTGCTTTATTCCTTTAGTGAGATGGCTGACGGTGCACAAGGAGTTCGGGGGGGACACAGCTGAGACAGCTGACATCAAATGACCAAAGGGATAGCTCACACCATATGGTGTCATGCTCAACATATAATCCTGGGGGAAGAAGAAGGAAAGTGGAACATTCAGGGTGATGGCGTTCATCTTCTGAAGTCACCATTACATGTCATGCAGCTATGTTTTTCTGGAGATGGCTGAAGACTAGTCTGACCATGGGAAGAAGTGAATGCTTTGCTTTCCTTATGCATGCAGCTTCTTTTTTACCCATTAAACTGTCTTTATCTCAGCCTACTAGTTTTCTCACTTTTACACTTCTGATTGTTTTCCCCATTCTAAGGAGAATAACTGGAGGAGAATGAGCAACCATGTGGAGTTTAACTGGTGGCTGGGTTAAACCATGGCATGAAGACAACTGTTTATTCCAGCCTATAGTCTGGAAATTTGGAGGAGATGAAGGAAATATAATGAATGACCTATGAATGCTTCCAGCACCCTTTCTAAATAATTGTTTTGTTTACGTAGTACTAAGGTATAATTGTTTTCAAGGAAACATATGGTCATGGTCATGGTCAAGTTAAGAAAAATGTGACAGTTTTATAATTAAGGGTCTGATAGTATATCGCTTTATGTATTGACATAAACATAGCAGTGTTTAAATGGATAGTAGGAACATATGCCAATACCCTTTTCATATCTTCCCATTCCAATAAGACCATCTGGATGCCATATTTAAAAATAGCTTTTAAAACAATTACAGGTTTTAAAACTGAATGTAATAATAGTTGAAAATTCATGATTTTGAGATCTAAAGGAGAAAGGAAGAAACAGGTTGCCTATTTTCAGTGTAAACTGAAGAAAGTGTGACTTGTGCTCCTACATAGTTGCCGAGTTTCCAGGGGGTAACTATCAGATTACCTTCTTTGCCATTTGCAAAGAAGTGAAGAAATCAAAAAGGTAATGAGTGAGGTAAAGCAAACAATCTAACTTTACCAGATTTCCTTTGTTTTTTTCTTTTTTTTTTTTTTAATTTTAGATTTAGATAAATAGGTTTAAGTCTGAAAATGAGCATAAAATGAGCACATATTCTATTATTTTCTGAAGTAAATGAGTATAAATGGGGTTCTTTTTGACTATTTGAAAAAAGTTATAGAAATATGGAAAATTTCTATCCTCAGAACATGAGGTGCAGAAGGAATAAACACAATTTTCCAATTTAATATCTGTAAAAAAATATTCAAATTCAAGGAAATTTTAAAGCAATATGTTTCTAGGAGTAATTTTATTTATAGAACTATAATTTTAATATCATGGTTTGTCTGTAGCCAATATTGAACTAAGGCACTCATGAGGATGAGTGCATTATGAGTGCTTCATAAATGAGGATGGGGAGGAGGTTTTTTGGAACTGTGTTGAAAACAGGGTCAGTAACTGAGCAAAATGGATTCATTTCAGACTGGAATTCTCCTATCTTCCACTTCAAGAAAAGTTGTGGGGTTTTAGATTTTGGGTTTTGTCTTCTCATGGTTTGTTGGTTGGTTTGTTGCTGGTTTTTGGGTTTTGACTTTTTTTCATTTAAAACTTAAAATTATATTACTAGTGAACTAATAAAAAAGAAAATTTATCTGCTTTTTCTTTTGATATACTGAGGAAAAAATAAAATCCCCATCCAAACCCAAGAACAAACAAACAAACAAACAAACACACAAAAAAATCCATAAGCCCCCAAAGAAATCTGTCAAATTTCAGAAAGGAACATCCTTAATGGAAATGACGGCTGTGTATCTGTACAACCACTAACACTGAAAGTCTCAGACATGTGGCCATGGTATGGGGATGAGAATAAGGGTGCATTAGTTTTTTCAATTACTGTAGTCAATTATACATCAGCTCAGAGAACTGTAAGGGTTCAAAACCTAATATAAATTATGGCCTTGTACAGAGGTAAACATGGCAAAAATATGTTTTCAAACAGATTACACTTCTTTCCTTACAATCTAAAACAGACTCTTTCTACAGTTAGTATGAGAAATAATCCTGGCCAGTGCCAGTTCCCCTTTCATCATGTTTGGAAAGTGCTTAGAAGAAGACTTAGTCTCCCAATGAAATTCCATGCCAAGAACAGATAAAATATTCCTGATCCATAAATAAGCAGTATAAAAAAAGACTATGCCAGTGCCCAGGAATAACCCCATCACAGCTTAATGTAGTAGTATAGACACAATGAAAGATTGTGAAATGAATCGAAATGCAAAACTCACATAGACACTCAAAACCATCTTGACAACAACTTCTTCTGTGTTGAACCAGATAGTCCCAGTCTTTCTCAAGAGCAGCTGCCTGAAGCTTCTTATTGCCCAGAAACACCTTTGTATTCTCCCTAACCACATGCTGGAGAATGAGCATATGAGTCTGCTAAAAGCAGTAATTCCAAGACTAAGGTTTGATGGTTAAGGTTTTACCATAACATTGGGTAGATAATTAGTGGGAACAGCAAATTATTCATTTGTACCCAGAAAACTAAACCTTAGCTAGATTGTCTTTGACCTCTTGTGGCACAGTTCCCATCTCCTGCGGATGTCCTGGTAAAAAAGTCCTTCTGAAATTTCTTTGTAGATTGTGAGCTGATCATGCAGGAATTGAAATGGTGATGCCAGGCATATACTTTGCATGTTCTAATGAGTTTTGCTCTATTCCTCAGGCCAGCTGGCTGAGCGAGCTCTAGATAATGTACAGAAGCCAAAGCCAAAAAAAGCTCAGATTAATAAAACAAAATAGCTGCAACTCAAACTAGACGAATCTTAAGGGTTTTTAAGGCTTCAAAAGGCTGTAAAGATAATTTTCACCTAGTGAATATGAATAGCAAAATTGATAGTAGGGAACTTATAAATACTGCATAGCTTTCCCTTCTTTCTCAGTAGCATTTCATGCAAATAAAATTGAAAGGCTTTTTCACTAAGCCGAACAGAGCTCTGGCTAGGTGTGAAGCAGAGCTGTGGTTTACTCTCAGTTCCTTCATCCTGAGGCACGAGTGGTGGGCTGCAGTATGATAATGAATAGACTGAATGAAAAGACTGGAATTGATTACATGTGGTAGTAGCAGGTGTAGGAAGGACATAAGAAAGAGCTGTAGAAATTTTTCACAAGAGCATTGGAAGCTGAAACAGGATATCTCTCATACAGTTACACAGATATAGAGCCTCTTTCTGTGGTTGAGTATAAACAAATTTCATTAGCTTAATATGCAAAAATTGCTGTCAAAGGTATTTCTAGAAAGTCAGCCCATTTTTGTCAGCTTTCAGGGACTATCTGATACAGTGAAAGGCTAAAACCATGTGAGTTTGTGCCACACTAGAGTTGTAATACTGAAGGTTTCATACTAAGATTATTTTCACATAACTCCAGCTAGACACAAATCTAACAGCATGGGAGCATGCCATCTATCTTTACTGCGATAAACACAGGCATATTTTGTCTGGTCCTTGAAGGTATTTAAGAAACAAAGAGTCTAGAGCACCAGCCCATAGAAATAGAATGAACAATAGTAGAACTGACACAGTAAATGCCCAACCAGTGGGACAGGGCAGGCACAGGGATGCAGAAAGGGTGAGCTCCACCCAGAGTATGGGGCACGTTTGTGGTGAGAAGCCAATCTCATATGTCAGCATGTAGACCAGTGAAGTGAATGGATAGACACAGGCATGACTACAACACAGCTGAACTGTAGCTCAGACATGGGTTGAGGGTAATGATATCTGCTTAGAAGATGCTCTTAAGGAAAATAAGGATAAGACTTGCTGAGGCTCCTAATTTTCATCAAAATGGCCCTGCCGAAGCACCTTCTCTCCCCCTTGCAGCTCTTTACTTAGAGAAACATCCTTCTATCATCAAGGTCAGAGATTAAGTGTTCAAAGATGAGTTGGAGGGTGCATAGAGCAACCTGATTTCTTGGATGATGTCCTTGCCCATTGCAAGGGGCTTGGAACTAGATGATCTGTAAGTCACTTCCAACCCAAAACATTCTATGATTTGTCCCTAACCTTAAATTTTGAGTCAACTTTTTGTAGAATAAATTCCAGTTTGATGACTCAAGATGATGACCCTAGGAGGTCAATATGTAACAGTTATCCTTTTAAATATTTTGACCCTGGGAACAATGGTGTTTTCAAAGAGAAAGAGTTTTTTTTTCCTGTGAAATATAATTGAAGACTGAGAAGGCTTTGATTCTCCTTGGAGTAAGGCAAGTTTTCTGTTGTAAATCCCAGGACCAGGACTCAAATGAATCCTGCAGTCCTGGGCTGTCAAGAATCACCACTGTGGCGAGTGGATACACATCATCATATATTTTACATCTAATTTTATGGTAGTTATTTCTAAACAGGGGTGGCACTGTGAGAATATGCTGTCAGTGTTGGACCTAGGATATACTTAACTAGCACATTTATAATACTAAACCAGTATCCATTCAAAAATATTTTCAAAAAGAGAAATCAACAAATAGAATACAAGGACCATTTCAAAATTCATGTTTCTTGACTTTTATTTTGTGCATAAAATGTTCTTGACCTTTTCATCTATGTTTGAAAATCTAGGCGTAAAGATTTTATGTTGTTTTCTGTGCACAGCTGAAGTCACTATTGAGACTGAAGCACACATAATTTGAAAGAAAACAAAATGAAAATATACTACTATGTTTCTTGTTTCTTCAAGTTTAAAAATGTGATACATGGGGGTTTACTGCAACACTAGCAAGAGATCTGTGATGGGTTGACCTTGTTTGAATGCCAGGTACCTACCAAGCTGTTCTATCACTACCATTCTCTCTAGGATGAGGGGGAAGAAAATAAGGTGGAAAAAAAACCTTTGTGGGTTAAGATAAAGACAGTTTAATAAAGAAAAAGCAAAGACCATGCGCAGAAGCAAAGTAAAGCAAAATATTTATTCTCGAGATCTATTATCTATTTCCCATAAGCAGGCAATGCCCATCTGTTTCCCAGGAAACAGCACTTCAGCACATGTAGCAGTTGCTCAGGAAGAGAAACATTGCTGCCTACTCCACACTCCACCATCCAGCCCCCTTAGCTTTTATTGCTGAACAGACACCATATGGTACGGAATATCTCTTTGGTCAGTTTGAGTCGGCTGTCCTGGCTCTGTCTCCTCCTAAGAACTTGCTCAGTCCCAGTATACTGATGAGGTGGGAAGATTGGAGAGACAGCTTCATATTGTGTAAGCACTGCTCAGCTGTAGCCTAAACACTGATGTGTTATGAACACATTTCTAAATACCAATCCAAAGCATAGCACTACAAGAGATGCTATGGGGAAAATTACCACCTCAGCCAGACCTGCTACAAGGTTTCAGTCAGGCGTTGTAGCATTTTCTATATTCTGATTTTGAGAAGAAAACTAAGTTACAAAATGGAATGGTAATGTTATCAAATTGTATGTGTTTCTTCTTCCCTTCGTTAATAACCTTTGAAACTGACAAAGCTTTACCTTGAAACTTTTCGTAACACCCACTGTTTTTCCAAAAATGCCTCACAGCACATAATTTGTCTATTTACTTTATACCAGTCACTTACAACTCCTCTGTCAGTTGAAGATTTAGAGATAATCTGTTTCTTTTCTCTTTGATCCATAACCTGCTGTATTTCAACTTTAGCAATATTCATTATTGTGGTTTAATAATGTAGTACAAGAGCAGATTTTAATTTTGACTTTAATCAGATGCACAAGATTTGTGTAAGATAAACAGATTTAAAGTAAAATTCAAACTTGTCCATCATTTCTTCTTCAGCAATAAATTGATTTGATGATTCATTCATCCACTTCTATTCTATATTGGACAAGGAAGAGGAATATCTTTGACCGTTGTAATGCTTTTGCAGTTGAGGAATTACAATCAGGGAAAGAAAGAAAAAAATATTGACATGAATATGGCTCATTATTCTGCTGAGAACTTGTTTTGACATATCAGTCAATGTATAGCATGAGTGTTACAATATCATTGATTACAATTTGCTTCTCTTTGATCACATCAGAAACTTCTTGCCAAGCTAACATGTATTTTCCAGATGATTTAAACTGTTTTCATAACATGTCTCACCTCCTACTACTGAAAACCACAGAGAACAACTAATTCTATTTGGTTTACTCACTGAAGCCTACTATGAGGAAAAGTAAGTTTAGATATTGTCTTTAAAGCTATTTGCTAACTTAGTTTGAAATCTGAAATTACATGAAAACCCAGCATAACCCAACAGGCCTTTATATGTTTATCATAATGTAAAAGCTCCAGTGATGATGGGTCTGTCCTTGACAAATGCTTTCTGACTTATGTGCCTGTATCAAAACTGTTAATTAGGACCTTAACTTTTCCTATATTTGAACTACTGCAGTTTTATCTTGTCTTTATCTAAGGTCTTGTTTTCCAGTTTGTCTGGCAATATTCTTCAGAGAGGATTTACCTATTTCTCTCTTTTGTTTTGCCAGCTCCACAGGAATGAAGCTGACACACTCAACTGAATGTAAAAATCCACTGTGTCCACAAGTTATCGTTGGGCTATCTACATATTAAAAACTGAGAAGATTCAGCAAGTTTACAAAGTTGCATGGTGTAGTTGACACAGATAAAGGATGGAGTACCATCTAGAGACACCTGAACAAGCTTGAGAATTGGGCCCATGGAAGCGCTGGAAGTGTTCTAGGTCAAGTTACATAGAGCTTTGATGATGTCCCTGCTCATTGTGTGATGTTTGGACTAGACGACTTTTAAAGGTCCTTTCCAATCCAAATTATACTATGATTCTATGAAGATTAGAAGTGTAGGTATAGTCTCCCCATGCTCAAGGTCATGATCATAAAGGACTTTCTAGGTTAGAATGGGATAATATGAATGAGATTCCAGAGCTCTGCATGGATAAGACTCAATCAAGATTTATGACAAATAATAATGGAAAAATTACCTTTCTACTGTGGTCATACTTTTCCAGAAATGTTCCTATTCTGCATCAACTTGAAGTTATGGAATGCACTATACTTTCAGGGCTAAAAGAAAATGAATTTTGCGTAGTTTATTTCTAGATTTGTTCTATGAGCCAGAATACTTAAATAAGTGTTAATAGCACTGTAGCAGGAACTGGAACCTCAGCCAATTGCTATGACCTGTGCTCTATTATTTTTGTGCTTTGCCTTACTGTAAATCAGCTAAAGTAGAAGCTATGATACATGACCTCTCCTAGGCTATGTGTTGATGATTAATAAATCTATATGGGAATAGGAAAATTAGAGTTGTGAATTTGAAAGTCACAAGGCTAAAATGGAATTTGGGCTTTTCCATACTCCTCAGACAATTGATTTTATAGCTAGAGGAAAATAGTCTATATTTGAAAGGAAAGGGAAAGAAAATGCAAAATAAGTATATCTTCCTAAACAATATTTGTAGGCATTCACTCTTGTTTTTGAGCAATAGGTCCAGAACAGTCTTACAGTCTACATATTTCTACTTCAAAAAAACCTCCCAACAGTTCAGAAACAGATCAGAAATATAACCATGTTTATTTTTTCTTATAGGCTAACTTTAGACAGCTAGTGGGATTTTACTTGAGATTTCCTTTATGCTATATGCTTAAGAACTCTAGACACATATAACTTAAAGCTGAAGGATATACCACAGAGAATATATTTAAAAGATCTTGAATTGTTTTTATATATATGATCTTTCTGGAGTCTTGCTTTAGAAAAGAAAAACAACAACAGCAAAAAAAAAAACCCACTAATTTCTACACTTCCAATTGCACAGTTGAAGGCAGAGTTCTAAAAATAGTAAGTTTGAGTTATATATTTCCATGAAACCCATTCTTTGGAATCTGAAGATGGGGATTTCAGTGAAATTTGTTGTATTTTATAGGTGAGGTTATATTTTGAGTTTTTAATTAAAATGTGATTCATGGTGAATAAGTATTGGAAATGAAAGATTTTCCTTCTGACTCAATAAAATTGAAATCAATAAAATAATTCTGCTTAGTCTTTTTATGACAAATGATATGATAACCCCTTTCCCCAAATGACAACCCATACCAACCCAAATCTGGTGCTTTTGAGTTATTATTGTGGATAATGATATGAGAAAATTATTTTTTGTAAATTTTAACACATTGTAGCTGACTGTCAGTATTTCTGTCCATCTATTAATTCTCCTAAAACACACAAAGCCTTCCAGGAAATGGGTAAGTATTTTACCATATTTCAGTAAAGCTTAAATTTATGAAAAGTACAGTGGTACCTCAGATGGCCTGAAATATGATTAAGAAGGAAATCATCATTCAGATAAGGTCTAAAAGTTCAACGTTATGTTAATTTTTGTAGAGTCAAAACATAAACTTACATAACAGATGAGCTTTGGCCCTCTTTTCTTTTTTTTTTTTTTTCTTTTGTTTATGACTATATCTGTTTAAAGCTGAGGGAAAGAACATGCTTTTAGTGATGTTTAGACAAACAGAATATTGAGGACTCAATATCTGCACCCTATTAATTGCTGGAGCTTTAGTTACATAAAAAAAATTAAATTTTTGTCTTTGAATATTCGACAAAGAGTGGAGTTATCAGAGGAATTCTTGGAGCTCATCATACAATTAATCCATTCATGTTCATGTTGAAAATTACTGTCTAAATCAAGCCAAGTCCTCAGTAAATAGGACAATTTTGAGATTCCCTTTAAAAATATACTCATGGAGTAAACCAAAATAGTAATATAGTCTCTCCCATTGTCTTCATAAATCATTAGTGTTTCCAGCTTTAGTATTGAGAGATTATTGGACAGTTTACTAGGTTCTTGTTGCTTATATATGATAACCAGAGCAGTTGGCAAGAAAGAGTGGGTTTTTTCTTACTTTGATATTTTTTTAAATAAAAAATAATTTTTAAAAATCTTGGAGTTTTATGAGATAAGAACAATAGGGGGCTTCTTTGTTTTTTTTTATTATTTTTTTGTTTGTTTGTTTCTTACAGAATCAAAACAGAAACACAAATTCAAAACTGCCAAAAATATAATTACTATGTCATTAATTTAAAATCTGAGATGTCATCCAGGAAAATTTTGTGTAACACACTTGATCACTTTTCTAATGTGTGTTATTTTGTTTAGAGCACAATCTGGTGTAAGGAATAACTGATTTGTAGTCTTACTCTTATTCAAACTTAAAACAGTGAATTTTCTACTCAACCCTTGCACATTTTCAGTTATGTTGCATCTAGATTATTGTTTGGGGAAAAAAAAAAAAAAAAGAGAAATGCATCCCATAACAAAGCCACAAATTAGACCAATTGATTTAATAATGCATATGATCTAATAAATGGCGAAATGCATCATTAACAGAACTACTATTATTTTAATGCATAACCTTCAATTATTTATTCTTATTTTTGGATGCTATGCTCAACCTTTCACTGGCCCTTTAAAGAACTAAGGTGAGAAAGTAGATTTTCAAGAAGTCACCACCATCCTGAGGGTTTATGTGGAATGATGCACATGGTGATAGGATTGCTTTCTCCCCAGACCTGTTTTTTTGTGGGGGCTATCTTAATGTTTTCTATGACAACCTTCTTCCTTTCTTTTGTTTCACTGATAGCACTTGAAAGATGTAGAATATAATCCTTCGTCTCCCACCCTCCTCCAACTAATCATGCAAGGACTAGAGGAAGAATACATCCAGTGAGCTGGTATGTCTTGAAGAGAAGTTAGGACATAAAGAGACCATTCAGATAGAACAAGTGAGACAAGCTGCAGTGTTCCTAAATCTGTTGTATGATTCCTTAGCTATTAAGATTTCAAGAATTTTTAAAGGCCCAGTAATGAAAGTAAAGTGGATTTATTTGTTTTGATAAACAACATGACTGGTTCTTTAAAAGAAAGGTAATAATTTTTAATGCAATAGCATTAATTTATGTAAGTCTTTTTTTTTTACTTGCAAAAAACACATTTAAGTCTGTAGAAGAAAATATTACCTGCTGGTTTATTGATTTAATTAAAGGGTGCAGTTTTAATAGATGGACAGAAAACCTCTTGGCATTTCCTTGAGCACTATTTTTCTGATTTATTAAGAAGCAATTTGTGAATAACTATTAACATTTTATTCAATGACTAAGTATCTTGCTAAGTTCCTTTATTATTGACTTCTACCAGTTTCTACTCTTCTTTTTTCTATATTTAGCAATCTTTTGAAATCTCAGACTAGTTGCTTCCCAAGTACCTTTACAATGATACATTGCTGTGCTATGCCTAAACAGCAGCCCTGGTACACCAGTCACCCAAGACAAGGGACAATGAAGCACAATATGAAATCATGCAAAGAGGAGGAGAAAAGGATAATGTTGCCCCTTCTGTGGAGGTGAAATATGTCCTTTTCTTCTTATTATTTAAAAATTGCTGTCCTATGTGCCTGTAAAGCAGCTTTAAAACATTTTCTGCCCTGCAATATTTATGTCCATGTTCAGCATAGTGTTGTTTTCCTGCTACAGAAGATCCTTTTCCTTATATAACCTAGTGTTTCCTTGCTTTCCTTTTTACATTTCCAATATGAAAAGTTTTCCACCATAATCCAATGAAGTTAGTATTAAATTTTGTGATATATTTGATAACTCTTTGATGGATACGTAAGACTCATCAATATGAAGTAAAAGAGAGTATGCTTCAGACAACAAATTTGAACTAGCCAATTCCAACACTGTATTTTATAGAAACATCACAGAATCATAGAATGGCTCTGGTTGAAGACACCTTAAAGATCATCTAGTTCCAAATCTCCTGCCATGGGCACGGACAATCTCCAGTAGACCAAGTTGCTCAAAGTCCCACCCAATCTGACCTTGAACACTTCCAGGGATGGTGCATGCACTTCTCTGAGCAACCTCTTCCAGTGTCTCATCACCTTCACAGTAAAGAAATTTCTTCTTAATATCTAAGCCAACTCTACTCTTTTTCAGCTTAAATCTGTTACCCCTTGTCCTGTTCACTACTTACCCTTGTCAAAAGACCCTCTTCATCAATCTTGTAAGCACTCTTAAGTTATTGGAAGGCCACCAGAAAGGTTACTTTGAAGCTTTCTGCAGGCTAAACAGTCACAGCCCTCTCAGCCTGTCTTCATGGGAGAGGTGCTCCATTCCTCTGAGCATCTTCATGACCCTCCTCTGGACTCAGTCCAACAGGTCCACATCTTTCTTGTGCCAGGGGCCCTAGAGCTGGATGTAGTACTTCAGGTGGGATCTTATTACAGTGGAGCAGATTTATAATCTTGTTCTGTATACTGGTGCTGAAGGGTCATTACCTCTTTCTGATTCTTCTAGGTTTGGAAATATATCCAACAGAAGTGAGGCTGTTCAGTAAAAGGAGCTAAGACTTACCTCAAATCAGATTTTGCATACTAGCAGCATTAGCAAATAGTTTTGTGAAGCTGTTAATATTTGCAAATTTGTCTCTTCCTTTAGAGTTAATAAAATTCCAATAGCTAATATTATTAAATCTGTAGATTATTTTTATTCTTACTTTATCCAAATTATTTCTTTTCAAAATAAGATAAACCAGGTGGTTGAAACCTGGTGATACATTTAAATGTTGCCTTAAGATACTATTCAGTGAATCAAAAGCTAGATGATTAGAATTAAACCCTCAAAAATAAAAATTACCTGTTCAATTAAACTCTTTATGTTATGTGATTAACTCTCCATGCTATCAGACTTGCTTTTAGCAATGGTTAACACACCTGATATTTAGCAACGTTAAATGCTACCAGATTGCTTTGTCACACAGTAAGGAAAAAAAAAAAGAAAAACAAAAAAAACCAACCCAAACCCTCCATCTTTAAAATCTCTTTGTTCCTGCCTAGAGAATTTATCTTTTAAATTATTGTGGCATTATTATTTGAAATCCCTCTGTTTAGGTATCAGATGTATTTCTCTTTTTTGTGGTAATTTTCTCTTTTTGAGTTTTAGCAGCTTACAGAGATTTCTTTCAGTGACATCTGATCAGCAACACAATAATGAAGCTTAAGCTACAAAAAAATTACAGACGTGGAAAAAAGGGGAAAGTCTTTAACTTCCTTTTCCATCAGTTCACTGCTAGGTTACTTTTCCCCTTGCAGAACTTTGACGAGTGCTCTTTTAAAACTAAATGTGACAGTCTTCCACTTGGC
Organism: Dendrocincla tyrannina; assembly: GCA_035047865.1. Lineage (NCBI taxonomy): Eukaryota > Metazoa > Chordata > Aves > Passeriformes > Dendrocolaptidae > Dendrocincla > Dendrocincla tyrannina. Next base: position 74,260,051 of record JAWWMP010000001.1, read on the forward strand.
TTCTTTCTGTTCTTGAGAACAAAAGCTATGGGATAACTTTAGTACTCCCTGCAAAAGCTAAATTGCTTCCTAAATTGCTTTCTAGGCATCAAGTCAAAACTCTTTTAGATTTGAGTTATGTGTAGAACAGAAGCTTTCCTGAAAGTCGTATGAGTGATGCAAGAAACTTCACCCTAACAAAGCAAATACAAGAGAATGATGTATCCCTGAAGATTTAGTAGTCTCATTTCTTCCAGTCAGGAGCAAATCTTTTTACTTCTACAATAACAAATCACCCCATTTATGGGTGTTCACTAACTCAGCAATGGAAATTAGTTCTTATTGCTAGTCTAACAAAAATATTTCCTGTTTATGAGTTTGTATATGATAACTCATATTTACCAAAATGACTATTCCAGATGTGAACCTAATTTACATAACAAATTAATAGCTTATTTGTGCATCTTGACCAAAGACTTAACTGTTATCTTTTTATGCTTGCATAATGTAACAGTTCCTACCCAGCATTACCCACAAAAGGATGTGTATTTTATTCTGTGCATGGAAAATGAAGGAAAGTTTGTAGAACATTGATAGTTAGAAACTATATGTATTCCTTATATTCCAGATTCTTCAATTTTCAACTTTAGAGAGAGATTTAAAGGTGCAGAAAAGAATTAGATGGAAAATGTGGACATAGCTTTCAAATCAGGCAAGAGTACTGTCCAAAGGCAACTGTCTAGTAAGCATTATGCCTGATGTACTTATAAATCAAAATCCCACATGAACTAATTTGTGGACAAATCCAAATGAGCCATATTAAAATGTGGAAAAATCCTCAGTTTGTAAACTTACTTACATGGTATATAAATGGTAAGTCCTGATCAGCCAGTGCCAACTGACCAGAAGTACACAAATCTTTGACAATACCTGAACATAATTATACAGAAAGTGCCACCCAGAAACAATGTTAACCAAACTAATTTTAGTAGATGTTATTGCTTTATCCTTATCTTGACTGCCTAGGTATTTTATCAGTTCCTTGCCAATCATCTGGGCTCCTTCAATAAAGAAGACAGGAGGTTTCACCACTTTAGATATCTATTTTATTATTATATTATCCATTCTCCACAGCTGCCATTTTCTTTCTGTTAAATACTGAGCTACTGTAAAATATTAGACTCCATAAGTCATTTCAGGAGGCCAAATTTAGATGAAATTAACTCTGCCTCGTGTATAAAGTAAACATCACAACATATATAGAAGAAAAGCTATAATGAAAATGGGTTGAACAACAAAAGGAGTCTATTGAAAAAAAAAATATTTTAGAAAGGCCAGGGTGAAAAAGGAAAAACAAACAACACACAAAAAATCCCAAACAACAAATTCACAACTTCTGGCCCTATCTCATCATCACCATTAGATCCTAAATTATTTGATTGCATTTTTAGATTTTTTTTCCCTTGGGTTGTTGTACTAATAGCAAAATGGAGCAAAATAAGCTTCAAATCATTTAAGCACAGAATAACTCGGATTGGAAGTGACCTGTGAAGGTCTGACTCCTGCTCAAATTAGAGTCAACTTGGATATTAAACCATGTTGCTCTGGTCTTTCAGGACTTGAAAACAGAGTTTGTATGTTTCTGGGCAACCTGTTGTACCTGCCTGACTGTCCTAAGAGTTACTTGTACAAAATACAAACATTTCAGTACTGAGTAGCAATAGTATGCAATGCTAAAGTCTGCAAATAGCAAATATTTAGTTAATTAGTGTCATATTCAAAAGTGAAAGTGCTGCTGACTTGAGTATATTAAGAAACAATATATTTTCTGAGATTTGCAGTAAATTACCATAATTAATAATCAAGGGCTGGTGTTATCTAAAGGGGCAATTGGAAAAAAAAAAAGTAATTTAAATAAAATATCTTTTTAGAATAATAAAAAAAGAAGTGTAGATATGGACATAAAATAATCTGCTTCTAGTACATTTAAGGAATTGACTAATTTTATACCAAGGAAAAGATTTTAATAAAAATGTGATTTAGAGAAAGAAAATATAGTACAAGGGGAACAAACATGAAAAAGCCTTTTTTTTCTTCTATTCAGTGTATGTTTACATGTTTCCTTATTTATTATTCAGTTTTCAATTTAATAAAAAATAGTAAATAATGGAGACGTTGTATACATATCTGAATTGGTGTTAATAACCAAAAATAGATGAATTACGAGGAAATATGAGTGGAGAATCATTTTGTATATCTAAATAATAATCATATAGTAAAATCAGTGTATTGCTCAGTAGCATATTGTGGTTAAGAATTCACCTGAAAGTCAGCAATCTCATACTTTAATTCATATGGTACTTCCCTGAAAAATTCTAGTTTCGAGTCATGTAGTATTTCAAAGCTAAAAAAAAAAAAAAAAAAAAAGAGAGAGAGAAGCATGACAGCCAAAATCCAATAAAGGCACATACACCATGAATTGAGTATATTTCAATGTTAAAAATTTAAGCCATCTTTTAAATCTTTAAACAGACTTCCTTCTCTTACAAGTTAATTTACTGAATTTCCCACAGTTCCTGCTGCCTTCAAGTAAGCATCTTTCACTGTACACACCCATTATGGCTACTTAATACCTAATATTTAAATAATATCCTCATTTCTCAATTTGTAATGAAACCTGCGAAGAAACAAAAATGAATAAAAAAAACCATAAGTCTGCCATGGTTCTTTTTTCCTATGAATTAGACATAAGTAATGATGACATAATTAATACTTCATGTAGATTAAAATTTACTATTTTAAAGTCGTAATAATTCTTACCATTTTATTTGAAAACTGTTAGAATGAATTGGAAGTTTTATGCAGAATGATTAATGAAAACGGTATATTTATTAGGCATATATTATGTGGAATATTTAGTTTCACACTCATCTTCCTCACAGTATGTCATTGCCAGTCTGAGAGATAAGCAGAGCAATAGTCAATATTAATGGCTTTCGATCATATATATCATGCTGTAATTTGATTTAAAGTTGTAAAAAAGTGTAGGAGTTCCAAAAAGTGCTGTTTAATCCAGGCCAATTTAAAATCATTCCACTTTAAGGTGATTAACCTGCAATGGGTTCTTGATCTAGTCCTACTAATTATATGCATAGTTAAGACTTTTGAGTCCATTATAATGCCAAGAGCAGGGTAGCCTGATACCAGGCAGCAGTAGAATGATAGCTATACTTAGCTTAACTGATCAAGGCTAGAAAGAAAAGTATTTCAAGTTGTGAATTGAAATCTCTCAGTAAAATATTTTTAATTATATGTATTGATTTTGCAAAATAGATTTTGTGTGTGAATATATTAGATATTTAGTTCCAATAACACTAATAGTAATAGCAATATTGTAGCACCAGTCATACCAAAGGTCTGAAGAGCATTAGGTGGAAGAATAACCAAAAATGGATTTGCAAATATCACTGAAATCTCTGAGAACAGTAAGAGACTTGTGACCACATAAATAGTTTCTCTCATATTCCATTAAGTATCACTCTCTACAAGGACAAAAAATATTTCATTCACTTTGTCCAATAATTTTTCAATTATACTAACTCAATGGAAAAATCTTGAGATTTTTTTATTTTGTTTTGTACTTTATGGAGGAAGGTGGGGAGTGAGAAAACACCAGCCAAGGTCAACACACAATGCTGTCTCCTTTAATCTACCTATGAACATGTGAGCCTGAAAATCCAGTCATTCCCTATGTGTTGCAGGAGTCTGTTCTGAAGCTTTCTTTGACTGAGGATGTTATTTAAATGATAGGCAGTTCATGCTCCAGCTGTGTTTCTAATTGAGTTCTGTGCTGGTAGAGTCAGTTAAACTAGGTTTGAAAAGACCCAATACACAATGTCTGCCAGGAGATTTAAAAATGTGAGTACCTAATTTGCAGATCTGAAGTTACTTCAGGGTAGATATAGATACTTAAGCAGGTATCTCAGCAAAGTTAGCTATTCTAGTAAGAGCTCTAGGGATATGATTTTCAGTAATGAAGAAAATATCAAAGTTTTAATAATCTAAAAAGTCTAGGAAGGAGTTTCATGAATTATTTTATTTGAATATGTGTCTATATTCACCTATTCAGTAGTGCACCTGTTTAACTGGTTCATCTAACCTGGTGTATTAGGTCCGGCTGATATGGAATTCATTTTCCCCACAGCAGCCCTGACAGTGCTGCCTTTGCATTGGTAGCTAGAAAGATGTTGATAACACACCAGTGTTTTGTCTATCCTGAGTAGTGCTGCAGAGCATTAGCACTGTCTCTCCAAAACTGCTCACTCACCACGTGGGTTGGGGACAGGCAAGACCTTGAGAGGGGTCTTCTTAGATATTCCATGCCATATGGAGCCTGCTCAGCAACAAAGCAAAGAGAAAGGAGTGGGGTAGGTTTTCGTCATTATGATGTTTGCCTTCCAGAGCAACAGTTATATGTGCTGCACTCCTGCTTCCTGGGAAGTGGTCAGACATCAACTGTTGATGAGAATTAGGGAATAAAATGTTCTGGTTTTCTTTGGTTTCTCTTACAGTCTTTGCTGTTGCTTTTTTAAATCACTGTTATCTTGACCCTCAAGTTTTTTTCCATCTTATTTTCTCCTCAGTAAGCTTTAATTAAGTTGCTAAGATTTTGTGAAACCATTTTTTCTTTCTTTTTATTTCTCTTTATATACTCCACAAACCCCAGTAGAAAACAAGTGTTACAAAGATGAATCCCCTGTGGAGTGTGTCAGCTGTCACACTCACAGTCTTGTCTTCCTTTAATGAGACTATAAACTCTTTTCTGCTACAGAAAGCTTTGCTTACATAAGCTGTAATCTATTTTGTGAATGGAAATCTTGTAAAGGCTGTCAGTTCTTCAGATAGACGTTAAGATTTCTTACAGGGGTTTAATTTGGGATTAGATACAATCCTTAGGTTAGATTTCAAATTTATTTTATTTCATAACACAAAAAAATCTTGTTGATTTGGGCACTGATCTCAGAAGGTATGAAATATCCATTGTACAATTCAAAATGTCACTATCCTTGGGATTTTCATAATCCATCTATTTTCCAGTTTACAGTTGCAACTGTACAGAAAGCAGTATTTTTTTTTTTTTTTTTTTTATAATACTGGCTACTCACTTATCCTGTTTCATGACTGAAATTTGCACTGTTTTATGTTTCTCCTTAATTATTATACATATGAATTTAAAACAAAAACAAAAATCAACCAAGCAAAAGAAAAAAAAATAAGAACCATTCCATTAGTGAGTCCTAAGAATGTGGTTTGTCTGTGAATGAAGGCTAAGTTTATTCCAGAACACTTCATATGTCATAAAACAGCTTAAGCAATTTTTCAGAGTGGATGGATAGCCTACTAACTGGCATAAAAAGCAAAGACTTGGTATATCCCTGATGAAGTCTTTCCATCTCAGATGTCTTAGAAAGGCCTTGGATGAGAGATGAAGTTCAGTTCATCTAGCTCTGTCTACAGTATCTATGGCTACATCTGACAGAGTCATCCAGAATGCTATTATGTTCAGTGGAGAGTGATAAGTGCTTCTACTGCACAATTCATTTTACCTTGCAGAAAAAGAAGACAAATGAAGAATTCATCTCAAAATTCCTGTTTGCCTCCCTCTCCTATGAATAGAGATGACAGCACACATGGGTATGCTATAGATGCTGAAAGCTCAATGGAATGAATTTTACATTGTATAGGATTTCAGAGTTTATGAATTTTTATGTGGGAAATTCAAAATACTGCGCATGGTGAAAATATGATGAATGTCTAAACAAGAATAATTCCAAATTATCTTTTCATGCTCAATAAAAACATCTTCAACTCATACAGATATTTCTTTGAAAATGTGAAAGCAATCTTCAGCTGGAAGAAAATGAGAAAAAAAAAAAAGCAGAACTGATTATACAATTACACAAATTCATAACATCATGGGCACTTCTCTCAGTTCTAATTGGTAATATCTGTAGATCTTGTTAGAACTTAAAAGAAAAAAAAAAGAAAATTAAAAAATTACCAGCAACTGATCATGACTTCAGGAATGGTCATGAATATTGTATGTTCTCCATGTGAGAAAAGACTGAACATAAATTTTTGCCTATCACTGTGAGAGGCAGTGATAGGTGAGTTTGAAGTATAGTGGATGAGAAGGATCTGTGACATCATAAGGAAGGTAAATAGGGAATAGTCTTTGAATTTGATTTTCTTTCCTTTTTTTGTTATTTATTTTATTTTTACTGCAGGCCACTATGAATTTTTTACAGGCCACTATGAAATTTCTAGGCAGGAATTTCTAAAAAACTTCTAGCACTTAGCCTTCTTTCCCACCCATTTCCACATCCATTTTACAGTCATACATCTGTGCCTCAGAATATCATATAGGTAAACATTAAGAAAGACATTAGACAAATTAAAACATGATGAATGCATCACCTGCTTGAATGATCTGGATATAGACTTCACCTCTGCAATTGCTGGTAGAGATTTCCATGAAAGTAAGAAGATACACTAAGCAAGAAATGCTGTGTAACCTGTGTCTTATAGATTTCTTAGTGCCTCTTCTACTGGCAACTGTCATAAACAGGAAGGTAAAATATAAGGACAGTTATTCTGACTTGGTATTGTTCTCATTTTCTTATAACAAACCAAAAAACAAATGCAAGTGAAATCTCACTGTGAAGTGTAAAAGTGCACGTCAGTGAAGGATCTACTTCTCGCTTTCAAGAATGTCTATCCAGATCTTACTCTATTTTCTTATTTCCTGAATAAAAAAGTAAATGTTCTACAAAACCTATCATTTAGCATCTAGTAAACTCAAAAAACCTATTAAAATTTGCAAAATACAACAATTGTGTTACATGTGTGAAAACTCTTCAATGTTATATAAGGATGAAACTTGAGTTTGTCCTAGTTACAATATATGAATGTTAGGGCTGTGCCTATTTTTATAGCCAGTGCACTTAGCCGTCAATTCCTGGAGTCATACAAAAACTTCCCATCTAGTTTCTGCCTACTGAGACAATGGAGAGGCTTAAGAGCTGTTTATTGATTGTAACCCTAGCAGACTTCACAACTGTTTGACTAGCTGTTACATGAGTACTCCAGGTGGATCTTTGGACAGTTGCCACATTCCTTCCTGCTTTGCATGGATCAACTGATAATTACTACTTCTAGGCTTAACTGTGTTGTTTAATATCCCAGAAAATCTGCAGAAAACCTGGTCATCCAAAGAGACTTGTACAAAGAGAGTTGCTACTGTACAATTGGTCACGTTATACATATGTATTTTTAAACAGTGAGTAGAAACTGTTCCTGAAGATACAGAATTGTCATGTAAGACTGCTTTTTCCATGCAGTTAACACAGAGTGTGTTTTGTACATATCTCAAGACAACAATAGGCCATGCATGCAGTCATAACTGAACTAAAGTTTTATGGGCTTTTTTCAACACCTACTCAGTTTATGACTGAATAAAACATAATGTTGATTCACATTTGAAATATTGTTCTTAGTGTGTGTGTGGGGGGAGACTGGGTTTTGCTGCATTTTCTTGTTGGATGAGAAAGTCAAAGCAGCATGATTTTTTTCTGTCTCCTAGGGAAACTGTGATACATACTTGAACTTTCTTGTGTTCCTTGTGGTCCCATTATCCAGTTCTATCCTTTTAGTGAAGATTCTTTGCTTCCCCCTTCTGTCTCATGCTCTTCTTATCACTGATTCTAGATTTATAAAAAGCAATGTGGAAAGGAAGGCATTGCAGTTGTCTTCAGGACAAATATTAACCTTCTCCTAGCTTCAACTGATTTGGGGATCATTTTCAGTTGTACTGCACAAAAAGACACTCATTTGTTACAAAATAAGACTTTAATACTTAATAGACAAATAACTACTTGGCAATCTACTTTGTTGAGGTAATTATTTTTTTCTCTGATAATCTATTATTCAATGAGATCTTTAAAAATCTATCAACAAGATGAACATTTTCAGTTTGAAATGGAGACATTTTCCCTGCTTAGAATTTCAGTTTGGTTTAGGAAGAACAAACCCATGATTTCAACACCAGAACTGGTGTGCTCTGTTTTCTTTGTGTTAAAATATTTCTCTCTGAAAATGCCTTATTCTTCTAGAAAAATAACAGAACTGTAGTTTTGACTCAAGTAATTCTTCCCTTACACCTTCAGGGACCCATGAACAGTTTTTGAAGTAGAGAGACTAGTCAGGGTTTCATATTTATATAGAAAAGTCTTCCTTCTCACTGAGATTATCAATCTCAAATGCCAAAGGAAAAAAAAAATCATTATCTGCTTATCAGATGAACGGAATAAAACTAAGTATAAAGTCAGTTGGGCATTTTTGACAAGGTACCTTCCCACTCATTCTCTTACTCTTACACGTCAAAAAGGAAAGACCGAGAGATAAAAAACCTAAACATGTATCATGGAACCTTATAAAGACTGAGCCAATTATCTTTAATGAATGTTAGTACGCTTGCTCAGATCACAACCAGAGTGTAGGTTATTTTAAGAGCATATAGCTTAGAGAAATATAATTTCGCCATTTCAAAACTGTATATTTTTACCCCATTTACTTATATGTTCAATTCTCAGCTTTATTGCTCTATAGTTGCATGAAGTCATTTATAAGAGCAAGTGTACAATTAGGTTGTAGCTTTCTTTCCGATGGAATGAACATCCAGTAAACACTTAAACACACTACAGATGAGTCAAGTACTCAAGGTTATGTTTAGATGCTTGGAGACATATGTTAGCTGCTTTAAAGTAACTGTACTTGTGAAGAGAATCTTAGATGTCATTTTTACTATTTCTTGGTCATTGCAAGTTTTTTATTATTGATATCATTCTTATTCTTTACATTGTTAATGAGGAGAGAACCACAGTGTGTTGAATACTGCTTGAGCATTAGCTATCCAAAGTCCATGACCTAAAATATAATAATTTAAATTGTCAGTGCAATGGATTTCTCTCTGCCTTAAATGTTTGATTAAGCAAATATAATTGGTTTAGATAACTGAATAAGAAAATGGAAAAAAAAAAAAGAAGTCCAGTAAGCAAAACAAAACTGAATCTTTTTGATCTTTCTTTCCAGCAGTTTTGCAAGAAGAGAATATAATCTGGTAAAATGCTCTTTTTTATTAATTATCTAGGTCACCCCTTTAAAAAAAAATCTTATTATTAAAAACTACACTAATATCACTTCACAGTGGAGGAAGTTAACTGAACGATATTTGACCCTTTCTCTATAGAATCTCATTGATTTACATTACTCTAGCCCCTCAGCTACCACAGATTTCTTTTTTACCCCTTAAACTGTATAAACCTTCCTTTTTATTGTTAATGTGCTTTCTGCCCCAAATATTGTTGTGGAACCCTCACTTACTCCAGTGGATTCCCCACTTGAAAACAACAGAGACCTCAGAATGCATTCTGTTCCCCACTGAACAAATTTATTCTTCTACACAGACATGAATAACCATGCTGGCCTTTGCTACTCTGATAGCAGAGGGAAAGGGTTATCCACTGACCTGAGCAGAATGAGTCAGTTGTGTCCTTATTCACACGTATGTTATATGTATAATACATATTACACATATGTTACCAACATGAGGTAGCCCCCTGCCAATTATTGATCTAAAACACATGTTCTATGAACTTTGTGGTTTCATTAAGGCAGATCTGTCACATATGTTAGTCACCGCAGGAGCTGTTTTGTAGTTCACTTTCTCTTCTGTCAAATCACATGAGAGCAAGAAGATGAGGATGATATGGGAACTGTACATTAGGTATACTAGCTGTAGCTGTTAACACAGTTTACCTTAAAGATATAGAAAATTAAGTAGCTGAATAGCAGCAAGTTCCTTGCAAATAATGTCTAGCAGACAATCGCACATGAGCTAGAAAAGTATCCAGTTAATCTGTAAGGAAGTTATGAAGAAATGCAGGTATAATTCAGAGCCCAAGAGACCTAAATTCTTTCCTTCCCAAATAGAGGCAGATTAGGCAATAATTTCTGCAATAGGGTCTCTGCTATGTCCTGGTAGGACTGAAAGGAAAAGCCTCATTCTTTGTGCCCAGAAACTGTCAGCAAAGGAACAGGCAGCTCTGTTATTGCCAAGGGTTGGATAGAACCCATTCACTTTGTGCTGCTCATCCAAAAGGCAACAGACAGCACCAGTGTTTGAGCTACATCGTGAACCTGATTCAGGACTGCAGCAATAACCCAGCTAATGAAAGGCCCTGCAGTTTATAGCTGGCTTTGAGGTCCCTGGAAACATTCTGGGCTATGTTGGATGGGGTTCTGAGCAACCTAATCTAGTTGAAGATGCCCCCACTTATGGCAGAGGGGTTGGACTAGGTGAAATTTAAAGGTTCCTTCCAACACAAACTACTCTATGAATCTGTGATTCTAAATTCTATATTGGAAAGCATGAATAAATTGTCAAAATCAAATAAAGTACTAAACCTTTTTAACCAGCTCCCTAGCAAAATCATTATATGAATTTCAGTAGAGGTGATGCAAACATTGAATATGAGAAAAATTAATCCCAGCCATGACTGGAAGGACTGTACATAAGACAAGTATTATTTAAAAAATCTCAGCAAGGAACTTAAAGTTCTTAAAATGTATTTGTTTTTATGTTCAAATTATAATCTAAATTAAAAAAACAAACAAACAAAAAAAAAACTTTCCCTTCAAGCAAAAAACAAAGAGAGGAAATAGTAAACCATCACATAATGTTCATTGTAATTGATATGACACAAGTTATTTAAATTATTTATGAGACTGTTATACAATGCAACTGTCAAGGATCAATCTTAGCCTGAAAATATAATGAATTCTGAATACTTTCAAACCTTCCTCATAAACTCTGCTATTCTGTATCCACTGAAAACTGTGCTTTTCATGTGCTAATTAGGGTGTTGGTGGGTTAACAAGACTATGGATTTCATATGGTGCACCTACATGCTCAGAAGGCTTAGGAACCATCTGAATTTAAATCCAGAACGTTTTTCCTCAGATTTTTTCTAACACCTTTCACTGGGTTTAGGTATTGTACTGAAGACTTTTATTTCTGAGACTGCTGCAGCTTTTCAGTGACATATACACAAATGTGATCTGCACATTGACACTGGTTACAGAGATACGTGATGAAGCAGGAAGCATTACTGAAAGGAACAAAATTGGCTCTGCCAACTTGTTGGTTCTTTAACCTTTTGGGTTGCCTGAGATGAACAGACATTTTTAAGAATATATGTTACCTGAGAAAATAAAACCAAACCAAACCAACCAAACTCACCAAAAAACTACAACAGCAAAAAAATCTAGCTTCTGAGAAAATCCTGTAAAAATAGGAGAATAAATAAATTAAAAAAAAGTATATTATTTGTATATTTTGGGAACACCATATAGAATTTTTCAGATAGGATAGAATTCTAGTGAGAGATTCATAAAACCTAGAAAAAGAGTTTTCAGAATACATACTTGGTAATAGCAATAATTGTTTTGCATAGTCATCTTTCCTCAGCACTAATTTTAGTGTTCCTTTAAAATATGGCTAGAAGGTATTTATAGAACTTCAAAATATATATTGAAGGGTACTGGAAAAGTATATTTTCACCTTAATTTTGGATGTGGTGACAAATTGCATAGGTTGTAGGTGAGAATGAAAAAAAAGTATCTACTAGGTTGTCTTCATTTTAATCAAGAGCTTTTTAAACTCTTTTGGAGCAGCTACTAGCTATTGAAGTTTCTTACTAGATGTTCTAGGTGAAGATTCAAAAGTATTTTGGATCCTAATAAATTCTGTGCTGTTGATTACAACAGGTGTTCTGCAACTATTTTTAGCTACCTGAAAGGACACAGTTTAAACCCATCATAGTGCTTTCTTCACAGTCTTCACATGGAAAATATCATATCAATCATGATAGTGATTCCATACAAAGGAATTCTATATGACCAAATGTTGTGATGTCAGTGATGTTTCAGTGAAGGTTTCTGTTGAGGTATTGGAGTCGAAAGACTTGACTGCATATGCACTCACTAAAATTACATATGCCTCATCAGACTACTACTGACTCTGCAACTATTACAATGTTGTTTATTGACATTTTGAAGAGAGAATGACACTAGATACAGGGAAGAAAAGCCCACTTCTGTTTCATTCATGCTGTTGAAGCAAAGAATTTTGGACAGTATGAGCACAGAACAAGACTACTTAGGGAAAGGCATGGCAAAAATTGTTGGTATTCTGGTAGTGGTGGTACTAATTTTTATATTCTTTTTACTCTGTGGTACAGAATTATGGTTCTGATATGGTAACATAATATGACTTATCAAGACTCATCTAGAGGAAAAAAAAAAAAAGAATAACATCTAAAGGCATTTAGATATCTAAAACAAGTGCAATCATTTGTGTTCCAAAGATGATGTTGTTTCTTTATTGACTGTAGAAGTACTGTAGATGGCTAGTTAAG
>JAWWMP010000001.1:74272665-74317757 GCA_035047865.1 Dendrocincla tyrannina
GTAGATGGCTAGTTAAGACTAAATATTAAAATTCATGTAATTTTAGGTAAAGGATTTTAGATATCTTTAAATTTAAATGCAGTAATGAAGTGTAGGTAAGGTGACACCTATCTATAGAAGAAGAATGTATATATGCAACCTATCACTGTGGAAGCATTCCAATTTTTTATACGCTTTTTTTTTTAATATGCAAAATTAATTTTAGAGTAACAACATACTTTAGGTTGAATTACGGTCACCTAAATTAATTCTTTTTAGTATTGTTTTGTGGAAAATCTGTTTGTTTGTTGAGGGTTTTTTTCATGTTCATAGCTTAGTAGTGTTTTCTGGCTCATCAGTCATGAAGGCTTTCTCATGTATTTCACAAGCCTAACAGTAAAAGCCTTGCCAAACATCCTCTTAACTATGGTCATTGCTATTGATGTGCCAAGGCACCCAGCCAGTACAAGTCCCAATTATTTTCCTTCCCCAGGCAATAAACATTTTCACTACACTTCCTACTCTCCTCCAATTCATATAGTGAGCCATGCAAACCAATAAAAATTGGAGGAAATGGTGCCCCGTTGCAGGCATTTGTCCAGGCAGTTGATAGCACAGGCAGGGCCTGAACACAGCCAAGTAACTATACGAAATCAAGCCCATGTGGAGGACACTGCTGTCCTCCCATGGGACACAAAAGCTAAACCTGCTGGAAGTGTCACCAAAGGGTCGAGTACAGGATGGTTAAAGAGAGAGAAATAGCAAATGAATGAGCACAACATCAAGAGAAATGGAACAAGGGAGGAAGGGAGGAAGGAAATGGAAGATGTAGAGGAAGGAGTAAGGAGAGAGGGTGGTAAAATAAAAAGGGACAATGAAGTGAAAGTTTTGGCTAAAACCCCCTTATTTATCTAATTTCACATCAGTATCTTTTAACATGTTTCTCTATTTAGATGAATAAACAACTGAATCTTGAGCTTACTAATGATGATCAAAGGGCTGGAGAACCTCTCCCATGAGGAAAGACTAAGAAAATTGGGATTATTCAGCCTGAAGAAGAGAATGCTTCAAGGTGACCTAATTATGCCCTTGCAGTACCTGAAGGGGGCCTTCAAAAAAGATGGAGAGAGACTATTTACAAGGGCATGTAGTGACAGGACAAGAGGGAATGCCTACAAACTGACTGAGAGTAGGTTTATATTAGATACGAGAAAGAAATTCTTTACTGTGGGATGGGGAAGCACTGGAAGAGATTGCCTAGAGAAGCTGTGAATGTCCCATTCCTGGAAGTGTTCAAGGTCAGGTATGATAGAGTTCTGAGCTACCTGGTCTAATGAAAGGTGTCCCTGCAGGGGGGCTGTAACTAGATGTTCTTTAATATCCCTCGAACCCAAATCATTCTATGATTCTATGATTTGCCATGTGTTGCAGAAGTAGAGTCTCTGCTTTTGTACTTGGAATATCTCCTTTTCCTTCTCTGATCTTGGCGTCTGCAGGGCTTTTTCTCTTTTGTACCCTTTCTTAATTATGTAATCATAGAGAAACTTCCAATGTCACTAACTGTCTCAGCTTTGGAGAGTGGTGAGTCTGTCATGGAGCCAGCTGGAACTAGCTGGAAATGTCCTATTTAGGGACAGTTCCTGGTGTCTTATGACACCAGAAACTCCTGCAGCCCCCAGTCCACCACTAAACCCTTGACATATAAACACAGTAAAGTGGTCTTGTTACATATTTGTGTATATGTATTTATGAAAAATTTATATGTAGTTGAAGTAAATAATTTCTGTCCATACGCCAAGTAACATTTTTTTTCCCCCAGGGAGTTATATTTTATGAGCATTAAGTCATAGTTCTCACAAATCCAACTGACTAAACATTCAGAGAGATAAATCAATATATAGTATGGAACTGAACTCAGTTATAAAACAGATAGTGTCTGATTTGTTTAGTGAGTTTTTTTTTTTCTTTTTTTCCTTAATTATTACTTTTTATTTCCCTGAACTTGCAGATGTTTAAGCTATAATGTATGAACCGCTCAGGGACTATAGGGACATCTTCTAGGTTCGTTTTTCCTGATGCAAGAGCCTTTACCTCTTGCACACTGCTACCAAATCTAGGAATTCTTACTGCTTGGTTCCAAAGATAGCATGCTTTGATAGAATAAATCATTTTATCTCCCATAAAAATCTGAGATGAGATATATATAAGTAGACCTTACAAAAAGTTTTATTTCATTGTTTGAAAAGATTAACAAAGAAAGCTTACAGCAGTCTAGAAGACTTCTGTGGAATGGGTTAAACATGAAAACAGGTCTGCATGCTACAGAAATTAAAATTGACATCAAACTTTTCTTAAAAAGAAGAACAAATGTTTTATCTATGACCTGCACAATATGTAACCCAAGGAAACATTCTGGGGAATTTGAAGTTCAGGAGTTGGAAATCTGGTAATTGATGAAGAACACAGAAAATATAATAATGTTGAGATGTGACATGACAGTAAAAGGGTGAAAATAGGCATCAAGGGTTTGAACAGATATGTGTGTCCTTGTAATAAGTGGGAGAAGTAAAGAAATGGCATTGGATTCCTTGTACAAGAGTTGTGGGAGCAGACCGCTTGTTTGTTTGGTCAGTTTCTTTGCAGGGTTTGTTGGTGGCTTTTTTTTTCTTTTTTTCTTTTTTTTTTTTTTTTTGGTGTGTTTGTGGGTGTTCGTTAATAAAATATGTTTATTAATATGTTAATAAAACATATTAAGTTCTTTGACCCTTTTCTTTATCAAAAGAATGTCTATTATAGGAATTAAAATGCCTGTATTACTTGACTTAGTTACTATTCTACAGAGAAAAAAAACAACTTAGTTACTACTATACAGGCAAAAACCCCATAAACCTTCCCCTCTCTGCAAATGCTTCTTTTACTCACAGTTCAAAATATTCGTGATAAAAAATTTTCTTTTCAGTTCCTTTCTCTTTCATCTCATGGAAAGACTTGTATTTCACTATGCTAGAAATTGAACACTAACTTTATTATGGCCAGGATCCAGTACCTGATTTTTTTGTTTTACTTATCATTTAAATGAGATCTAATATGGGCAGTTTGACTTAGTCTGTCCCTATATTTAAAAAGGACCTTATTTGTCTTCAGAGTTTTAATTTTTTTTTTTTCTTAATTGTAATTCAAAGGTTTTCATGCCTTCTCTTTAAGAAAAACTGTTGGACTCTGTCCTTTCCAGAAAGTGAAATATTAAACTTCTTTTGATCAAAAAAAACCAAAAGAGTTGAGTAAAAAAAATATATGTTTGCTATTGCATTCATTAAACGTATTATTTTTTTACCTTTTAGCTTTTTTTATTCAACATCCTTTTAAATCTCTGTGTTCTGTAAACTATGTAGCAGTACAACCACTAGGAAACAGAAAGTAAGTTAAGAAAAGAAGGATTCAAATTACTCAGAAACTGTGCTGTTAATTACCAATTACAAGATCAGTGTGTGCAAATTGAAATAGGTCTCAGGCTTCTTACCTTGGCAAAGGTTGATGATGTGCAGACGTGAAGGGAACACCTTTATCAAGGATTCAAGTAGGCAAAATTGTGGTGCCTGATATAACTGTCCAGAATACAGATGAATTCTGTTCATTTCATTCTGCTTATAAAATGCTTTGCTATGTTGACATTTGGAACCCTGGAGGACAACCACACTTCAGTGAACTGATGTTAGATATTGGTTCAGCTGTATCAGTTCTGCCAGAACCTATTTACTAACTAACAAAACCTAAATTACATTTGGAAGCTTATTTGAAGAAAACAATCCTTGTGCTTCATTGCCCTAGTTTAATGCACTGCTGATTCACTACACTTGTCTACATGTGTAATTCTTCAGAGAAACCTATTTTTAGCAGCTACAAAAAAAAAAAAGTATTAAAAAATCACCAGTTGTTTTTGTTGTTGTTGTTGTTGTTGTCTATTAGAAGTGTTCTTCATGTAACAGAGATAAAAATAATAGCAGTACTTTGATTATGTGAACCAGTTAAAAGTTAACCTGAAAATGTAAAAGGTATCCTGCCTCCCTGACACCTACCACTTTTAAAGAGCACAGGTATTGAAGGAGCCCCATGTCACTTCTACCAGTCTTTTGTGAATGAGCGATGTCCTATCATTTCTCAAATGCAACTGAAATGAGATTTTAAAGAAATGGGCCAAGCCTGTCCTCAAACAGTAAAGTTCTGAAGTGCAAGACCATAGGGAGGAGCTAGCTATCAGAGGGGCCAGTAGAGTCCTGCCGGCTCTACATGTATATGAGTGTGTCAAGGTCTGTACTGGAGTGGGTCTGTGTCTTGGGGGCTTATATGTTCATCTTCCAGTAAATGGCAGGCTTAGCATACAGGAAGAATACTATCTGTGTCTGTAAAGAAACCAGAGGAGTAAAAAGTAGGGGGAAAAAACTTGTTAAGTACATAAGTAAACAAAGCCAATTCTAGCTAAAGAACAAGCAGTTGAAAAGTGGTCATGAAGTCAAATCACATTTGGGATTTATTTTCTAATCCTCAAGAAAGGGAACTTCACCAATAGCCTTGCAAAAACTTCAGTGAAGGTATTCTATTTTTTGCAAGAGAGGAATCTCAGTTTACAGGCCTCCATCTCAAGTTTGTGTTTAAATTATCAAGACACCTGGGGAAATGAACAATAAGACACAAAGATAAGCTTAAAAAGCAGGCTAAATCATTATCAAAGGAGAAAAGCATGGGTTTCACATCTTTTCAAGTATCAGATATGCAGAGTTGACAAAAGGTATGTGAGCACCAACATGTGACTTATTCTCTTGGTTTATGATATTGCATCTATGGAAGGAGATTATCCTCTCAGCCCTTACACTGATAATATGCTTGCACTAGATAGGAGGAAAACTTTAAAAATTATTTATATAATTTTCAAGTTTTGTTGCATAAAAGAAATAATAAAATGTCCCTTCAACAATCAAGTTGTAATTCTGTAAGTTTCAGAAATTCAAGTAGTTCTAATTAAGAACTGACTAACCAAATTAGTGTCTCATAATGCATATCCTAATAACAGGAAACAGATGCTACTAAATCTTGATGAATGTTATTGTGAATGCCTGGAGCCACCACAAATAGACAGTGTATATGAATATCATGCTCACTCAAATTGGATACTAGTGCTGTCTGCCACAGGGACCACCTAAGGCAAAAAGCTTACTTACATACCCCTATTTCTATAAATATTTATGTAGTAATATACCAATTCTGTTATGTTTTATGTGGTAGCTCATGCAAGGGGGGAGAAACTCACTTTATTAATGTCCTGGTTTCTTCTGGGACAGAGTTTATTTTCTTCTTAGTATCTTAATACAATGCTGCTTTTTGGCTTTATTATGAGAAAGACATTGGTAACACATTGATGTTGTGGTTTCTGCTAAGTAGTGCTTACCCTCAGTCAAGAATTTTTCATTGTCTCTGCTAGTGAGGAGCTCCACAAAAAGCTGGGAGGGAGCATGGCCAGGACAGATGACTCAAACTAGCCAAAGGGATATTCCACACCATAGAACATCATGCCCAGTATGGAAACTGTGGGAGTTATCCAGGAGAATAAGGAGAATTCCTGCTTTTTAGGAATGGGATGGGTATTGGTCAGTGGGTGGTGAGCAATTATATTGTGCATCACTAGTTTCTATTGGGTTATGTTAATTTCATCACCTCTTTTTATCATGACTATTAATATTTATAGAATATTTAGTATTGGTAGCATTTTATTAATAATTACATAAGTATTATAAATATTGCAATATTTTGGTTCAATTATTAAACTGTTCTTATCTCAGTCCATGATGTTTATTTTTCTTTCCAGTTCTCCTCCCCACCAGGTCTGAGTGGTTTTTTGGTACTTGTCAATTGGGATTAAACCTGGATAATTAAGGAAACCAATATGATATTGTAGAAGTAAAATATTTCTTAGGTAGACATAGACTCAAAACTCACAAAATGGTTTGGACTGAAAAGGATGTTTAAAGATCACCTAGTTCAATGTGTTGATTGTGGGCAGGGATACCTTCCGCTAGACCAGGTTACTCACAGCCCCATGCAACCTGGTGTTCAACACTTCCAGGGATGAAGCATTCACAACCTTTCTGGGAAACCAGTGTCTCACCACTCTTACAATAGCAGATATTCTTCCTCATGTCCATTCTGAACCTTACCCTCTTTCAGTTTGCCTTCATTTATAAAAGTCCATTTGCACATACTGTGAACTTAACCTTTTTTATCCTCATTAAATACCCAGAAATTCATAGGGAAATTCAAAATTTTTAAGAGGTATGTACAGAACTTAAATGTAATTTCAAAGTAATTCTTATTCAGGAAAATGTGTTAAGTGTGAATGTAAGTGAGGGCAGGATTTGATGCTATATTATTATTATTATTATTATTATTATTATTATTTTTCTTAAAAAGAAAAGACAAAACTCTAAGATAAAGCCTGCTGTATATGTATTTGCAATAAACTGCTCTGTAATCTTGGATATGTTGTGTAACAAGAGAACACTAATATTTGTCAGAAAGCTATGTTAGGAAAGTTAGTTAAGTAATGTCCAAGCAGTGATACTGAAATGCAAAGCAGAATGTAAATTCAGAGCATTATTTTTATTATTATATCACAGTTTTATCAAGTGTTTTTTTCAGCAAAATTTGCCAAACTTCTGTTCAGACACATGTCCAAGGAATCTTTGAAGCAAACTGTTATGCATTTGAAGTGCATAATTAAGATTAAACATTGCAGATGACAAAATGATGCAGTAAAATGCAGACTTCTCATACAGATTTCAGAATTAACTTATAAACGCCATATATAATTTTCTGCATGCTGTTGTGACACATTAAGTGAACGCCAAATTCAGATGGAGAGCTTTGGGGATTTGTTGATCAAAGTATTTACTTCCAGTTTCAAATACATAATGAGACAACCCTGCATTGCGTTCGTATATGTATTGTATTTTTATATTCAGCAAAGCTAAACTGATCTTTGCAACTAGCTGTAACTCACATCATGATTACCATATACCTCACTGTCTGAAAACTTGTATCATGCATTCAATTACAAAAACTAGTCTCATATGAAATTTTTTAACTGTTTACAGCTAATTACATCTTTATTACTCAACATGTTTTACTCAAAATCCAGACAGTTCTAAATGCATATTTAGTTAATAAAATCATTTTTTATTTTTAATCTGAAATTACAGTGTAAAATAATTGTATCTTTTTGTAAGAAAACCAAATTTAAAGTCTGTTTTCTTTAATATGATTTTTTTTAATACAGCAATAATTTGTGATACAGCAATAATTCAAGATGTATTTGACAATACAAATTGTCAAATTGAAGTAAATTTTTAAATTTACTTCTGAGTCACCACAAAAGACAGTTATGACTGTGAACGTATGTAAAGCAATAGACAAGTATTAATATTTTTAGAACACTATTGGAAAGTTTAAAGCATTAGATGCTTTAATTGTCTATAAATCCATAAGTCTAAATAATGAGTTATTACATCCGTAAAGTAATTAATGTCATTAGTCTGATAATATATCTGAAGAGTGTAGGCAGAGTCTATATTAACAATATGACTGTCTCAGGGAGCTTACAATTAAAATCAACTTAACACATAATATTGAAGAAAATAATTGCATGGCATACAGTATACATGTATTACCACATGAACATCACAGAAGTTCCAACATAATTGATAGTATCTGCTTTGGCCAGGAGCGGGTCCCTCTTAGAGCCAGTTGGACTTGTTTCTGTCTGACATGGAGACTGCTCCTGTTGTCCTCTAACAGAAGTCACCCCTGAAACCCATCCCCACTGCCAAACCTTGCCACATGAACACAACATGGTTCATTATGTTCACTATAAGGTGCTAAACTCTCAGATAATATTTCTGTTAGGCTCCTAAAATGTAGTAATGATTTTCTTGTCTTTGGGAATAAGAAAACGAGTAAGCCAGCTAATCTCCCCATAGGACAAAATGTAAATACAGAGGTAGTATTGACCCATTGGGAAGTTAGAAAGAGAATGCCTTTTACATATAATATATGCAATACATTTAACCATGCTGGAAGAAGTATTTTAAAATCTTTATTTTAAACTAACTTTAGGAAAATTGTTTGTCTTAGCCAGAACTACTTTAATTCTGGATCTAATGACATTGGCATTTAGGCTGGGTTTTCTCCTTTTTCTGGACCTATAAGACAAAAATTCTCCAAACACAAGGAAAGAAAATGTTAAATTTTGGTTTTGTGGGGCTATTGTTTTTTTTTTTTAAATCCCTTCTTGAGTTATCTAAGGGAATAGTGTTACAAATGAACTCTGGTTTGTTTTGAATCTCTGGCAATCAGTTACATGTTTATGATTCTCAAAAAGTAGTTTGTATTAATTTCACTGAGACACCATAAAGCCTCAGTTAATAAGAATGAACTTAATCTGACAAAGATGTCATTTGAAAAGTAACATTGATTGATATATAGTTCAATGTTCTTTTTTCAAACTAACGATCTGTGCATGATGCAGTTTGTGATTCAAATGCTTGATACAAAACACTGTAATAGACTAAAAAACCACAATTGCCTCAAACTGTTAAGATTGCAGAAAAACTTTGCCCACAGTGGCAAACTGTGTAAAGAAGCAACTGCTCATCGGTGACTACTGAATCACACCCCCGACTCAAATACGACTCCATAGATTCCTGAAACCTTGGACTAACATGAGTTAAGCTACCTGACAGGAACTTGAGACAAGATAAAGGTGGTACTATTGTCCACTATTGTCCTGGGTGTTATCTCAGGGCCAAAGGGAAGGTAAATGAGGCTGGGGGAGAATGACGTATCCAATAGGAAAGCCAGCTCAGGAGCCGTGCTGAAAAATCAGCTCTCACTGGGTCCGGTACCCACCAACTCAAGACAAGAAACTCACCAATTTAAAAGAAGAGAAAGACTAATCATGGGACAAATTAGCATTAGAAGTGAGTGGTGCTATCTTTTGACTTAATCTGTCACTCTTTCACTCTCTATCCTCCCCCCCTTTCCTATTTCTTTCTCTCTCTCTCTCTCTACTTCAAATTTAATGTGAAATAAAATCCATATTATTGACTTAGGCATTTGGTCTTGCTTGCACCTTAATTTTGGAAGAGGCATCTCTCAATAATTGCATTTTAACAAATACCAAAATACTTTATTTATGATCTTATATTTTTAATATATATATTTTCTTTGGTCCTTGCTTTTTTCTTATACATCCTCCTCCTCCCTGTTAAAATATATTTCCACATGCAACTTATTACAGTAGTGCATAACAGCTATCATTGATAAACTCTTGTTTATGAAAGCATTTCATGAATGCACTGAAATGAAACACTGAGTGTCATGTACAGGCTGCATATAGGAAAAAAGAGAGAATCTTATAATGTTCTTTTGTTCTTTTGTGTTTTTTTTCTTTTGCTTGTAAGTATATTTAAGAGGAACACATCAAATAATAGAAAAGCTCCAATAACACTGTCAAAAAACACACACAAAAAAAAGTAACCACCAAAAAAAATCTATTCTTTGTTAATGATTATTTAAAATTAATTAATTTTCAGGAAACAAGAGCACAATAGGAAAAAAAAATCCCACTATAACTGTGTTTTTTCATTCTTGGTTTATCATGCCACTGTGGGATTTTTGGTTAACTTGTATTTAATATAATGGCACAATAATAAATGTGTGCACTTGAAGGGGCTATTAACAGTGCATTGCCTCTTCATCTAAGGAAGGTTAGAATAATTGATTCTTAATATTATATAATGTATTAATAAATTACAGATCAGGAAAAATATATTAATTACTGATGAATTATTACTGAAAATCACCATGTAACCTGTCTGAAATTGCAATATAATTATATTTTAATTGCAATCTACTTTTTAAGAATATGATTTTAGCAAGGAAAAAAATCAAGTACAGAACATATTGCACAAATGTATCAGGAAATTTCTAAATGCTTTGAAAATTCTGTCCTTGTGAAACATTCAGGATTTTTCAGGTGCCTATCAATAAAGCCAAAGTTAGCAGAGATATTTGGAATTTAAAGTCAGTTACTTGGAGACAATGATTTGCTGCTAGTGATTAGTCATTAACCAAATAGAAGGGGAAACTTCAATTCTTCTCTAAACGAAGGGGAAACTTCAATTCTTCTCTAAACATCTTTTGTAAGGTTATAGCTTGCACTTACTACATGAAGTAGAACACACACACACACACACACACACAAATAGTTACCAAAACACATCAGTTTGATTCCAGGGTCACTTATTGATACTTATCTCTTTTAAAAATATATTATTTTTATGTACTAATTGTGAGGACATGAAGGCAAATGACTAGACAGTGGCTTGAGGTTTAACTAAAGAACAAACATGAGAAACCCTTGACCTTGACATAAGAGAGGTTTGAACATGACAAATAACAGTGAGAAACGGACTGAAAGTAGAGAACCAAAACACTGCTGTATTATCAAGGTATATGAGCAAAGAAGCATGAGAAAACAGAAAGAAAAGAGAGTAAAAATGGCTGGACAACTATATGCAAGCACATTTGTTTGGACACTTCCCCTGACCACCACAATCTGTCCTATCTTCTTATTGAATAATATCACAAACTGGGGTTTTGTGTGATCTTAGTCTTTATGTGTGTGTGTGTGTGTGTGTGTGTGTGTGTGTGTGTGAAGAGAGGTTTAGATCCTGGCAATTGGAGATACTGACTGTTTAGAGCCAGCCTCTGTGGGTATGTGTAATTTGTTAATAAATGACCACCAACCAATGAGCAGGAGATCCACATCTGGGAAAAAAAACAGCCCTTGATCCAATTACTTTAGTAGTGATCTGGGATCTGGGCATGGGCATTAAGCAGACTTGCATAATGTCATCTTAATATTTCATGGATCTGTGTCTGTGGTTAGCTTGTAATTCTAGGTAGATTGGCTGGAGGGGACATGTACATCCACTAGTGAACCTTAGTCCTAATCAGCTGGAAAGAACAGCCCTGTGCTACCTGTGTTCATGTTTATTTGAGAGAAGCTGGTGTTCATGTGGGTGTTGTTAAACCAGTGCTCTGTGTTGAGCCAAGTTAATGTCCTCTGTGTGCTTGCATGTTCATGCATTTGATTATCTGCCTCTGTTGTGTGGGCTCCAACTTGCTGCTTGCCAGACATGAAAAAGGTCCTGTCAGCAGCCACTTCCTCCTCAGTGTTAGAATGCACTGGATTTGATATGAAGAGCCTAGGAAGAAAAAGAAGAGGAAAAAAACAAAACAAAACAAAACACACCAAAAAAACAAAACGACAAAAAATCCCAAACAAAAAAAAACCACACCAAACCTGAATTCTGAATTGACTGGGAATTGACAACTCCTTAACATAAATTTTCTGTCTTATATAAAGTTATCCAATTTTGAATCACTAATTTAGTACTTAAAAACAAAAGGTATTCAGTTATCATCTTGACTTTGGCATAGTTGCATGCATATACATGTAGATGTTAATTAGAAATATAGGGAAATTAAGTCAGAATTTTAAAAAAAAATATTTTAATTACTTGATGAAGTACTCCTGAACAATTTCTGGCAATTTTTCTCTTGTCATAGACATCATAAATTCCAAACATCTGAGAGCTTATAAAATACCATAACTTTTAATAATTTCATTTAGATTTTGTCATATGTTCTGCCCGGTGCAAGTCTCCAAAGAAAGACCATCAAGTTGCATTCTATTGTGAATTAGGAAGAAGAATCTGAACCTGTATTATTAAAATGGTCATCCATTTTTATCCAATTTCCTCACTATCTTATCTCACTATCTTGCTGCTTTATTCATTCTTGGAACATGATCAGAAGATACTCTTAAACGGATATTATACCAGACATCATACATAGGGAAGGAAAAAAAAAAAATAAAAGGAAAGAAAAAGAAATTCAATTCAAGGGCTGAAAGTGGAAGAAAGTGGAAAGTGATTATCTCTTTATAGAAGTTACTTTCATCATAGAAAATGAAAGAAGAGACTATAAAACTGAAGCCCTGCTATTAAGAATATTGCACTTTCCACTTAAATGTTTGCAAAATTATATTGGTATTTGAATTATTATGGGAGCCTAAGGAAAAAAAAAAAGCTTATTCACTGATTCTGATTTGAATTTAATCTTGAAAAAGCACTTATCATACCTTGCAATTACTAATACCTGATTCTTCATTTCTTAATATAGCTTTTATAATTCATATAACAAAACAAATTGTTTCCATGAATTTTAATTCTATTGCTGTAAGTATGCAAATGTTCACTAAAAATTAACACTTTGGACAATTCCTGTGGTATGCATATACTCAGTGTCCTGTAGGTGTCTAGAATGCATACATCCTGTGGTTGTTTAACCCTGGGTGATGTCAGGTGTCCAGCAAAACTGCTCTATCATCCCCTGCCCTCCTCAATTTGACAGAGGAGAGAAAACATAACAAAAGGCTAATGAGTGAAGATAAGGACAGCAAGAGGTCATTCATCCATTTCCATCATGGGAATGACAGACTCTACTTGTAAAAATTAATTGAATTTGTTAGTAATCAAATCAGAGTACTATAATAAAAAATAAAACCAAATCTTACCACCACAGCTCCCTTCTTGGCCTTAAGTTTTTCCCCACTTGTCTACCTCCTCAGCAGAGCAGGCAGATGGAAAATGGGAATTGTGATCAGTTCATCATATATTGTATCTGCTGCTCTGTTGCTGCTTCCTGCACAGTGGGAGGACTACTTCCCTGGCTCCAGTATGGGTTCAGTCCTACAGGAAACAGTCATCCATTAACTTTTCCAATGTGAGTTGCTCCCAAACTACTGTTCAAAAAGAGCTTCTTAGAGATGCCACTCTTTCACACCACCAAAACTTTATCATGCTAACCCAATACACACCTTTTAATGCGGATTCTGCATCACAGATACAGTGATGTAGATATAGTTACTGTGGGTTTTTTAATTATTTTTTTTCTCCCTTTTACAACAACACTTTAAATTTCCATCTAACAGAGTAAACAATTGTCAAGAAAAAGTATCTGCTTGATGATGGAACTACAAAGCACTTTAAAGTAAGAAGGAAACTCATGCTTTTGCTCCCTCCTTTTTTATGTCATTTTGTTGGTAATTTTCTACAAAATTTAGGGATAATGCATATCCTATATGCAGTCTCATGATCACTAGCACTTGTTCTTATAGAGGACTTCAACTTACCAAATATCTGCTGGAAATACAATACAGCAGAGAGAAAGAAGTCTAGGAGGAAATGCATCTTCCTAAAATGTTGAAAAATTATCTCCTTGTTAATAGTATCTGTAATTCTCAATTTAATTTGAAGAAACAAACACTATTTATGCAAAGTTCTCTTTACAAATATATTAATATAATGCATATGTTGTGTTAGTGACACAAGGAGGAAAAAGTCTGCATGAAATCCAGCACCCAACACAAACCTCAAAGAGGTTTCAAAGGTTTCAAAGCCTAAATTTTAAGAAGTGAGCCTGTTCTGTTCATCATTCATTACTTTCTGTTATTGTTTGTGATACATTTGTGCAGATTGGTTAGAACTAAACTACTTAAAGTCATCATTGTCAAAAAGTTCATTTAAGTGGGACTAGACCAGAATGTTTAAAAATGGAGACAACAAAACATTATTTAGACAACACTAAATTGGGGATGACTGTAATGATATGGATATCAGGATTCAAGAGAAGGAGATTCAGGATTAAGGAGAAGTTTGGACCAAAATTAATTAAAAAACAATCATTAGCTGACAATAACTAATGTAAAATTGCAACCTCCTAAACTCTTAATGATGACTCATTTAAAATATAAATCTATTAGGTAAAAAATAATAAATTATTACTTGAACAGAAGACTTCAATTCAAAAAAGTTATATAACTGTTGCACACCAAAGAATTCCACCACATGCCAATCAGGTCAGCTGATTAAGGAGATATTTTTGTCCACTCCACAGCTACACCTAAAAGTGATCCCAAGAGTGAATTTGAATAGATGTTCTAATTTATCAATTTACCAAATCTCCACTTTAGACAACTAATAGAATAACACACTCTCACTTATATTGTGAATTCCGTATGAACAAGCACAGAATATGTTATCTTAAATTATAGTTCATGTAGTGAAAATAATTCTTCCATGCCACTGTGGCCAAGTGCCATTCGGGAGTTGTTCTCTCTCTTGTTCCTTGATAACGTTAGGCTAGGAACCCTTTTCTCTATTGTTATCTTTTATCCACTCTTTTACCTCATTAGTAATTCTTTATAAACTGTTAGATTTTATAACTTCTCCATAAAATGTATGTCATAGTTCAGGGGAGAACTAAGATATCTATGTTGGCCAAGAGAGAGAAAGGAAAAACAAAAAATCCCTCTCCTTTAAATTTAGGAAAACAGAACTTTAATTAGAATATATATATATATATATGAAAAGGATAACAGTTCTTAACCACAATACATATATATATATACGTATTATATATACATATATATACGTATTATATATATATATACGTGTGTATATGTATGTATATATATATATATATGTATATATCCAGAAAGGACCAAACAACAACAGCTTGGAATAAACACACCACCCCCCCTCAAACAACAAGGCAAACAGTTAAAAGGTCCTTTGGCTACCTCCAAAAAAGGGGAAATGCAATTACATATACGGACAGCAGGTGGCGATGTCGCACCTCAGCCGGTTAGCTTCTCTCTCAGGGGATGCGGTTATATTTATGGACAGCAGGTGATCATACCTCGGCCGGCTGGGCTCTCTCTCAGGCGAGATGGCAGGAGGACAGTGAGCAGGTGTGGTCCCATGGGATCAATGTTGAAAAAAGCAGCAGAAACCCCATCCTCCACAATGCAGAAAACAGGCGTGCTCTCTCTCCCTCTTTTCTCACAGCAGCTCCTGCAGTGTCCATGATCACCGACAGATGAAACGGTTGAGTTACGGAGGGGGAGGCACAGCCCTGGCTATCCAGTGATGCTGGAACCTGTGTGGCCGCGTCCTCACTCACTCCACCCAGAGCACTGAGCTTCCTGAGCCTGCGCAGAAAAAACGCAATAAAAACCCTGGCCACTTCCCCCCTACCTGAGCCGTCCTCTCTCCCCCTCCCACTCTGGGGAGAGACCAGAACAAAAACTCTGGCTAAGTCATTAACATTAGGACATAAATATTCATTGTGTCTTTTGTTAATCATCTTTACAGACACTCAGGCATTGGATCCAAGCTTTTTGGAAGGAATTCCAGCAGAGTGTTGAAACTATAACAATGTAAGAACTTGCATGTTGTATGCAACATCACATTTAACATGAGCGTTAGACTTCCACTTCACATTCTTTTAATCTTAATAGGGTGTCATAACTGTCTCAGTTTAGTTTACCAGTAAATTAGGCTCAATATAAATAATATACTCCTTGATAGAGGGTCATCTATTCATCAGTCCATCCTCTGTCAATTTCTCTCGACAGATATTTATTTTTTTATTTTATCATGATGGTGATGAAAACATTCAATATTATTTGATGTTTCCCACTGACTCAATAATGTTTGTAATTTGTCAAGTGATGTTAAAACTTCAAAGAATATCTGCCTTCATTTATGCCATCTGATTTTTGATGAGCCTTTTCTTGCTCAGTTTTCTTCAAGAAAACATCCCTTAACAACTGTGAAAGTAAGTGCATACCTTTATGTCGCTATTAGGTGGGCTGCTACTTGTGTGTGCATCTGCTCACAGGCATATAATACAACAAACGTTTAAAAAACAAGGAAAAAATAAACAGAGAATATTATTCGTTATCAAGATATTACTAAGAAGAAAGGGATATTTAATGTTATATTTAAAAAGAAAAATAAATCTTTATCTTATAGACCTTGTTACCTTTGCATGCATCATGTGTTCCACACTCATATCTAGGTAGCTCATACCTCTCTCTAAGAGTCCAGGGAAATCATTCCCCACTGTGGGCTACAATGGCAATAAAGAATCCTGTTCCAATGTGCACTTTCTTTACTGTTTTGTTTGTGTGTTTGGTAGTGGGTTTTTTTATTCGTTTGTTGGTTCGGGGATTTTTGGGTTTTGTGGGGGCTTTTTTTGAGTTTGTTTGTTTGTTTTTGCTGTTTTGTGTTTGGTAACAAATATAAGCACCATTTGTATGGTTCTGGTGCAAATAGACACCTTTAAAGCTCCATGAATATTTCTAAAACAGTAGATAAAAATAAATAAGGAAAAAGATTGACAACCAAGGTCCTAATTGTTCATCTTAATTATTTATTAGCTTTGTCTCTGACCCTGTTTTGGAAGATACAAACTGGCTTATTTCCAAAAAAAATTAAAACTGCTCTGGCCTAAGCAATGTGGTATAAAGCTGCTTGATTAAGAAACAGGATTTAATTTATGACCTCTTATTTAGCTGACTTGTCTAACAGGACCCTTACGCTTGTACCAAAGCTGTTGACGTTATTTTACTGCAAACTCAATTCCCACATTCTCTCCTTCTCTTTCCAAGGTAATCTGGAAAGCGATAGTTCTGCAGAAGATGTGCACTGGTGCCAAACACACTTCCTCAATGGAAGATAAACTTTCAGCTGTTCTGCAGGCAATGATTGAATAAAGAAGAAATTGTTCAGACTGCCATTGTTTAGGATACTGTCTGCACAACCAAACAAGATTGTCATGCAACACAGAGGAAATAATTTAATTCCCATTGAAAAAATTGATACCTTACAAGTTGATACCTTAATTGATACCTTACATTTCAGTAAGCAGGTATAAAATTATCAAATAGCTTCTCCACTGTAAACTCATATACCTAGGAACGTGAAATCCTACAAAAAAAAAAAAAGAAATCCCACCCATCAGAAAGCCTAAATGGGAATATTCCCAAAGGAATTAATTAATCATGACTCCTGAACCATGTTCTGTCTACTACTATACATATTACATTAAAGTGTTCTGAAGAAGTGTGGTTTTTTTGTCATTCTGGCTTTTCTTGCTTTTTAATGTTTATAGAATCTTTAGTTACCATTGCCAAGATATAGCAAATAATTTGCTCCCCATATTTTCTGAGCTTCCTCTTGAAATATTAATTAGATTCAGTCCAAAGAGTATAAATCACTTCACTTAAATGTTTTAATTTTACTTTGATGTGTTTAAATATTTTTATTTGTATATGAATATGTATATCAATAAAAAGATAAAGAAATCTAATTCTGATGAAAATTAAGAATCTTCAAATAAATAGATTAAAAAAATAGATAATTTTAGTTCTTTTTTTTTTAATTTAATAAAAAATTAATATGTCGGCAGAAATTGTCATCCTTCAAAGAAAATATAAATTATTTCTCGACATTAGGTAAGATAATTTTGAACTTCCAAATACCTTTTATTTCTGTATTATTTTGAAAAGAAAAAGAATATTTTTTCTAAGAAATCAGCATATTTTTAATCACTAAAAATCTCAGATTTAATCTTTTACTTTTCACATATAATTACTTAATCTACAATGTGAACATATTTTTCATAAAAGTGGGTTTCTCTGCTCCCATGAGATGACTGTTATAAGCTTTTCATGTAAGAAGAAAAGGTTAAATGTATTTAAAACCTACAGCAGAGCATCTTTCTATACTCAGTTCAGTACGCTGATAGACTGATAGACAAATGCATTTTTGCAGGTGTGGTCTATCAGGTTACCAGCTCCTAAGATCATAATCTCTCAAGCAGATGGCTAGGTGTCTATACATTTATAGATTTATAGAGACATACTCTAAACGGTTTAAGATGCTGTGGTCCTTTAGAGTTCCTGAAATAACTGACAAAAGAAAAAAATCTTCCTTCTTTTTTGCCCCTATAAATCAACCAAATTTGACCTAGAGCTGGAGACACAAAAAAAGTCGATCTATAGATAGACTAGTGACCAACTGAGGTAAAAAAAGTGAGAAAGAGAACTTTTAGTCCCATTGCAATTTCCTGATGTGCTTATAGCAGAATGTACAGAAAGTTATAGAAAACAAAGTATATTACAGAATTACATCTTTTATACTAGAAGGTAAAATCCTGACAAGTGCATCGAATCACTATGTTTTATATGGCAAAATTTGATGGGTTAATTTCACTACAGGTGTCATTTCAATGCAATAACAATATTTTAGGACTGATTAATATTACCTTCACCATTACAATTCTGTCCAGCTATAAAAGTAAATTGTGCTTTTTCTTTTTCTACCCAAGGAGATACCTAATGAAATCTATCACATAGAACAAGTAATGCTATAGTCATGGGGTGGAATTTTAAAGCTGCATAAATTTACCGAATATTCAAAGAATTAAGAACATAAATAATTTAATAAAGTCAAAACTCATAGAAAATAAAGAAAGAAAATATGTCAGTATTTTCAAACTTGCATGTTTACATTTAGATCCCTGTATCTTAACTAAGGCTCTAGAATACGGGGGGGGGGGGGGGGGGGAGGGGGGGGAAAGAAAAAAAGTCTATTAAAATATTCAGCTCAATCCAAAGGGGTTTGGGGCTTCCAAAATATTAATCAGATAAAAAAATCACTGAATTAAAAAGAAGTGCCTTAATTACTCTAAAAGTCAAGCTATTCAAATATTGAACTACGTGTTTTTTTTGGTTTTTGTTTTGTTTTGTTTTGTTTTGTTTCCCATTGGATCACTAATAAGACATTCAGAATAAATTAATGTTTTACTTTCTCTAAGTATTTTCCTTTCTTTTCATTGTTTTCATCTAGTCATTTTCTGCATACTTGTTTGTTTGCTTACCCAATTTACAGACCTGTTTACAATAATGCAGTTAGCCACCCCATCAATATAATTTAATTTTATTATACCAAAAGGTTCACTATGTAAATGAAAGTAAAATTCATAGGAATTGAAATACTAGTAACACAATAAGGAAGATGTTCTTTTATTATAAGAGATGTAATATCTGGCAGAATATTTAACATTATCTGCACAATCTTATATAAATTTGAGTGCTACGCTTCACATCTTAAATATTTGGGATTTTGAGACTATTTGAATGAACTCATCAGCCGAAAGGGAAAATCTCTTAGAAGCAAGACATTGTCTTAACTACCATAAATAGTACAACTGAAAAAGTAATTCCAGTAGTATTTAACTCTTCTTTGTAAAAGTGCTAATAAAATGACTTCCATTGGAATTGCATGCTTATTTTTCCATGAATTTATTTTTTTTAACTTTTGTCATTTTCCAGTCTTTTTCAAGTAGTTACATTTCCTTTGTTTATGCATATGGCCAAACACATTCTTGTTCAGTTTATGCTGAGTCAAATGCAGAGGTAGATACATTTAAATAAAATGATGGATTGCATACACTGAAATATCACTTTCCTTCAATGACATTTTGATTTTCTTGAATCAATAGACCATGAAAGTTCATTTTGACACATACTAGCTCAAGATAAAATCTCCATCAGTTCTGTAATCATACCTTTCAGCATTTAGACTACCAGAAAGAAAGAGCTCATGCTCTCATTCTATTTTGAAGACAAAAAAGCAATTTTGTGCTGAACCACAGGAGGCATAGTGAGGTTCAGGCATCAAACACAATTGGACATAAGTGATTTGAATTCTAGATGGGAAGGTGCATGTGCAATACAGAAATAGGTCTTAAAGAATTGAAAATGGCAAAAACCTAGTTGAGCTTGAGTACATAATCAGAAAACCACTGAAGTTTGAGAGATGCAATGTTAGCAGAGAGAAAAATAATTTGTTTTTCCAACTTCAGGATGGTTGGTCAGAAGGAAAGGTTGTTTCTCCAAAAAGATATCAAGACAGTGAGAGTAAAAGCTGAGTTGCTTAATTTAAGGTCATCAGAGAGGACATATTATCAGTGGAGTATGAAGAAATTGAGATAAAAAGAAAGTCAGTAAATGTTGGGATTTTTCTTTTTTTTCCCCTCATTTTTATTTGTTTAATTTTTCAAAAAGGGAGCAAATAAAACTTTCTACAACAACCCACAACAAAAAAAAGAAAAAACACCAAGAAAGAAAGTCCCTCAGTTATCTGCAAGAAATATTAACCTTTTCAATTCTAGAAGAAACTAAATGTGTGTTGCAGTTGAATAGTACTGATGAATCAGAGTTTGATTATTCATGCTGAAATTTTTATTGAGCTTTGTCTTCATTGAGGAAGTCAAGGGAAGTTTTGAAAGTTAAGACTTCAGGATTTTGCCTATGATATTCAGTGCTTCCATTTCCAAGCTGAAATGGTCCTGACACACCAACAGTTTAAAGAACCTCATGATGCAGAATTGGGGCCTTACAATAAAGGAATATAAACATAAATAAGGAATATAAATAAATTTATACTACTGTAACTGAAGTTTGAGTTCCAGGCATTGAGGTGAAAAAAATGATCAAGGTTTCTCATCAGATTTCAGTAATTTTTCCATGAGGGTATTTTAATAACTCAAATTTTGTTGATTCCAGAAACCGGAGAGCAAAAAATGGTGACTACAGAAAGAGCAGACATCTGCTGATGGCTCTTTTTTTAGAGTTAATAGCTGTCTGAAAACTAATGGAAAATATAACAAATTCTTGCCTAGTCCTGTGTTTAAAACAGTTTTACCATTCTGAGATTATGGATTGTTTTGTTTGCAAGAGGAGTATTGTGAATCTTCAGCTTCTATAGCTTTTAATATCATGAAACACAAAAATAGTGATTTACCTTTATAATATGCTAGGCAATTTTATGTTTTATAAGTTGTTTCCAAAGTCTCTTCAGAATGACAACATGAGCACAAAGATGCAGTACTTTCTGAATTGTGCTGTCCATTTTTGCTTCTCATCAGAGAGCAGAAAGCAGAAAAGAAATATGCAAAAAGAATAACTGGTAAAATTAGAAAAGGATCAGAAAATAGAGGTAACATCAGGGTTCTTGTACTGACTCACTCATCATGGTCATATGCTTGTTGAGAATGTATTAAGTGAGTTATGATTGCTATTTTTTTTATTCCAAATAGTCTAGAACAGAATGCCACTTTAATGATTTGGCAAGGTTCTTTTCCTTGGCCAGACATCATGACTATCACAACAATGCCCTGGTACTATGTAATTCAGGTAGAGAAGCCAACTGAGGGAGAGAAAGAACAAGGTAAAGATACTGGGGTCACAGTATGAGAGAAATGAGAACACAATCTCCCGTTTTTGAGACATCTCCACTCAACTGCCATTTTGATTAACAAATATCATCACTAAGAGAGGTGAGGGTACCAGGATAATTAAACAATGAAGCAAAGTGTCAGTTTTTCAGTCTTCAGTTATATTTGGTTTGTATTAAGATATAAACTTTCAGTAATCTCTCGATGTTTGCATTCACAATTAATAAAAGCCTCCTAGATCACAATTACTTCAAAATCACCAATCAAAACATTGCTTTTTAAAATAATTTTAATAAATTTGTAAATAAATAAATTTATTCAAATTGAACAAGGGGTTGCATTTTTTTTTTTTTTTTTTTACATTGCAACACCCTTCTTAATTTGTCATCTCCAATCTTTACAAAAGCATAACTCATCCCTTACTGCACACCATTCCTCAGAACGTGTATCTTTCCGGGCACAGTGTGTAAGAAGACCATCATAAAATTTGTGATCCAATGCAGCTGTTAAACTATACCAACATTCAGACTGCTGTCCCTTGTCACTGTCTCATCTTACAAAAGAATCTATTTAGTATTCTAAAGAGATATCAAGAGCACACACAAAAAAACCCCCACACTTCAAAGGTAGATTTTTGACTTATGTCATTTATGATTCATTAAAATAAATGGTGTAAAGCACCACAGAGAAGTAACAGAGAAGAGAGCATCCTTTCCTAATCCTGTAATTTCACTGAAGATCTTTTACAGTTCTGAAACTGAAACTGAAAATTTTCTAGACTACTCTTATTTACATCTTGACAATAAACTTACTATTTTGCTGGGTTAGTAACGAACCAAAATAAGGTGGTTATTCAGATTTATAGATTGAAAGTGAGGTGGTTTTGATACTGCAAATGAGACTCTTCTCATCTAATTTCAGCCATCTAAAATACAGGAATTTAATCTGAGCTTGCCATATAAATGACTGTGGAAGAACATGAAGGGCTTTTTTAGAGCAGTTTATCTTAGTTCTGCCAGGACAAACAGAATCATCACCTTAAAATGCAGCCTTGAGGACTAATTCAGGATGGACATTTCATTACATCCAAATTTCAACAAAGCCTCAAAGGGAAGGCACAAGACCAAACATCATTTCATTTTGCATGTGCTAAAGAAACATGCTTTATACGTGGAGCCAAGAACTAATGGATGATCTTATTAAGTTGCAGCAATTCAATCAAGATAAGTTAAATTAAGTCCAAATTATGCAACCGCTAGAGCTTGCTCCAAAATAATACCCATAGAATTGATATGCACACCTTTTTGACAATTTGTATCTTCTACATTTCACTCACTTTTTCCAGACCCTTATGCATTCTAAGATTAATGATGCTAGACTTCTTTGATAAGAGAGAGGTGGGAACTGCAGGAAGTCACCACTGTCTTGAGGTTTTTGCAGAAAAAAAGTGAGCAGCTGTTGTTCTTTTTTATTCTTGGGTCCATTTACAATTATTTTCTAAGTTTTTAAGCACAGAAAACTTGGTGTTCTTGAAACAGGTTTAGTCACTTTCCAAAAGCTGTACTCATTAATGAACAGAGACTGATCATTTGGATGTTTTGTTTATAGGTCTCAAATCTCCAATATCACCTCATACATGTATTTTCAAGGCTTCCATCATCTTGTGCTTGTTCTTTTGAGTCTCCTTGTTAAAATCTCATCTGACTTCAATGGCCTTCAGGTTTTGGTTTCCTAAAAAACAAAACAAGTGATCAATCACAGAATGAGTAAGGTTGAAAGGGTCCACAGTGGATATCTGACCCAACCTTGCTGCTCAAGCAGGGTCATCCTAGAAGATATTGCACAAGATTGAGTCCAGATGGGTCTTGAATATCTCCAGTGAGGGACACTCCACAACATTTCTGGACAATCTGTTCCAGTGCACAGTCAGCCACACAGTAAAGAAGTTCTTCCTCATGTAAAGGTGGAACTTCTCGTGCATTAGTTCCTACCCCATTGCATCTTGTCTTATTGCTAGGTACCTCTGAGAAGAGCCTGCCTCCATCCTAATAATACTTCAGATACTGATGTGGTCCCCTCAGAGTCATCTCTTTTCAAGGCTGGGCAGGTTCAGCTCCCTCAGCCTTTCCTCATAAGAGAGATGCTCCAGTCCCTTAACCATCTTTGCTGTCCTCTGCTGGACCTACTCCAGGAACTCCATGTCTTGTACTGAGGAACCCAGAATTGGATACAGTACTCCAAATGCAGACTCACTGAGTAGAGGAGGAGGATCATCTCCCAAAACTTGCTGGCAATGCTTTTCCTAATGTATGTATGGATACTGCTAGGCTTTTTGGCCACAAGGATACACTGCAGGCTGACGGACATCTTATTTTCCATCAGGACCCCCAGGTCCTTCTCTGCAGGACTGCTTTCCGGCAGGTTGGCCCCCAGCCTGTACTGGTGCATGAGATTATTCTTGTTCAGGTGCAGGACCCTGACTTTGCCTTTCAGATTGGTCTCTTCCTATCTCTCCAGCATGTTGAGGTCCTTCTGAAGGGCTGCACAGCATTCTGGGATATGGGCCACTCCTCCCAGCTTTGTGCCATCAGTGAACTTGCTGAGGAGGCATCTGCTTCTTCATCCAAGTCATTTATGGATAAGTTAAACAATACTGGGCCCAGTATAGAACATTGGGGGACATGACTAGTGACAGGCCTCCAAATAGACCCTGTGCCACCTATTACAACCCTCTGGGGTCAGTTTTCAGTCCACCTCAATGTCCACTCATCTAATACACAATTCCTTCTAACAGCATTGAATTATTCACCTTTCAACAATAACAATCCATTACAAGATGCATGCATCTATAGGGGCTGATTAAATTGTTCAGTAAATGCTTGTTTGAGGTAGTATCACTGGTTCACTATCTAAATTGTTTTGCAACAATTCAGTCATTGACTACAGTAGCAAATAATGTAGTTCCATATAAGGAAAACTACTGAGCAGAACGCTGAAAACCCAACATATATGTTATATACATTCAGAACCATATTCTTAAGACTGCTTGTAATGTATTCATGAACTGTGCCCAATAATAGGTAAATTTCACAAGTGCCCTGCATAGCTGCATATCTCAGAATAGTTAAATTTTGAAGGAATCTGAAGTACATAGTAAAAGAACATTATGAAACCCATAGCATGAGAAATATGCATAGTTGTTGCCAGTTGGGAAATTTGCTTCAGAAGAGCACTCTTGATGAAACTAAAACAGCAATATTGAAGGCTCTGGAGGCCTGAGCAGATAAAATTTGCAATGATATCATGGCTTGTGTGATTTATATCTGATTCCTCTTCTTTTTCTGACACCTTTCCCCTGCTGACCCCTGGTTTTCAGAAGTTATTTCATAATTTGAAAGACCACTCTGTTACAACTAACCATGTTTGTCTCTACTGTCAAATAAAACTCATCATCTTTAAGAAACTATCAAGTAAATTTTGAAAGCAGTCTCTTAGATTTTTTTATATTCATCATCCATTTGCAGTTCATTTAATTTTAATTAATACAGTAAATTTTATATGCCCATTGCTGTCTTAATTTCTAGCCATTAGAGATTTCATACTTTAAATTAAAGAAACAAAATAAATAAATAAAAGATTTCTGAGAGTTGTAATGAGAAGCTTATTTAGAGACCATGGTAATTTATCTGAAATAATGTATATCAAATTATTGGGATTTTAAAATCCATTCATGTAATATAATTATGTTGTGTCAAGAGTATATTTTACTGTCAAGCAATTTAAAATAATCTTACAAAATATAGGAAGACTAAATGGAGTCATATTATTCTGAAGTAATTAATAGCATATTTGCTATTGCTACAATAATGACCATCCTTGTGGTTTTATCTTTTTGCACTTTTTGTTTTAGTGATTTCATTTTTAACCAAATAAATTTATTTTATTCACATCATTGTTCTACATAATATATGTAAGTTAAATGTTTGGTCTTTGTGGTTTACCCTTATGACTACACTAAAATCATAGAATCATAGCATGATAAAATCATTCTGGTTGAGACACTTAAAGTCATCAAGTCCAACAGTGTCAAATCCACCACTAAACCATGTCCCCAGGTGCCACATCTACACAACTTTTGAATACCTTCAGGGATGTGAACCCAAAAACTTCCCTGGGAAGCTTGTTCCAGTGCTTGACAGCCCTTTCTGTGAAGTATTTGTTTTCTTATATCCAACCTAAACCTTCCCTGGAACAACTTGAGGTCATTTCCTCTCATCCTGTTTGTTTGCTACTTGTGAAAATAGATAGACACTCGCTTCATTACAACTGCCTTTCAGGCTGTTTAAAAGAGAAGTAAAGCCTCCTTTTCTCCTGGCTGAACAACGTCAGCTTCCCCAACTTTTCCTTGCAGGACTTGTGCTCCAGACCCTTCACCAGCTTGGTTGCCCTTCTCTGGACATTTTCCAACAACTCAATGTCTTTCCTGTAATGAAGGGCCCAAAACTGAACACAGTATTCATGGTGTGACATCCGCAGTGCTGAGTACAGAGGGGCAATTCCTGCCATTATCTTTCTGGCAACACTATTTCTGATACAGGACAGGATGCCATAGACTTTCGTGTCCATGTGGGCATACACTGCTGCCTCATGTCCAGCAGCTGTCAACCAGCACCTCAGGGTTATTTTCCACTGGGCAGCTTTCCAGAGACTCTTCACCAAACCTGGAGTAACCTCCATGCGGTTACTTGACTCAGGTGCAGAATCTATTCATCTGCATATTGGACCTTGGTCTGCATATTGGACTTTGTGTTCTTCTCAGAAGAGAATCTCCTCTGACAATAACGTCTTTTTTTCTTTATGGGAGTTGTTTTGGCTCTTGGGGCATAGGCTAACTTAACCTTGGTGACACCTTGGTTCTACTTGCACAACTTCATACCTATGTTCCTGCATGACATCCTTGTCTCTAAATTAGACAGACATGGATGGGACAGATGAACCATTCAGTGGGTAAGGCTGGATGGTCTCACTCTAATAGTTGTGGTCAATGGCTCAGTTTCCAAGTGGAGACCAGTGACAAGTGCTGTTCCTCAGGAGTCAATATTGGGACCAGCATTGTTTAACACCTTGGTTGGTGACATAAAAAGTAGGACTGAGTGTACCTTCATCAAATTTGCTCATGACACCAACCTATGTGGTACGGTTGACACACTGGATGAAAAGGATTCTATCCAGGGAGATTTTAGCAGGCTGGAGAGGTGGCCCTGTGCAAACCTCGCGAACTGCAATGTCCTACATGTGAATCAGATACATTCCAAGCACAAATCCAGGCTGGGTATTGGATTGAAATGGATTGAAAGCAGCCTTGAAGAAATATATTTTGTGTTAGTTGAGTCACAGCTGTGAGGGGGAGCTCAGCTCCTCTAGTTCCCCAGGCCTCCCAGGGTCTGGAGGGGTTAAAGAAATCCCCATGTGGTCAGGAGTAAAGAGATGTGGCACCCCAAGGTAGAGAGGTCGTAGAAAAAGCCTTTAACTACTGGACTCAAGGGTATTTAAGCCCTTCGCGTGGGGTTCGGGAGGTGGGATGTGATCGGGTAAGGGTTCAGGGGGAGTGCTGTGGTTTGGGGGGCACAGGGGCCAATAAGGGAACAGGAAGACCAAAACCCAGTGGGAACTCAGGAATAGGGAATGACAGATGATACATCCAATAAGGTCGGGAGGGCGGCAGGGCTGGATACCTGGGAAAAAAGGAACAGTCTATTTTCACATGTGTGCAGGGGGTCCTAGGAGTTACAATCTAAACAGGGGAAAACCCGTACATAAAAGACGCAGGTAATGTTGAATTATGAAGTCTCTGGTTCTTTGGAAGTTGTCACAGTGCTGGCCTTGTTTCTAGGGGTTTCTTTTTCCACTATATGTAGTCTGGATTATCCTCCCTCTCTGTCCTCCATGATGCTGTGACAGAAGTCTTTCCCAACAGTTGAGAGAATCTCAACATGACCTGTCAATGTGTGCTTGCTGGCTTAAGATGGATGTCAACCTGTTGGAGGAAGTCTTGGGGAAAGCCATGAAGATGGTGCTTCATCTGGGGTTGAAGCAACTCTGCTGTGAAAACAGGCTGAGAGAGATGGTGTTGATTGGCCTGGAGAGTAGGAGGCTCCAGGGAGATCTTACAGCAGCCTAATAAAAAGGAGCCTAAAAGAGAGCTGGAGAGGGACATTTTACAAAGGCATGTAGTGATACTACAAAGGGGAATGGCTTCAAACTGAGAGTAAGTTTAGATTAAATATTAGGAAGAATTTATTCATTGGGAAGGTGGTGAGACACTGGCATAGGTTGCCCAAAGTTGTGAATGCTCCCCCATTCCTGGAAGTGCTCAAGGCCACATTGGATGGGTCTTTGAGAAATCTGGTCTAGTTGCAGGTGTCCCTGCCCAGAGCAGAGTGGGTGGTACCAGATGA
Organism: Dendrocincla tyrannina; assembly: GCA_035047865.1. Taxonomy (NCBI): domain Eukaryota; kingdom Metazoa; phylum Chordata; class Aves; order Passeriformes; family Dendrocolaptidae; genus Dendrocincla; species Dendrocincla tyrannina. The sequence continues at coordinate 74,300,370 of JAWWMP010000001.1, forward strand.
CCTTTACAGTCCCTTCTAACCCAAATCAAGTTACGATTCTATGAATATACCATGAAAGGTGAGGTAGTCATGGAGCAGACATGCCTGCTGTGGCAGACAGGAACTTGTTGCCATCCCTCCTTACTCTTTAGGTCCCTGCATTCTGGCAAGTGGAGAGAGGATATGGGATCCTTCATGTCCTTTATCTTGTCTGCCTGTTGGGCCTGTCACAGGGAAGGTAGGGTACCATTCTTCTGGTCTCCGTCTCTTTCAGACTCCCTGGTACTCCTCAAAGTAGCCACCTCTTCTCAGAGTTCTGTCACTAAGCATAGGAAGTCCTGACATCAGACTTATGCAAAGACTGAATTTCTAATGTGATTTTCCATGTAAAAAAAAGGGGGTAGTAATGTCAGGTAATTTTGCATTTCTTACAGTTAGCTGTCTAGCCTAAACCAATTAAATATTTCTTTATCAACAAAGATAGATAATAGTCTGTAAGAGACAAACATTTATAAAAGGAAGACTAGAGACAATGAACTAAGATAAGAAACCTAATTGTTTTAGCACCTGATTCCCATTCTCTTGTTATTTTCATGCACTCTATCTTCTGATTTCATTCTGCTATTCCCTATTATGAGGATTTTAAATCACTTGCAACCAGTTATTCATCCCTCATCTGCAGTAAAAGGTTATTTCTAACATACTCCAGTATATTTTCAGACTATCTGGAGACAGGTATATAACATTATGTATTCAAAGAAATATTCCAAATTCAGAGCAAGACCAGTCTGTAAATTATCTGAGTTAAATAAATTATTTCTAGCTGGAGCTTTTTATGTGAGGAGGGAATAAGAGGCAATGTATTTACATAAACCACAAATATTAAGGAATGAGTATGTTGCAGAATACTAGGTAGTCAGAACAGCTTTTGAGAATATTTTACATTTTTAAAAATTGCTCAAGTGAATATAGCTGCCGTTTGCTCTGATAACCCTTTCAACGCCTCACACAGATGATTTACCACCGTGTGCATAACATGTATATTTTTGACTCTGACCATAAAGTACAAAACTTTGAAGAACTCTTGCACATCTGTGTCACAGAGGAAAATATTTCTTTTCTTGCTCTTGTGAACCCATGAAGAAAAAACATGGCTCTCATCTTCTAGCCTATCCAGCTTCAAAAAAAACAACCAACCAACCAACCAAACAAAATCAATCCTGTGAAGTAATCATTCATTCAAGTTAAACCAATAATCCATCAGCTGAAGAAGAAAAATTATGCACCTTTAAGAAATGTGAAAGTAAGTAAGGTTGGCATTACCTGTATCCTCACAAAACATTCAGAAACACCATACATAATTGGAAATTTGAGAGTCTCATAGATTTAGTGAAATAGAAATGGATAAAAATATTGTAACAGCAGAATTTCATCAGAAGAAATACAAAAAACCCCAAACAAACCAGTACCCTTTCCAAACACAAAAAAACAACCAACCAACAAAGCAAAAAACAAACACAAAAACAAACAAACAAACAAAAAAAGCCCAAAAAAGCCCTACCAAATCAAAACAAAATAAAATAAAAGTCCAGCTGGAATAAATCTGAGATACTGCAAGAAATTACGTATTTCGTTATACATGCACATATATTATTACACATCATGCTCTGTGTTACTTCTGTGTATGTATGCATATATAAATACATATATATGTGCTTTATGCATCTTCTACTTACTAGAAAATGGATGACAACTAGTTTTTTCACTGATATTTTTTCTTCATTCACAGGGACTTTTAAAGGGTAGAATCATTGTAGTGTAACTTCCAGGAGTGTGTCTGACAAAAGCTAACAGAAAATAGTCATGTATAATAATTATCACAAACAAAATACAAAAATAATCCTTCCACCTTACAAGTCTCACTTAAAGAACTCTGTTCGGTTTAGAGAACCAAAATTAAATCTGGTGACTTGAGTGAGTTCAATTTCCAATCTGAACTGACACTAATGCAGCTGTAAACCTTTCCCTTGCATCCTATCTCCAGACACTAGATAGAAGAGATCAGCATCTCCCTCTCTGCTCCCCATTATGAAGAAATTTTGGAGAGCAGTGAGATGGCCTCTCAGCCTCCTCAAAGCTGAACAAAACGAGTATTTTCAGCTACTCCCAAGTCTTGCCCTCTACTTCTTTCACCATCTTTGGACACATTCTAATATTTTTTAAAATTCATTTTACAATATGGAGCACCAAACTGCACACAGTACTGAGGTGAGGCCGCACCAATGCTGAGTACAGTGAGACAATGGCTTCTTCTGACCAGTCAGCTTAATGCATCCCAGGAAGTGGTTTACGTTTTGGATGCCAGGACACATTGTTGACTCATTTTGCTTACCATCAAACAAAATCCCCACATCCCTTTCTGCAGGGCCTCACTCCATTCTCTTGTCCACAATCTGTACATACATCCAGGATTACACCATCTGAGGTTAGAATCCATCATTTTTCCTTGTTAAACTTCAGAGGCTGGCAATTGCCAAGCACTCATCTATCAAGATCTTTCTGTACGGCCACTCTACCCTTGAGGAAATGAATGGCTCTTGCTAATTTAGTGTCATTAACAACTTCTGTGTCTGTACCAGACTCCTGTGACCAGATCATTGACAAAAACATCAAAGAGAACTGACCCTAAAATTACGCTCAAGGGAAACATCATAATTGGTAAGAGATGCTGTGGATTCTCCATAATTTATTCAGTTTTTAATAACATCTTAGACAAACAGCTGTCAAGAAGGGTTTATGTATTTATTTTAAATTGTGGCAGAGGAACGGACTGCAGTACTTCTGAAAATGTGTTTGAGACCCATTTACTCTAATTGTTGCAATTTTATAATTTTAATAGAAATGTTATAATAAAGAATAAATTTTGCAGGATAAGTCTATCTTTACATCATTAACCCCACGGTGAAATACAATTAGTCAATATAACCAGAAAAAAATGCAAAATATTAAAACTGGAAGAAGGGAACAGAGATACAAACATGCTCTGAACAACTGACAGCAATTTTCTTCTTTATTCACAGTTTGTGTCCCTGGCCTGAACATGATGCTGTTATTTCTCTAGGTTGATTAATCAAGATTTTGTAGATCAAGGATATCTGGTATACTGTAACATCTGTTTAGGGGTTTGGTATTTTTGTTGGTGGTGCTGGTGCTGGTAGTTTTATTTGGGTGGGGGTTGGTTTTGTTTTGCTTGTTTGGTTTTTTTTTGTTTGTTTTTTGTTTGTTTGATTGTTTGTTTTTCTGGTTTAGTTCTTGTGCTTGCCTGCAGGAAGTTAGGAACCAATTTTGCTAGTAGTGGAAAACTCCCACTCTTTTTAAGCTACTTACGAATTTGAGATGTAGTAATCAAAATAAGTTTGTTTTTAAAACTTTCTGTAATTGAAATAAATTGAGTTTCAATTTCTGGAGAAAAAAAAAAAGAAGAACATGTAAATGAGAAGTGGAAGCTAGTAGTTGAATTTTGAGGAATAATTTAATTCTGGCTACAGGCTTTCAGTCATTATTTATGATTTTATATATGATGGTCCTAATATGCCCTAATTTATAGGTATTCTTTCCTATGGAACTGTAGTACTGTGGAATGACATCTCAGTTTTTAAAAGCATGAATCATGATTCACTAAAGCATAACATAACTGGACTGAAACAGTGATTTTTCACACAAGAGATTAAGTGCTTAAAGTATTGAAGTTTTCTTTTAACACAAGGTTAGCAGTTGAAAATGAATGAAACCTCACCCAAACCCACACAATGTGACTATCCACCTCTTCACTGGAACATGCTATGTGAGCTGTAGATACAAAAATCCTCCTCTAAAATACCAAGGAAAAAAACCCCATATTTACTGCACTTATATTTTTTCTTGGAAGAGGAAATATTTCCTGTATTAAAATATGCACTTTGTAATTTAATTATTTCTAAATATATGCACTCACTATGGCTTAAGAAGTGGAGGACAGGTAGAGAACAAAAAGTGCAAGGTTACAGGAGAAAGAGTGACTTCAGAATTAGAAAAACAGGGTAAAATGAGAACTTCTTCAAGTGTACACACATACTGGGTTTGTGTGGCAAGATCTTTATAGCACAGAGGCCAAAGGGGTGACCAAGGCAGACCTGCTGCAGACTAAAGCGGAGCCTATCAACAATGCTCAGATTGGCAGGGACAGAGGGAACATGGCCCCTCACCCTGGCCTGGGACCCCAGAGTGGCCAGGGGTCAGAGGCCCCACTTGGGGGGTTTGGCCATAGAGACCAGAGCAAATAAAACCATAGGCACAGGGGTACCACATGCTGTGACCCTGTCATCTGTGTGAGAGCTGGTCTGCCACAAAGTCTCACAAAGTAGTAGCTGCATGATCTGTGTCTCCTTCTTTCTCCTTCTCTCTTTTCTTACTCCCTCTACTTCTTTCTCTTTAGTCCTCTCTTGATGCTCTGGGTGGCCTGTATCTGGAGGGATTGCATTTGACTTAAGTGTGTGAATTGATTGATTATTGACTTGGGTGTTGTTGATTAATATGTGCTGAGTTGCTATTGTGGTGGAACATTTCATCTAGCTTTTGTAGTGGCCTTTTTGAACCTTTGCCAAGTTCCCATATTTTATCCCCTAAATTAATAAAGAAACTCCTTGGGAACAAGTTTGTGGCTTATTCTCTTGACATTTCCTTGAGGTATTAAAGAACCCTACATATATAAATATTAAAGCAAAACTCTTAGCAGAGTTCGAGAGCCCGCAGCTCCAGGGCTGAAGTGTTAAAAACCTACATAATGAGTTTGTCTTCATACATAGCAGCTGATTTTCCTTTTCAGAATATATGTCTCAGTTTTCATGATAAACTACAGATATCAGTATATGGTTAAAACTAGAAAAGATACTACAATGTAGTCTTCTAAGGAACAAAAAAATGTTCCTCAAAATACTTTCTATTACAAAATGCATTTTCTTCTAAGCCAAATATTTGCTTATTTTTTCTTTTGGCTAAATTTTATCAAATTGCCTGACATCTGAAAATAAGTCATTTTATGTTATTTCTGAAAGTCCATTGCTTAATGGTTTTCACTGTTCTTACTGAGATTCATGAAATAATATGAAAATACCAAATTTAATTTTAAAATAAGCCAAGAACAGGTCTCAAATTTGTGCAAGCTTATTTAAATATTAAATATTTTTAATTACTATTCTGACTCTATATTAGTAAAATTAAGCTTATTTTCTGAGAAGAAAAAAAACCCATATTTTCATGTTTGGAATAAAAGCATAATTAGCAGTTGAAATTCCCTTTGAAACTATCATTCCAAAGTCTGTTCAGATCTACTCTAATGCCTGTTAAGTGGGAGTTAAGAAGTAGTGTGATTCATTTAAATTTCAGTCGTACTCCTAGGCCCCTTTGTAGTCAATTGCAAGAGTTCTATTCATTTGAACTATTTTATACATCCAATATAAAATGAGATTGACTGCGTATTTGAACTGCCTCTTTCTCTCTATTGACTACAATGGACAGGTAGAGTGAATAACTTAAACACAGAAGCTTTCATTTGTTTAAATGAATTGTTGCTGCTTACTCACTATATAATCTTAACAGAATTACTTCACATTTCCTTCAGCTAAGGTACAATTTCATGGCTGCTTCATTATAATGTTCTTATTAAAAGGTTTATTACATTTGGAGCTAAAGGCAGTTAAACTATATCATTCACTTAGTGGAGAAGTTTCCAGTCTTTTCAGAAAGTTGAGGAGAGATACACATTACACGTTCCACATCTAAAAGGTTACCAGGATCCTCAGCCATTAAAAAAGCAGTCACTGACAATGGGATATGTGAGAGTATTGTGAGTATGATCTCACTTTGTTAATAGGTGTCTTAAGTCTATGAAATGACGTTTTTGGCATTTGGCAGTAACTAGGGATGTGATTGCCTTTATGCATGCATAGTGTTTTTCATTCATCTAGAATGGAATAAAATGTTTGGTTAACACCATGATTGGCTAAAATTATACAAAACAGAAATAATTATTACAAAGAAATAAAGTTGATATATATTAAAGATGAATGGTAAACTAAATATAACTGCTTGTGAATATATAATTGCTTACACTGGAAAGAACCTTTGGAAGTTACTTAGTCCAAAACCTCAGTCAAAGCAGGACAACTTTGAAATTTGCTTGGATTGCTCAGACACTTGTCCTGAAAGGCTAAGGAATGGATTAGTCACAGTTTCTAAGGGTAACATGCTAAACAGATTAATCACTCTTATTGGGGACATCTTTTACCTAAACTGGTTTCACTTCTATTTGTGAAATCTTATTTTTCTCCTTTGAGCAGTACTCCTTCAAGATTGCCATAAAATCTTTATTTTTAAAATCATGCAACATGCATACTCTTTGTTACATAATATCAGATTCATATTTTTTAATTTTAAAAATCAAATGTTTTAATGCAAACCAGCTACTGTATATTTTCTGTGTAATCAATGAAGAGAAATAGTCATCTCTAGAGTACACCACTTCTTATCTCTCACCTCATTATTTTTAGGAGAAATTAATTGTCACCTAGAAATACCATTTATTCCTTAGAAAACTATGAAAAAATATATTAAAGGAACTCTCCCTTTCTAAATTGAATGCGTATTGCACTATATGCAAGGAAAAGTATTTCATAAAATATTTTAATAATGACACAGCAGATGGAGGTCTCAATTTAGCAACAGGGAATTGCCAAGGAATCTTATTGATTATTTGTCATAAATCAGAAGTTGGCTCTGTACAATGACTGGTAACAAAAAGTTGTGGGTTTTTTTGTTTTTTCTTTTCTGCACATATTTCTAATTTTATTTTTTTAAATAGAATGGTAGGGCATTTTATTGGCTATTATATAAGTCATCTTGCTTCTGCGAATAATGCACGTAGAGAATTTTGTCTACTTTTTATTGTGTAGTTTATTATAGAACCATAGAATCACAGAATGGTTCAGGTTAGTAGGGACCCTAAAAGACATGTACTTCCAACTCCACTGCCATGGGCATGGTTGTCATTCACCAGATCAGGTCACTCAGGGCCCCATCCAACCTAGTCTGGTTGTGGTTAGGCAAGACGCTACTTGTTATTTTCTTGATGTCAATTCAAAATATTTATCATGGCTAGGCTTTGCGAACAAAGATTTGCAAGGGGTCTACCCATGCTTGCTACAAGCACTCTGGTGGCTAAAAAGGCCTATGCGAGATAGGCAAGTCCGACTGCAAAAGGCACAGCAGAAAGTCTCCATGGGCACTACTGGCAAGGCACGGTTCTTCCTGTGTTGCTTTTTTTCCTCCAGACTGATTCTGCATGTGTTCTCAAAGGAAGCAGCAGCGTTATGGAGGGTGAGTCTCCGTTTCTCCCGATTGGAGGCAAGAGTGGACCATTGGTAGTGGTCAATATGGCCAAGGCTGAGGGATTGTTTCAGGGAGTCTTTGTATCTCCTCTTTGGGGCTCCTCTCTTGCCGCAGCCGGTGGCGAGTTCCCCACAGAGCACAATCTTAGGGAGGCAGTGATCCTCCATCCTGGAGACATGCCCTGCCCAGCACAGCTGCATCTTCAGCAGCATGGCCTCAATGCTGGTGATCTCTGCCTGTTCAAGGACAGGCACATTCAATTAAAAATAGTGCCAACCTTTTAAATGTTCTACTTAATTATGGAAAAAAAAATTATATCATAAACCACTACTCAAATGGCATGTAAAAGACGAGATATCAATATTTAGGACTTACAGGTTTCTTCAGGAGATTCAAAAGAAAATCAATTTTGGAGAAAACTAAAATTCATCTCTAGTAAAAAAAAAAATAAAAGGAGTGGGAAAGCATGTGCATATATATGTTTATATATATGTATATTTATTTATAAAACTATAGGATTTTTTTAAGAAACTTAACAAGCAAAACCCCTACCAACAAATAGCAGCTTTTTCTTAGAAAAGATGTTGTTACACAACAAGAGAGAAATATTCCTCCTTAAGAGGAGTAAGGGGAAAAAAACCTGTGAGAAACAGCTCTGCAGACAACAAGGTTAGTTAAGGAGAGGGAAGATGTGGTCCAGGTGCTGGAGCAGAAATTCCCCTGCAGCCTTTGGATGAGGCCTCACTGGACCCTGTGGAGATCTATTTCCTGCAGCAGATAGATATAGTCTGAAGGAAGCTGCAGCCCATGAAGAAGCCAAGCTGGAGGTGGCTCCCAAGAAGAACTGCAGCACATGGAGAGGACCCATGTTAAAGCAGAGGAAAAGTGTGAGGAGGAAGGAGTGGTAGAGAGGAACTGTTAGGAACTGACCATAATCTCTCATTCCCAGTTTCCTGGTGCCACTTAGGAGGTTAGGGGAGGTGGTAGAGAAGTGGGAAATGAAGAAGTGGTGTTCAGCCTGAGGAGCTGGGGAAAAGAAGTTGCTTTAATTTATTTTAAATTTCTCACTATCTTACTCCATTTTAATTTGCAATAAATTAAATAACTCTTCTCCTACTGTTTTGTCTAGAATGGTAACTGGCAACTGATCTTTCTGTTTTTTAACTTGAGCTATGAGCTTTTCTACCTTATTTTTTTCCATACACCCCATCAACATTCAATTACAATTCTCATTCTAGCCTCTGAGATGATCACTTCACTTAATTAAAGAAAAAAAAAAAACACAGAAAATCAGTTCCCAGGGAAAGAACATTTGTTGAAGGGTAAGGGCTAGAACATGAAAATTATTTAAGGAAATAATATGCTACAGCTATCATTTAAAAAAAAACAACAAAACAACAAAAAACAACAAAACCCACAACACACACAGTCATATTAAGAGAAATATTTAGAATTTTAGAATTTTTAAGTGTGTTTAAGTGTAATTTCAAAACTTACATTAATGAGAAAATCCAAGAAATCACTTCCTAACATTTCTGAGATTTTGGAATCAAACTGTTCCTAATACCAATGGCTTGTTGCATAGTAATTTATGCATACAATAGACTAAAAAATATGGTCCTTGAGCATTTCTGAGACTGAAAAAATTTGCTTCCATTCCTTCTTCACACCAGAGAACTGAATAAAGAATAATCAGCTTAGAATATAGCTCAGGAGGAAGAAAAATCTTGTTATTCCCTGAAGTTTTGATGGCTATGCTATAATTAATACAAACTAATTTTAGCTATACAAAAATGATACAACCAGTTCAAATATATTGCAGTAACTACTGAAGAGAGGTAGGCATCTTCAGAGGACAGTCTAAAGCACTTGTCTTGGCTTAGTGTAAATTGTCTGAATGAGATGCTTATCTGTCTTGCCTCTCATTACAGAATGACTAGCATATATTCACTGTCTACTTTTAAGACGGATAGAAGTTGGACAGCTGTAATTTAACCTTGCAGTTCTACAGACATGACACATTTCTTAACTCATTCAGAGGTCAAGTGCAATGTGGTTAATAATGAGAAAAGGTTCTGCAGATTGTTGTGGCAGCTATATCCCAGCTTTTCAGCTGAAAGAATAACTGCTTTTCCTTGCTCATCCTTTTCCTCACCCTCGTGTGACTAGAGCATGAGTTCATGGTGGTTTTATGGCAATCATTTATGGAAGAACTGGTAATGTTCAGAATATTTTCTTATTTCAAAATATCTTTCCTTTGTTTATCATCCAGCTCCAGCTGTCAGCATGTTACAATGAGCACTTCCTATTATTATACCAAGCTTCTTTGTCCGCAAAATACAGCTTTCAAAAACCAAGTAACTAATACTGCGTAGGTGATTATGAGAGCCATTGTGATCACATATGTACAGAGTAGGAACAGCTGGTCAAATAATGTAGATCATAATACACAAATTACACAAATATCCTCACTAATAAACAGCAGTGGGTTAATTGTGCTGTGTGAGCCATTATTGTCCATTGTTCCTGATTACACGGATTGCAACTAGCCATCCAAAAAAGTCTGTGAATTCTGGATATCTTTTCAAAATTAGTATGAATAATTATTTGCCTGAAATTCATTCATAGGATGGCAGTCGTAATTCACCATTATCTCTTATTCATTGTTATCCTATTTAGTATAGTGCAGTGTGAACCAAACTGGGAGCAAAAACAATACATATAAGATGAGCAATCGTACACTAAAAATAACAAATAGTGACTAATCAATGTGAGCAGCTGCAAATAGGCCATAGGCAAATCCATAGGCAAATCCATATGAACAACAAATATATTCACAGACTCCGCAATAGTTTGCAAGCAATTGACAGATAGAAAAAAAAACTGACAAAATTGTAATTAATAGTATTTATAATGAACAATTCAGTTGGCTATACTTTTTGACAATTGCCATGACACTTTGTAACCATTTTTTATCACAGAGATCTGCATATTTTGCTCTTTTTATCTTTCATATATTAGTTGTCTAAGTCTTAGTTGAAAGTCCTTTGGTTCCTAAAGGGATACAAAAACATCTCATTCCATTTGAAACTTTCATTCTCTTTAGAAATATTAGTTTATTATAGTTCTGATTATCTACTATCTAATTCCTAAAAGATTACCTTTTATTTAATTAAAAAATATGAAATATGACAGCTTATTAATTTTCCTTTTCAGTGGAAGGCTTACAGACACGTGAAGCAATATCTATGAAAAGTGTTGTGAATTTGGGCTTTTTTTACTGATATTTGCTTTCTGTTGTAAAATGGTAATACTTGTAGAATAAAGTTAACCTGTACTCAAAGCACTCATTTGCCTTCATGCTCCTGAGAAAAGCTCCCAATATTTCATTTTGCGCTTTGCTAAAAATATAATTAATATTAACTTTTATTTCTTTTACAGATGTTTGATTTAAGGAGTTGAAAAAAGTGTTTCATTGCCATAAATTTAAGAATACATCTGATATGTTTTATCTCCTGAACAATTAAGGCAGTCATACTCTATGCATTAAAAGGTACATAATGCAAAACTGTTCTACTAAAACTGAAACTGAAACCACTTGTCTGGTCCCTAATTTTAATACAAAAAAAAAAAAAAAGACTCAAAAAAACAAACTAACTTGCAAAAACATATATACAGATGCATGCTATTGTAAAATCTGAACCAGGCAGCTTGTTATGTAGTTTCTTTGTCAAAAGGTATGTGGAGTCAATTCATAGAGACAAAAGTGGGAATCCTCTCAAGAAATTTAATACATTATACAGATAAGCATCTAGCTCTGTCTTAATCACCTCACTCTTCCTTTGAAACAGCTGCGAAGATACAACAGTAAGCATACAATGATTTATCTGACCAACTTCAGGATGAGACTAATTATTTTCTAGAGCTACTCTATTTCCTCTACTGATTACAAAAGGAATTAATTAATTAACCATTTGAGAGTTAGATGTCTAAAACACTGGTTTAGATAAGACTATGGAAGAAACTGGTAATCCAGTAAGAATTATCACAAAACTCACCAATTCTCCTCCAAAGTTTCTTGCTTACTTGTTCAAATACACTGTGAATGGGGACTTGTAAATAAATAGGGTAGTGTAGTAAACAACTGTATGCATCATTTTCCCTAGGGAAAGAATTAGGGAAGGGATTGACTTCAGATACCAAATCCATCATCATTAAGACAGATCTGTACTGCTGAGTTGAACATGATTCAGAAGACAGGTTGAAGCCTGCATATAGCTGGCCCTTGGCTTATTGTGTCTTGGCATTCTACAGCAGTCTCCAAGGCAGTGCAAGTTTTTGTCATGGTGAGTCCTCCAGCTCTGATTCTCTAGATGGCCAGTTTAGGGAATCTGTTGACAATCCCATTCTATACACTTAGATTTAAGTTCAGTGTAAATAAAAAGGGAATAATTACTTCAGGTCATCTTGGAAAGAGTATGAATGAATCAAGTTATAGAAAAGAGAATTAAGGAAAAAGCTATGAAATAGTGAAAAGTCAAATGGCTGATAACCTTACTCTAAACACTTTTTTGCATATGCATACCTATTTACGTAATTCTACTTTCATTTTTTTCTTGTCTATAATTTTTACCTTATTCATTATGCAATACAATCTTTTTTAGATAAAAAGACAATGTCATTTCAAAAGAGAAGATTGGGTTGTTCAGTTCCTTGCCCTTTCTCATTCATTGCACAGAATAGACAGTTCTCAATCCACAGCCACTCAAACACTTTTGTTTGATTCTCATTGCTCAAGGTATGGCCTCAAGCCAAATTATTGCACACTATTTAAGCCCTGCTCTGAAGGTAAAGTTATTGATTTTGTTATGGACTGTCTTACAACAATCCCCACTAAATGTATATCAGCACTTCACAAACTATTTATCTTCACAACTATCCATTCAGGAGTTTGGAAGGAAGGGGAAGGTGGTGGCAAAAGATCATATTCTCACCTTGGTAGAGAACTGAAGCATACAGTGTCTATTATTTTTTGCAGTAACTGATGTAACACAATCCAAGACACATTTTTTTTAGAAAAAATTCCGCTACATAATGCTTCATATGTTCAAGCACAGTATCTTTCGAGCTTAGATGCTTTATTTTTGGAAAACAATCCCATTTTTCAATTCAATTAAAGAGGTTCAACAAAGAATTTGTATGCTAAAAAGTGTGTTCTTATGGTAGCTGCAAAATGTGATTCCAGATTAAAAGACATCTAAGGGAGAGATAGAGACATGAAGAGACGGAGTAAAAAAAGAAACAAGCTAAAAGATCCGTACCTATGGAAAATGGAGAAGAAACATTCACTAAAGCAACACTTCTTTGAAGTTTAGTTCAGTGATGTAAAGGAGGTGCAAATCTATTCTTGCTGTTCCATAGTGCCTTTCCTAAATATATGACTGTACTGATCATTTGACTAAGGCAAGCTCTGAATTATATTTCTCTTATGTCCTCTACATTACATTATTCTCATTAGATATTATGTTGGACCAATACAATGGGGATAATTCCTAAAAGGCAGAAATTAATATTATTTGACATGCTTTATTTAAAGATAATCCAATTTCCAAGAAAACATATTTTTTTGTACATTACATTGAATTTTGGAAAAAAAAAAAAAAAACAGCACCCCACATTAAAAAAAAATAAAAAATACTAGCAGAATTTTCTTTAAAAGAGGAAGTGTTGCACAGCACCCTCAAATGACTGGAAAAGGCTTTGAGTCATAGGCAATTCATCATTTTAGCTGAAAATTATTTTTTCTTTCATGAAGAGATGTAAATCAAGTTCAGGTTTGCTTTGGGTATATGAGTTAAATCAAAATCAGGTTTATTTTTGAGGAAGGAGGTAGGTTATGGAGTGTACCATGGTTTACCATTGGTCAGCCCTAAGATAGCAAGTTCCTTTTTTTTTTAACATGATACATCTGTGAATCCCTTCAACTTGTAATGCGAAGTTGCAATTGAATACTCACCAGATTAATTTTTCAATGATCAGTTATCTTCCATCAATGTAGCTGTGCACTTAGTATGAGCTAATCACCTCACCGGACTATTTTCAGGACTTTGCAATTCAGATTTGTGACCACAGGCTTGGATAATGAAACACTCTGCCAAAAACTGAGAACTATCATCCAGGTTCAGTTTTAAAATGCTGGCTAGATTTTATGTCAAAAAACATGAGAAAAATGATAAAATTTTCTTCAGTCATAACCTTGACATGTACATCAAGAATTTTCACAAGGTTTGAGTAGGAGATCCAGAAGGGGTTTTAAAGAAAGAAAACATGAATACAGTGATGGTACAAGTCAGTGCACAATATCTAAAATACAATTAGAATTAGCTTCCCCCCCCCCACCCCTCCAAATGGGACAGTTTCTAGGTCTGGTGGGAACTCTGTTTTGTTGCAATAAAACAGTAATAATGATAATGATTATTATTGTTACTGTAAAACCCATCTAGTGTATCAAAGCTTAATCTGAGCAAACAAATGACCTCATGGAATGAACTGGTTCTACTGAATGGTGCCATGAGTTGTTGCATTCTGCTTCTTCCTTGCAACTTTTTGTTCTGCTTCTTGTTCCTGATGACTGCTCCATGCTCTGCTCTCTGGTTGCACCACCAGCTGCTCACACCTCTCTCTTATGGTTAACTACAAGAGCACTGCTAAGTTCCAGTATGTCACCTACAAGAAAGGTTATTTCTAGTACTGACAATTGACTCTACACTACAGTGTATGGGGGCTTTCAAACAGCTCCTCCTCTCTCTTACTTGGTAAAAAAAAAAAATAAAATTAGACAACTGTATTAAACAGCTGCTTCCACTTCTTCCTTACAAAATGTCTAAAGCCCTTTTCCTGTACTTCCTAGGCTGCAATTTATGTTAATCTTGGTAGTTTGAACCTTAATTTAGAATGAATACTTACCCCAGGGAGTTATTTATAGTTTGATAATCCAAACCCCTGTTAAAATAGAAACCTTTTCAGTTTATGGCATGACTATCTTAGAAGAATTTTCTCTCATACATAACAGAATATCAGTATTGTAATTCTTTTATTTAGTTACCCTTCTTTTTATTTTATGTTAACAGGATACTCTCCTATCTTTGAGCTCTTTCCCCTCTGGATTTCCTTGGAGAAGTGGAATGTCAGGGTTTTACTTTCACTTTACTGATTGCATACCAAAAGTATGGATGTTTAATGGATCTTATACAGTGGGGTCCTTGACTTAAAATATCTCAGAGAGAAAAATTGTTCACCATACTTTTGTCTGTGTAAGATGGCTGTATTTCTGAGCAGTTCACATATAAGTCATAAGGTATGAGTGTGTGCATGTGTATGTGCATGTAAAATATGAGAACATGTATGTTTTATAAGATTTTGCCCTAGTACAGGGGAAAAAAGCTCCTTTAATCAGTTATGTTTCTGTGAGGAAATCTGGCATGAGAGCACCAGAACAAGATCCAAATCTGTTTAATGTAAGAATAATATTCTTTGTTAAATTACCTCATTCTTTTTAATTGCAAACATATTTTAAAGTTTTCCTATATGTTTTAGCAAAATATAACCAGACTCACAATGCCAGATCATTTCAATAAGAACTGTTATATGTCTTTATTTCTAAGTTGAATGGCAAATACCACTAATATTGATAATTTTTTATGCCCTCTTTACTTTGTATTTACTTTTATTTCTACTAAGAAAAAAAAAAAAAAGAATCATGTAACTGTGGAGAGATTTATATTAAATAAAATAACAAAGGACTTGTAAGACTTTACTTATTATAAACTGAAGATACATAATTTTGGAACATTTCAGATCGTCATTTTACAATGAAAATGTAAAACATATGAATTTCCCATATTTTCTTCAAACTTAAAAAAAAAATCATTCTCCTTTGCAATTAAATTATAGCTGGCTATTATCAAGGCAAAACAATTTTTAAAGGGGAAGTCTTAACAACATTAAAGATTTATCAGGAAACTTGGAGGTAACCTTAATCACAGAGATCACTAATCTCCATAAAAATGATACTATAGTTTAGGAACAATTTTCTGTCTCATACTTACTACAAAATCTTTGTTGGTGCAACATTTTCTCTCAAGGAAATACAAAGTCACTGCATTGTCAGCATCATTTTTCTGCAACACTTCAGATATAAACATGCTATAAGACACTATTAATTGAACAAAGTTTAATTATTTTATTTGTCAGAAATACATGCTTGAAAAAACTCTTAGTATTTCCAAAAAAGAATATGGTCTCAAATTAGTATAATTCACCCTGAGTAGCATGAATTACAACATTAATTTTCCTTGCTTTTGTTGTAATAGCTCAGAATAGATCCTGATTTCTGATATTGTTCTATTTTTTCTTTAGCTTTGCCTAGCTCTTCAGTATGATATTTTCTTTCTACCACTCTTTTGTATAGTGGTTATCATGATCTTCTCTATTAATACAATTATAAAGATTGTCTTATGTTTCTACCCATTAAGAGCAACAATAATCTCTCTCCATGTATCCCTTAGCATCTACAGATTTTTTTTTTTAAATCCAAATAGAAAGCAAATTCTTAATCCAGAAGAACTCTCAATTTATGCCTTGACGAAGGCTTTGATTTATCTTTCTTTCAGTCAGTGAGGTGATGAACACACTATAGAAGCTTATTTTCAGACATTTTGTCCCCAAAGTGGTTGCAATGCTGACTCACCCACTAAAAAATTCTGTTCAAGCTTCCCATGGAGTGAATTACTTTCTGAAAGTCCTCTATTGTTCCATTATTTTAACTTCAATATTTCCCTGTCAGTGGTACTCCCTCCTCTTCTCTTCATACTGTGGTTACATATAGTCCCCTGTCAGCAGGGTATTATGATCCAGTTATTAAAATTATTAGAAATGCCTCTGCCCAAACAAGAGATACAAACAAGATCAGGTGCCAAAGTCAATGGTATGGGGTTTATTTAGTGGTAAATGTGAGGCAGAGAAAGAGAGATAGAAAGAAATAGGAAGGGGGGGGGGAATAAAGAAAGTAACAGAGATTAAAATAGGAAATGTAACTCCATGTAACCTGGTGGCATTCTTCAGTCCAGTTCTTCTGGTCTTCTCGGTGGTGAGAGTCTCACAAAACAGTGATTAAAATCCAGTGGATTAATATACACTGAGGAGGTGCTAAGCACCTCCCAGGGGAAAGGGAGGAAGCTTTGCAGTCTCTTGCGACAGCCTCTGGATTTGTTACCTCACTTGGATCACATGTGGTCTTCTGATGGTGGAAGGCTTCAGAAATGAGTGAGGAGGGGGTGAGAATTTTGGGTTCTTTGATGGTTTATGACCCTTGTTGGCTGCCTCTCACATGAATGTCCCATGTGTACTTGATCTTCCTGGGTGAACAGGGAGTTATTCCTTTAGTTTGGTGTGGAGAAATTTTGCCATCATGCTCCCAACCCCCTTTTACCCCACCACCCACTGAGCCCAACGAGGGCTGATTCTTAACATGGTGGCATTCTTCTCTGAGCTTTCTTTACCTCTGCTCACAGCTGAGATGATTAGACAATAGCCTTATCTCAAGTTCCGAGACCGAATTCCATTCAGAAGGCATGAGGGGAGTTGGGGTAATTCAGTAGCTGCAGACTGTTGCTTCCTTGCTGTTTGACAAAAGTCTTTCTATGATTTTGACAGTGCTTAAGACTTTATTAATGTTCAGTTCATCACACAGGGGCAGGGCTGCCCCATGACAGGGCCAGGGTGTGGGGTGCCAGGCAGCCCTTGAAATTTCTGGTGTGGAACAATGTGGCAGAGAACGTGCAGTACCAGAAATGGAAAAATTATGTCAGAAATGGGTTTCTGAGGAAATTGAAGAAAACAATCAGGATGCTTTAAAACCTGAAGCTTTTACTGTGTTGTAAAATGGTTTCCTGTCTTTTTTACTTAGTCACCCTTCTTCTTCCC
>JAWWMP010000001.1:74317857-74372303 GCA_035047865.1 Dendrocincla tyrannina
TAGTACATTAAATCTACAATAATTTCTAACATCTATAAAACTGAAAAATCAAAAATCAAAGAAACCCTTCGGCATCATTGGGGTGCACCCCAATATCCAGGATGATCCTGCATCTCTTCTTAGCGTGAAAGAAAATCGACACGTTGGTGTGAAGAATGGAGGCAAGGAAGATCAGCCTCCTTTCTGCATTAAATGTCCCCTCCTATTGCATGTGCCATGGTTGCATCTTGGGGTTGCCTTGGCTCTGGGCTAGAGCTGTCCCCTGTGACATCTCCACTGGGGCCGGGAGCACCCCTGTGCTGGGTGCTGCACAGATGGGGGACAAAGAAACACCTCCAGCCTCAAGGTGCTGGGACACCAAGCAGGGGATGAGAGACAGCAGATGGATACTGGCAGATGGGGGAAGTGTGAGTTGATGCTGAGATGTTATTCAGCAATGGGGCTGGCAACTATTCCACTGACTCTGCCACTTTAGGTGTCTAGACAAGAGCCAGGGGTAAGAAGGGGCTCGGCAGCAGCTGGGGGGTTTTAGTCTTGACTAATTAACCAAGAAAATGTGACAGCCATCCTGGGATGTCTACCACCAGGTCCCTTCTTGCCTTTCCAGCTCTTTACCTCAATCTGAGAAATGGCAGGAGGGAGGGATGTCCTTGGGTCTTGGCCACTGACAGAAGTCTTGGGGAGATACTTGGCCTGGGAGGGTCTGCTTATCCTATGTCTCTTAGCATGTTGGAGACCTCTGCAGTCTTCTGCCCCTGCTTTTAAGGAATCGGGAGTTGCGGATGTGGGCAGGGAAGAAGGGGGAGCTGGCAGTGTGTGAGAAAGGATGCAAATATGGCTGCAGAAAGTGTTTTCCTACATTTCTTTCCTTCAAGATGACAAAATCCTCAGCAGGTACATGGGTGAAGCTCTCAGTTTTTCATTCACTGAGGATTTGGCCCTGTGAACATAGCCAGAAGGGACATTGAGACACCCGATGGGACATCCTTCCCCCACCAAGCCTGGAAGCCATGGCAGCCCAGACCTTCTCACTGCTGCTGGGTAGGAATAGTGCTAGGGGGCAGCAGTGGGGAAGGCGCTTTAGGAGCAGCTGCTGATTATGGTGAGTAAAACTATCCATAAGCTGATTCTAACTGCAGGATCAGGCTGCAGTGAGGTCGAAAAGGATCTGGCATCCCCAGTAACAGTATTCAGTGTAAGTGCCAGCCTTAATTTTACTCAATAGGTGCTATTTATTAACAAGAGGATGTATAGGCACCTAGAACAATTTGCATGCAGTGACTGTGTACAGATTGAATCTTTCAGAGTGAAATTCCTAGTGTGAGACACGAAGGCTGCAGTTACTCACTGGTGGCCAGCAGGGGGCATCCATGGGCTGCTCCTGTCGGTTCAGCGGCTGCCAGCAAACAGAGCTCCTCACACAGCACAAAAAAGATTTCTTTCTGCCCACCTCTGGGTTACCTGACCTGTGGGGGAACATCTGCAGCAACGGGCAGGCAGGAAAGAAAAACAAGCTGCTAACAAGGAGGTGAATGAAGGCTTCTTCACCAAAATGCTGCTCAAGGGTCGCAGAGGAGACAACACAGGACGTGCGGGGTCGGGGGGAGAGCTGGAACCTCCCTAGAGCTGCCGTGAGCCCCCAGCAAAGCAGCAGCCAGACACCAAAGCCGATGGGGGTCAGAAGAGAGTGAGTAGAGCCCAGAAAAAAAAAAAATAATTAATGCTGGGACCTCCCCACACCCCTCCCCCAGCCAAGGACAAAGCAAAGTGACCAGAAAAAACAAAAGAACTTCCCCCACCAAATTCTTTCACAAGCCATTAGGTTGGTATTTAAGGGCTTTCAGCTACTCTTTTGTTTAGCTTGGTCCCAGGCTATCCCCTTGTGGCCGTTTGACCTTGGATGAATGCCTGGTGTCTACCTAAACTGCTTCAGGTCCCCCTTCCTTCGCCTTTCCAGAGGGAAAGGAAAAAACCCAAACAGCTATGAATTTACAAGTACAGATAACAGCCGAGAGAGGCTTTGATTAACTTCACCGGGCAAAACAGACTCAGAATAATGCCTAAATTTATTACTGACAAGCTAAGAACTAAAAGTAAAATATAAAACAGCCTTAGGAACACTTTTCCCACCACCCCTCCCTCCTTCCACACTCTCCCTCCTCCCCCCAATGGTGAGAGGGGACAGGGAATGGAAGGTTTATAGTCAGTTCTTGCTTTCAGCTGCTTGCAAATGTGAAGTCCAAGACCCTTTGGGCAGCAGTTCTTCCAAATCTGCTGTTCTGTGGGTCTGTCCATGGGCTTTGGGGGGATAGCCCGTTTCACAGTGGTTGTCACCACAGCTACAGGAGATCATAGCTTTGAGTCCTTCCCCTGCTTTCCATGGGGTCCCTCCCATGGGAGACAGTCCTGTGAGAAATAAAAGAACATGGTTTTATTACAAGCAAATAGTTCATTAACTCAGGAATTATTTTCTTTAGGTGTACCGTAGCAGTTGTAAGGTACCAGGTCCTGTCTGGGGCTGGTGCCAGGAACAATTTGCATTCGGGAATAGGGAATTATGAAAGTAGATAAAGATATGGCTGAAATGGGCCCCCGCCACATGGCAAGCTCTTTGTGTGCAGAGGAAAGTGGTCATTCTGACTAGGAGACCCTGTCTCCCTGTACAGGGGGGCATACCAAATCCAATCAGAAGAAGAGGCCCACTCCTCTCATTATGCTAACAAGGCGGGACTCTTGGGACACACAAAAAGCATGAGTTTTGGGGTGTGTGTGTGCTTTTTCGGACCTTCGTTGCTGGGGCACCCAGCACGTGCTGAAATAGAAACTTTCCTTTTTCTGCTAAACTTCTTTATCTCACAGATATTTGTATCTTAACTAAATTGAATAAAAGAGATTTTTCTCACAGTCCTCTGCTGTCCTGTGCGTCAACTCCATTGGGTGCTGTCTCTTATGGATAAGCTGTACCTGCTTCAGCATTGGTTTCTCTCTCCACGGGCCACAGCCACAAGTCTCTTGCAGGACCCTGCTCCATTTTGGGCCTCCCATGAGGCAACAGCCTCCTTCATGCATCCTCCTGCTCCAGCATGGGGGTCTTTGCACCCCAATGGCCTCCCATGGGCTTCGAGGGGACAGCTTGTTTCACCACAGTCTGCACCATGGACTACAGGGAATCATACCTCTGAGTCCTTCCTCTGCACCCGTGGGGTCCCTCCTCCTCCTTCTCCTCCTGCACTGACCTTGATGTCTGCGTTGCTAATCCATGGCTGCAATTTTTAACTGAGCGACAGCTCCTATTCTTAAATATGTTCTCACACAGAGGCAGTGCTATGATTCAAAAGCAGAAAGTCCCTCCTGGACCCAACTATCATAGGCTCCATAGGACAGGGGAAACTTCTAACAGCTTCTAACAGAAGCCACCCCTCCCCTTATCAAAAAACATAGCTGCAGAAAGCCACGACACCCCTCAGGGCCCGGCTGCAGTTGGCAACGAAGCAGCCCCTCCCACCCTTTTTACATCAGTTAATACATATTCATTAAACATGACTTTGCCTTTAAAGGTTGTTTCTCTACCTTAGGTAATAGGGGAGAGGGTGTTACTCTCCTCCTGATTGGTTGTGATCCACCCCCCTGTACCTGATGACATACCTCCCTGGACAAGATGGCTGGCCCCCCCATACACAAAGGGCTGCCTCGTGGCAAAGGGTTCTTTGTTTTAGCTACATTTTTGCCCCTTTTAATTTCCCTATTCCTGACTGCAAGAAGTCCCTGGCACCAGGTCCAGGCCAGACCAGAAACTTTACAACTCTATGATGTGCCTATAAGTTAATAAAGCCCCCCTGTTTAATTGATTTGCTTGCAGTAAAACCGTGATGTTTGTTTCTCATAATTATGGTGTAGAACCATAATCTTTTGGGCTTCCAGGCTTCCTGCTGCAGCAGCCTTTGGATCCATAGGCAGGGCAACCAGTTGCATTCCTTGGACAACACTAGAAATCAATCTCATAAAACATGGGATTAAACAGGGTAAAACCAATAACCCAGAAGTAGCACACAAAAGGAAAAACCCTACTCATTTCCACCACGACCCTCTGAAGAGGTCAGTCCACCACTTTCCACCTAGCATGGACTCCCATTTTTGGACTGGCACATGGGCTATTTTTCGGATGTTGGAAGCTATATTCTTTATTGCTTCCCCATTATCATCAATCTGTAAACAACAGTCTGAGGTGTTAAATTTCCCACATATTCCTCATTCTTCTGCCAAGAGGTAGTCTAAGGCTAATCTGGTTTTGGTATATGGCTGCCCTGCTTTGAATTTGCTGTTGGGCTATCAAGTCTAGTCCTCGTGCAGTCTGGTTGGTGATTATTTTGACTATGGTTTGTAGCTGCATTATCCAATTGAGCATGTAAATGGGTGTAAGATAACCCCAAATTCCATCTTGTGCCCATGTTGCCGGACCACAAGTTTCAATAATCCTTTCAGGAAGCCACTCATCCTCTCCCCACCTCTGAGTTCCTCCAGTTGGGGTCCCTTCAGTCCTAACTACCCTTTTTTCCTGCTTGAGATTGTCATATACTGGGACTCCTAATTAATTTCCGCTTTCTAAGGGTAACAGGAAAAATCCAGGTTGGATTATTCCTAAGGTGCAACATCCTTTCTACCCTCTTGGTAAAATTATGTACACTCTTTTTCCACAAATCCAAAAGAGCCCATTGGGCGCCTTCCAAAATTCTTTGGAGATGTTATCAACATCTTCCCAAAATTTTAATATTTCTTTTATTCCAGAAAAGGAGTTAATTTTTGCTTTATTACATCTATATAGTTTCCAACTCTCATCCCATATACAATTGGAGATATTTTCATTTAACCAATAAGCCTCTGGAGCTTGAGGAAGGTACCTACCAGAAGCTGAGTTAGTACTCAAAATTCTTTTACAGGGAGTATCTCCAGCTGGTTGTACCAAGTGGGCTCCTGCTCTCTGTAAACAATCTTCCTCAGGCTTAATACCCATCCTTCTGGCCAGCTCATTTTACTAGTAGTAAAAGTGTAGTTACCTTTAAGTATTTCTTGAGCACTTAGACTAGTACCTCTCCAGGGCCAATCTTCCACCATTTGAGGCCCCCCACAAACCCAACAATGAGTTACATTTAGTTCACTTGCTATTTTTTCTGCCAGGTTGAAGAACAAATTCTGTCCCGCTGAGGGGACCTCCAAAGCATTGATCCTTTCCTGATATAGATCATTCAGTGGTGGTGGTGTATTTGCTTTTGGTTGAATTTTTACTTTTAATTGGGAATTTTTCTGCTGATTGTTTATTTTGAGTTGAGGATTTTTCTTGTCAGGACAAATTCTTTTCCTCCCATATCACCCATGATATATATAGCAGTCTTCAAGAGTAATGGCCACTAAATGGAATATAATTAGGGCAAATAGAGGTCCAGTATAGCATACACCTCCACTTCCCATGCCTATTGGGTTGCGGCCAACAGCAGGGTAAAGAGATCTTCTTTGTGGCAAGTATAAAGGCTGACCTGGTCTTGCCCTCTGTTGCTTTACTTTGTGTGGCTAGTTAGGCCAAAGGGTTTTGCTGTTGCTTACCCGACTGCTGAGAGCGACTTCTCTCATTAAATGGATATAGCCACACTTAACATACCGCAAGTCTATTTCTTCTGTTCTCTCTGGACCTAGAATATGTTCACATAGGTCCAACAGTTACAAATGACACAATTTGCATCTTGCTCTTACGGCTTGGCTTGCATTTACACTATCGGCTTTCGTGTCAGTGGCCCCTCCCATGCACTAGAATCTCGGCTTTTCTCGCTGGGAATGGTGTCTCAATAGCTGTCGTTTCTTGGTGACTACAAGAGAATTTACTTTAGAGTTATTTTAAGCTTTGGGTATTCTCCTTGACATTTCCACTCAGAAACAGAGGAAGGAAGTGCCACAGGCTCTTTAACTCTGGTACTGTGGGTTCATCCTTTCTCTATAGCCCACACTGTAGTTTCAGTAGTTAATACCACTTGATAGGGTCCCTCCCATTCTGGTTTGAGAAGTTCTTTCCTCCAGGTCTTAATCAAAACCCAGTCACCTGCAGAAATATTGGGTATTTTCATTTCTAGCTTTACAGTTTGGGGAAGCAGCCCTTTTTATCTAAGGTTTTCCAGACTTTTGGCTACTGTTGTAATATATTCTCTAAGGTATTTGTCACCCACTTCTAGGGTTGGGGTTTGAACACCTTTATGATATGAGGGGTAAGGCAGCCCAAACAACATTTCATAGGGAGATACATTTGGGTCTCTTCTGGGGGCTGTCCTAATCTGAAAGTGCTAGAGGTAAATATTTTGTCCATGGTAGCCGCATTTCTAGTGCCAGCTTGAGTATGGCTCGCTTTAAGGTTTGATTCATGCGTTCTACTCTTCCTGAGCTCTGGGAATGCCAGGGGGTATGGTCTTGCCAGGTAACTTGCAAGGCCTCACATGTTAACCTCAGAATCTTTGAGGTAAAGTGAGTCCCTTGATGGGAATCTATGGTTTCAGGTAATCCAAATCTAGGAATTACTTGCTCTAGTAGCACTCTGACTATGCTTTGAGCAGTGACCTTCAAAACTGGGAATGCTTCCACCCAATGAGTCAAGTGATCCACAATTACTCATAAATATTTCCATCTCTGTACCAGACGTAATTCGGTAAAATCAACTTGAATTCTTTGAAAGGGCCTAATTGCAACTTCTTGTCCGCCAAGGGGGCGAGCTCTTTGTACTCTTTTATTTACTTTTTGGCAAATTAAACATTGGCTTGTTACCTGCTTGGCAATGGTACAGATCTCTAGCTGCCCATAAGCTCTTAGAAATGTTTCTACCAGAGCTTGAGTCCCCCAGTGCGTGCTGTTATGAAGTTCTTTTAGCACTTCCCACATTATTGCTTCTGATAGTATCTGCCTCCCATTTGAGAGGAGCCACTTCCCCTCTTCATTTTTCTTGGCCCCTATTTCCAGTAACTTTTGTTCTTCCTTTTCAGTAAATACTGGTTGTGGGATCTTCTCTGGTACTGGTATCAGAGCCATTATCATTGCTTCAGGTACCTTGTGACTTAGAGCTGCTTCTCGGGCCTCTTGGTCAGCTCAAGTGTTCCCCTAGCAAATTATATCTTTTCTCTTTCAGTGCCCTTTAACATGTACAATGGCAGTTTCCTGGGGCCTCTGGACTTCCTCTAACAAGGTCTTTCTCCTGAGAAGTCATCATCCCCCTCTCATGCCAAATTTTCCCAAATATGTGTGCGACTCCCCAGGCATATCTGGAATCAGTGTATACAGTTCCTGTCCTGCTGCCAATTATGTGCAACGCACTAATCACCACGTACACCTCACATGCCTGAGTGGACCAGTCACATGGGAGGGTCCCTAATTCTACAACCATAAGATCTCCATCAACCACTGCATACTCACTTATCCGCTTCCCTTCTACTACCTTTGATGATCCATCTGTAAACAAATGCATCCCTCCCTCTATGGGAGTGTCCATCAGGTTCTCTCTGATTCTTGTCTGGTAATCAATGATGTCCAAGCAATTGTGTTCAATTTTATCATACTCAGTCTCCTCCTGCCCATACAAAAACTGAGATGGATCTACATGAGTTGGTGGTCAGACTTAAGTCATCTTTCTCCATTAGTACAGTCTCATACTTTAGAATCCAAGAGTCTGTCATCCACCTTCCAGATTTTTGGCTCTATATTGCTCTTAGTGCATGTTGGGTATGAACTCTAAGTTTTGCTCCAAATGTCAGCTTCCTTGCTTCTTCCATGAGGATGGCCGTGGCAACTACTGCCTGTACACATGCTGGCCATCCCCTGATTACTGGGTCTAACATCTTTGACAAAAAGTCAAAGTTTTGTGGTTCCTTCTGAAGCATTTACATAAAGATCAAAGGGTTTCTTTAGGTCTGGTAATGACAACACTGGGTCTTGGGTCAAAGCTTCCTTTAGCTTCTCAAATTTTTCAATTTCTTCTGAGGAATAATCTACCAGGTAAACTTTCTCAAGGGCTGTGTCATCTGTCAGTTTCTCATATAGAAACCTCATTCTACTACTATAATCTAAAATCCACAGTCTGCAACCCCCCCCCAACCCCCAAAACTGCCTTATTTCCTTTTTAGTTCTTGGGAGAGGAAGGTCTAGGATTCCTTTTATCCTTTCTGGACTTAGTTGCTGTCCACCATTTTGTATTATATGTCCCAGATACTTTACCTCTTTTTCCACAAACTGAAGTTTGTTCCTTGACACTCTTAATCCTTGTTCCCCTAAAAAGTTTAGCAGTCTCACTGTTTCCCTTTCCACCTCTGTTTGGGTTTTCCCTACTAGTAACAAATCATCCATATATTGTAAAATAGTAATTTTTTCCTTTGAATCAAATCTGTTCATTATGGTTTCAAGGGCCTGTCTGAACAGGTTAGGTGCTTCTGAAAATCACTGCAGGAGAACTGTCCATCTTAGCTGCTGCTTCTATCCTGTTTCTGGATCTTCCCACTTGAACGCAAAAATGTCTTGAGAGTTTTTGTCTAGTGGACAAGTCCAAAATGCATCTTTAAAGTCAATTGCCAAGAACCATTCACACTCGGGGAGTATTCTGCTCATTATAGTGTACAGGTTTGGAAAAACAGGATGCCGTGCTCAGCCTATTGTATTGATTTCTTGTAGGTCTTCCTGTCTTTTTTACTTAGTCACCCTTCTTCTTCCCAAGACCCCCTGAAACTCCCCTTATCTGTGTAGCTAAGCACCAAGGAATTCGTCCTTGAAGGTGTCTGTTTTAGTTTCTCTATTGGCTCTTAGTTAACCCTTTCCCATTGGTCATTATCCCTTGATTTCTATTGGTAGTAATTTGGATCCCCCTAAAACCTATATATATACCCCAGCTATGTTAATAAACTCTCTCTTGCTTCCCCTCCTGTGGCCTCCATGTGGCTCTGTCTGGGGCATCTCGGGGGCTGTGAGCAGGGGGGCGAAAAGGGGAGCATCTCCCTCTAGCTGTCGCAGAGCAAGACAGGTCTAGGACTTGGTCAGGGGAAACTACAGCAGCAACCAGAGACAGGGCCAGAAACAGGGATGGAGATGGGGTCAGGGACTACAATACAAAGCTATGGCTCACATCTGAGGTCCATCCAGGAGTAGGGTTCAGTCCATCCAGTAAGTTTAGATTAGATATTAGGAAGAAATTCTTTCCTGTGAGGGTGGCAAGACACCAAAACAGTTTGTCCAGAGAAGGTGTGGATGTCCCTTCCCTGGGAGTGTTCAAGGCCAGGATGGAAGGGACTTTGAGATCTGATCTGATGAAAGGTGTTCATGCCCATGGCAGGCAAGTTGGAACTGGAAAATCCTAAGGCCATGTGTCTTTGGATGCAGACCAGAATGCAAATGTAAATATACATTGCTGGCTCATATCCAGTTTTCCATCCAGCAGTAGCCCCAAGCCCTTTTGAGCAGGGGTGCACTCCATTCCTTCTTTACCCGTCCTGTACTGGCACTGGGAATTGCCCTGATCCAGGTGAAGAACCTCACATTGCCTGGTTGAACCTTGAGCTGTTCACATGGGCCCAATTCTTGAGCTGGTCCAGTCCTTTTGAATGACAATATCAATAATAATAATAATAATAATAATAATAATGTTTTATCTATTCTATAATTTTAATTATGCATGTTTGAGCATTCACACCCCCTGACCAGTTTGGTGAATATTAGCCAAATTATTCAAATTCTTAGGAGAAAAACACAGACTTACACATATGAGTCTAATGCAGATATCTACACAACAGTAGTGACTCTAAGATACTGCATAGCTGTTTTAGTCAATGAGGACAAATATATTAAGCAAAAACCGTAGGGTGTATTCCACATACGGCTGCCTTCAATATGTCTAATAGTTCACAATGAAATCCATTGCAGTAATATTTTGCCCAGTGTGCAGATGCCAGTAATCTAGCACTTGAATAAACTTTTCAAATATTTTTTTTCATTTTTCTATTATATCCTTTAAAACATTATTCAGCTTTAGAATGCATGTTTGCTCCAAAGAAATTTTACAATGTAAAAATAGCATTTACAAAGACAAAAACTTGTTTACTTCAGTTGAATAATGATTCTTCTGCTTAAGCATTTGTGTCTGTCTAAGTATGTAAGAGGCAACATCTTATAGTCTAATCCAATTACATAGTTGTATATCCAACTTAGGGAAAACTGAAAAAAGGAAAGCTTTTAGTCAGAAAAGTAGGCATCTTGCATGAAAAAGGTTTGTACCCTTGACAATTATTTATGAAGTATTTGTAGTATGTTGTAGAAGCACTACTATCCTTTGTATTTATCAAATACACATCATTAATAGATGAGTTTGCAGATTTTCTGACTGCTTCTAGCTATTTCACTTTGATAATTTGTGTCAGCAGATGTGGTAAACAAGCACAGTATATAGCAATAATAAATCTGAACAATCTTAATATCCTAACCAGTTTTATACACTGTATTCAATTTTATACACTTTTATACTGGCTTTATACACTTTATTAAATTTTAACCACATATTTAGACTGATAAATGCAATATTTCTCATGTAATATCCAGGAAGAGTTACTATTTTGACAATTGTATGCATTTCATGAGTAAATCATACCTTGAATATTTTTTACTCTGCATATCAACTAGGTTGATATTAGTGAAATATTACATGTGGGTAAACCGTCTAGAATGACATGTCATCTAACCATTAAGAGCACAGTTATGCCAGCCAGGTTTCTGGACACTACAATCAACCAACAGAAGTAGGCAGACAGATTTGTCTCTCTTGTAGAAATGCCTGTCTCACAATGAAAAGGAAACATGTCATGAAGACTATTTTTTCTAATGCCCATAAAAAAAGTTCTGTGTCATACAAATTATTTTAGTATACACAAAAGAAAACTGTGTCTAAAAACTCATAGCAGTTCTTTCCATGTCTTGAACTCAGAGAGTTATCAATCACATTTCACATCTTGTAGTATAGTGGGATAGAGTCCACAATTTTTGTAAGAGATATTTTGTTGTCTGATCACATAGAAGAAAAGAAAAAAAAAAAAAAAAAAAAAAAGACGCCACAATAGAAATTATATATTTTTTTTTTTTCCTCTTAGGCTACAAAACCCTTTACCAAAATTTAAAATGAATAGTTAAATGAATCAAAACTGAACTTTTTGAAAAGTCAAGAGTAAGAATTTTTCTTCAAATCAAAATCCTACTAGCTCCACTAGTAGGAGACCTATCTGTAAAATGGAAATTTCCACATCCTAAAATGGATGATCATAAAAAACCTGATCTTGCTGTATTAAAAGGATCCTGACTTTTAGACCATCTTTCAAACACTGATACAGAGTAGCCCAAAACAGACCAAATTATAGGAACATAATTGTAATGAAAAAGGCAGGGATAAATGAAGTGAGGTTTATTTCTGAATTAAAAGTTTATACTCTCTTTAACAAGCAGAAGTTAAAACTGTCATTCATTAACAGTCACTGCAATACCTTTAAACAAAAAGACATTTACAAATAAGAGCTTCAAGAAAAATAACCTTATTATCAAGAGTGACCTCACTTTGCATACTTTTTTTTTTTTTCAGCTAATGGATTAATTTGTAATTAGAATGTGTGCTATAGAGGGTGTCTTTCTTTTCCCTGTTGAAAGATACAAGATTCATATTAATTACATGCAGAGAGGGAATTCATGTTTGTTTTTCTTGGGTATAATTTTAGAATAAACTATTGATTGCAAAATATTTTATTCCAATAGCAAGTCATCACAGCATCAGCACATCAACACAAGATTCTCCTTTCTAATTGCTTGGTTTGTAAAATATGCTGTGCACAAGGAGACTAACAGAAACAGATGTACTCTGTCAGGCAAAGGGGAAATATCTGCATAAGAAGTTAGCCCAGGAGAGGCTTACTTTAGCAAAGAAATGCAATCAGTAATGTACATTATAATTCTTCATCATTCTGTTCTGTGCTTAGTGTTTTTGCTTTCATCTTCTAAAATCCTTTGTACTATTAGCATCGGTATGTAGTGTTTATAGAACACATAACACTTCAAATACTTAATGTATCTCCCAAATGCAAGATGAGGGAGTTGATATATGCTTTTAGAAGCAGAGCCTTACACCAGGTGTTTACTCACCACAGTGTGGAGGTATATCTGGAGCAGCATAAGCAGATGTCATAAACATAAGTAACATAAGCCTAAGTCAGCTTTCATCTCTTCAGATGAGTTACAAGTGAAAGGAGGGTAGCTATTCAATAAAGTGCCTCAGAGGCTGTTATGACCTGCCCCTGAAGGTGAGGGTAACTGAGGTTCTTGTTAATAGATCTGTTGGGACGGATTAGAGTGAAACAACAATGTTGACAACTAACTAACTAACTAACTAACTAACTAACTAACTAACTAACTAACTAACTAACTAACTATTTTAATTAATATATAAGGTTTCTTTTAGAACAATTTGGTTGCAATGAAAAGGTTGCAATGTAGCCATTTCAGTTATCTATAGAAATAAAGCAATATAAAAGCATAAAAAATAACACTGAAGAAAATGCATAAGGAGAAGAAAGACAGACAAAGAAAGGATAAGTGTAGAAAGATATCATCAACCATGGATCCAGTGACGAGACTTGATTGCTATACTTTAGATGACCATTGGTCAAAGTGATGGTTGCAGTCTTCATCCATTGAGGATAGGAGAAGCCCACGAAACATCATGTTTAAAGGGTTAATATATTTTCATGTTTACATGGGAAGGCCCAGTTATGGACCCTGGGGGATGAGTTTTACACTGTCTGTTGCAACATTGTAGATCTGTCAACACTGTGGATCATGCCCAGTCCTCTGGTAGAAGGCTCCAGAAATGAGTCTCAGGGCACTTTGGGTATCTTTGGTGGTTTATGACACCTTCTAAGACATGACAGCTGTCTCTCACGTCAGCATAGTTGAGCCAGTCATGCCCTATCAGAAGAGATAAATACCTACAGACCTACTTGTGAGTGTCCCAATACCTTCCTCAAGGGGGAAGGAGGAGTTGTACAGATGAATCAGTTGTGTAAGGGAGGACATTGGCATGTTAAAAAGCACTATCCAACCTCCACAAGGTCTGCTCCTTATCAACCTTCTCCCTTACCTGCTTCACAACCCAGCCTGTAGTGCTCTCCCTCTGTCTTATGCAGATCAGAAGTTTCACCACCACATATGTAAAGCTCTCCTCCCCTTTCTCTGGGTGGGGATACAAACCTGGCCTCAGCAAAGCATGCTGTTGCTTTTGCAAATGGTCAGTTCTTTGAGTCATTGACCATTAACATTTCAGTCTCTCACAGAGACTCATGTGCTGCTGGAAACAGTAAACTACTTCTTTTTCCCTTCTCCCTTGGAATTATAAAACTAAGAATACATCCCGATAAGTACAAGACTCTAGACCAAATAGCTTTTTTTCACATTTAATTCTTACACTTCATGAGTCTAAAGGTAGCAATTGAAACAAAAGGTAATAGTTAAAATTTGTTTGGGTTATTCATATATGGTTAGATTATTTATATACTTTACCACAGATGAGAAAGGGAGGGGAAGGTGAGAGACAGGAGAAATAGAGAAAAGAAAGCAGCCTTATTGGAGTTATGCATGCTTACATTTCCATAAATCTTTGGTGTGGCACAATTTTCCTCAGAAAATTGTTTCTTAGCAGCTGATGGAGCTGGGGTGGTTTAGTCTGGAGAAAGGGAGGTTCAGTGGGAACCTTGTTGCTCTTTATACCTTAAAGAGATTGTAGCAAAGTGGTTTGGTCTCCTCTCCTAAGTAATAAATGATAGGACAGAATCACAGAACTTTGTCAATGTGAAGGGGCCCCACATATCAAGTCCAGCCTTTAAGTGAATGGTCTGTATGGGATCAAACCCACTACCTTGGTGGTATTAGCACCATGCTCTAACCAACTGAGCTAATCTCAGGACAGGAGAAAAGAGCTTCAAGTTGTGCCAGAGGAGGTTTAAATTGGATATCAGGAAAAATATCTTCACTGAAAGAGTAATCAAGCACAGGAACAAGCTGCCCAGGGAAGTTATTATGCCACTATCCCTGAAGGTATTTAAACAAATATGTAGATGTGGTGTTTAAAGACATGGTTTAGTAGTAGATTTGGCAGTGCTAGGTTAATGGATGGACTCGATATTAAAGGTCATTTTCACCTTCATGATTTTATGAGTTCCAAAACAATATGAAATTTTCATTAAAGTTGTAAAAATTATTGTAGCCTGTTAGGGAAGAATGGGATCCACCTATCTAAAAAGGCCAAGAGAATGTTTGGAAGCAGGCTGGCAAATTTGGTGAGATGGACTTTAAAATGAAGGACTCAATGGGTGGGGTCCAAAAAGAAATTTTTAAACCCATGAAAGGACTATAGTGAAATTTTTCTGTGCTTTCTCCCGAAAGCAATAAATAGCAAAATTTACCTTAGATAGCCATTTAGTTGAAGAATATTCCTTCACCAAAGGATCTGATGATATTAAAGAATTAACTACATGTTTATCTATTTATTGTATTGAATATATAAACTCTTCTATGTGTTGGTTCATGTCTTTCTAAGAAACAACTAACATTCATATTGAAATAAAAAACAGTTTGCTAGATATATGTAGATGACCATCTTGGTTTAGATTGCAAAGGCTAGTATTCAACTACTGTCCTGTATGCAGCTGCTTTTAGTTCCAAAACATTTTGGAAGACATGTTAGAAGAGTCATGTAGCAGATACTGAATAGTTCGTTCTTGCTTACCACTGACTCTTAATTGTTAACCTTGACATAAAGGTATTAGTGGGAGACTTAACATACTAATTTATATCATCTCCCTATTTAAATTTCTGCTACTATTCCATGATTCTCTTCTGTTGCTCTTTCCTTATTTGCTGCCTCTAAAATGCTTCATATGTCTTCATCTCTGGATGCCCTACCCTACTGGTATTTCTTGATAATTTGTATGTGCTTTTTCTTATATCTATCCCACCTCTCTAGGTGCCAATGTTGTAGGCCACTGTTAACAAATGTTTCAGCCTAGATTAGTTTCAGTAATATATCATCGCTTTGAATCCTTTGCTTGTTTCAGTCACAGTTCTGAAACTGACTCCCAAAACTTCATTTAGGTCATGCAAATTAATCCTTTATTTGGGGAATTATAAGTCAGAAATTTAAGTATCTTGGGATCTCTCTGAAATGAAAAGGAAAAATGCATGTCTAGCCTACATGAAACGGGAACCAACTTCTGTTGGTTTGATGCCTCTGCAATGAGGGAAATGTGGCAACATTTTTACCTCAAAGAACAGAGATTAATGAGATTAATGTTGTGATTTGCATGGGAAGATCAAGGTGCTTTGTACATTTTATCCAGCTATTTAATTTAGTAAATTAACAGAATGGAAATTAGGGTATTAAAGATTGATTTTTTTTTTTTTACTTCATAAAAATAGCCTTTGAAATCTGAAAGAAATGAAGAGAGAATACATCCAGTGATCAAAATGTAATTAATTATTTGCTGTAATACTAGATAATTATTTCAGTGGAAGAAGTGACCATGTCCATTTAGCTAATCTTTTCTTTTGTAAGTAACAAAAAACACTTAATGCCAGTTTGTACTATTCCACCTGATTTTTCCTCACAGAAACCCTGATCCAATGACAATTAAGTTTAATAGAAGTGTTCCTTTGACTTCAAAGGACCGGCTCAAATTGAGAGCAAAAAGCCAGTTGAAAATTCGGTGAATAAAAGCACATTATCTTCTCAACATGATTAGCATGAATGTGTCACAGAGAGAGATCATGAATAACTTATGATTCACTGGAAGCAAGAAGAGCAGACTTTGAACTCTAGTAATTGCATTTTGTAAAATTTTGCACTTAGCAGCTATTAAACTTGCAATTGCTGACTTACCTTTCAGGTGTTGCTAGATGTGTGAAGATTCACCATATACTTCAAATAACAGAAATACAGCATCAGACTAGAATATTTAAGGGAAGCATATTTCTATAATGCATAATAATGAAGTATGTATTGTATGGTAGAAAGTATGTATGCGTTGTAGAAAAGCAGTAATGTGGCATAAGTTGTTGAAAATGAATGGGGGGACAAAGTTGTAAAAGTCACAGATATTTTTCAGAGTATATTCAAAAGAATTGAGTGCTAGAAAAACATTGTACACTCTTTTTAAATTTTTTAATAAATTGAAATAAGTTAGAAGTATCCTTTTGCTTTGAAGATCAATAAATCATGAAATTAAAGCATGGAAAATCATGTGCAAATATTACATATGCCTGCTTTAAATGATAGGCATTTCTATTAGAAGATCAGGGTTGATACTGAGATTTACTTCATATTTTTGCCTCCATGGCATTAAAATAAAGTTCTTTTCTCAGTTTTATAAATACATTCAGCAAAATAGCTTAATAATATTCACATAGATTGTTGTAGAATGTGAGACAGATAAAGTGAGATAGGTACTTCTAAAAAAGGAAAATGTTTCCTATAGCAGTACATATTTGACTATTTCCTTTAAAAATATTTTAGTATTGTTTTGGGGGAAAAAAAAAATTAGAATTCCACACACAAGTCAAGTTCTTTATTCTTCTGTAAGAGGTTCTTACACATATTTACAAAAATAATCCCAAATCTCCAAAGCAAGGAAATATTTTTCTCAGGAGACAGAGAGGGTGGGAGTAGAGAAAGGAGAGACAAAAAGCAAAATAACTGAAGTGGTAGGGGAAAGGAAAATGAAAATGCTAAATTGTCAGTCTTCCTTCAGGCACACGAGTGAAGTATGTCATTACTTCAGAGATGTTCTTACTGAAAATTTTTAACACTAAAACATCTTCATCATAGATATGTCCGTTTAGTTACTTCCTAAGTCTGGATCCCTATCAGGACTGTAAGGAAATGATTGTCACCTTGAAAAAGAGTATATTTTGGCCTTGGCATACAAATAAACACAGTATGTTTTTTGTGTGCAAACCCTTGACATCTGCTTTTTTTTCTGCCATGCGTGACAGAGATTTTATGCACAATGTGACTCTCTACATCATATACAGCTTTATGCTATGTGTAAAATGCCCACTGGTATCACTGCTAAGAGCTCTGTTTTATGAAATGAATTAAGAATATGCAGCTGAGCACCTGAAAGTTAAATAGCAATAGTTAAGTTCACTGCTAACCTCTAGTCATGAAATTATAATAAACATATTATTATATGAATAATTATATGAATAAACATATTATTATAATACCACTCTATTGTGGTAGCTATCAAAAGCCATAGGAAAGATTTTGAATCAATATCAGTGCACATTTATTTATATTTTTCCCCACCTTATTTCACGCCTACTTTATAAACTCTTCCTTCCTTTTTAGTGCAAAATTTAAATGAATTGTTTTTTTGGTTTTTTTTTAATTATTTAAATGAATGAAAATAAAAAAAAAAAATAAAAAAAAAACACCAAACAATACTGTGTTTTATTCACAGTTGGACAGAAAATATCCATTATTGTGATGGTCTTTTGAAGTTTTAGGTAAATACAGCTTTGGTGTAACAATGCTTGCAGGTGTCTGACTTTCAAACAAAACCCAAAAATGAAGAATGTATTGTCTAGGTGCCTCAATCTCATAACAATTCTTATGTTAAGCAGAACACACCTAGAGCAAGCTACTAGAAACACTGGAAGGAAACCCAAAGTCTGTCGTACTTGGTGAGAAGAGAAACCAGTCTCATTTGGTGCCTTCCTGTCTCCAACTGCTGCAAAAACTGATGTCTAGGGAAGAGAATAAACTTCAGTAACAAGGCCTGAGTTTTTCTTTACTTAATGTATTTTGAAGGTCTCAGTATATTTCTCTTCTATTATCTGTCCCAGTTTCACCTTGACCAAACCTCAGCAAACACAACATGATGAAGACCCCCAGAGATGATCTTCACATGTTGTTTCTTAGAATCATGCCATTTTTTCTGGCCTCAATCTGCTTCTTACTTTGTTCAGTTTGTGTTTTGTAATTCTTCTTGTATTTGAAATTACTGGAAAAAATAATTTACTATTACATGTTAAATTCTTATTACAATAATGATTTTTATAGACCAAAATTATTTTCCCCTTATTTTCTCCTTACCAGACTAGCTTATTTATTAATTCCTCTTGTGGAATTACTTATTTCTTTTTTCTAAGTCTTCTAAAGTTCTATTAAATCTTTTCTGAGCTAAAAGTACCACACTAGCACTTTTTATTTGATATCTAGGCCAATTTAGATGATAAAGAAATTATGACTGTATTGGTGGACTTATGAGGTTTTTCAGTTCTGAGGTCAACAAGGATATGAGAATTAACTTCTGAATACATCACCCTTAATCTTAATTAAAATAAGTCAAGCATTAGAAGGGTCCGTGAGATGCTCCAAGAAAGCATGACAACTAGATTCATCTGTTGGAGCATTTTGATCCACTTGGGGTAAAATTACAAAGGTCATATACCTGTTGCTTCCAAGTCAGTGTAGTGCATATAGCCCTGGAGCCTAGGAAATGTGGTGCTGCGATTGCTTGTAAATAACTGTGTGCTGAGATAATCACAGAGGCCTCAAGATTTACAGGATTTGTTAGAGCTTGGCCTGCCTGAAGCTTTATTAGGCTTTTTAACTCTATCAGTATCTAACAACCAGATGACTAGTAGTCACTAAAAGTGACTAAAAAGTCACTAATAGTGACTTAAACCTACCTATTTTAGCTTTTGTTTAGCTTTGTACAGTTAAGTAGTGTAATAATATTATATATAGGTGTACATACATAAATATTTAACTATATTTGTAACTAACAGTAGTTATTCAGAGTGGCATGATTTGTCTAGGACCTCAGAGTAGAGGGTTGTTGTCTGAAGCCTTGCAAATATGAGCACCAGACTATGACGGTTCCAAGGATATAAGCATTTCATCAGTGTTTAGTTACAGGTCCTTGAAGCAATTAAACTTGAGAGTTATTAAAAACAGTTCTAGGGATAACAAAACAAAGATTAACTATATAAGTTACTGTAAAGCACACTGTGTAGAGTAAACTTTGAAGTAATGTGTAATTGTGGCAAATGCATGAAGATAACACTAAAAATCATAGAATACAGAAGAATAAATCAACCTTCCGCAGTACAGTTTTCCTCCCAACAAAGCACCAGGGATGCTGATAATTTCTTGACATGCAGCCGGTGCACTCAGGGCCTAGAGGGCAGGAGTCACTACTTCAATTTTGGTGCAGTTATCATTTTCACTGCACGAAATACAAACTATAAACATTAGTGCCACTGTGACTGGACTAATAATGACAACACATGATTAGACTCTTAAGACTTTGTTTAGACTAAAAATAATTCTTAGTTTTCCTCATAAGCTGTGTTGCTTTGAACCACATAAAATGCTTTGTTGTAATATAACAGACTTAGAGGAGAATTTATTGCTGTGTAACTGTGCAGCAAATTGGTGATATACTAAAGATGGACACTGACTATAACAACTGTGCTCTAAATAACTGTTTCTTTAGCAGCAGATGAACCTCAATGTGTAAAAAGAACATACTACTCAGAGGTCATTAGGACACAAAGGCACTCTTCTTTGCAGATGGAGCAGTGAAAGAAGCTGACCATTTAACTAGACAAAGTTTAGTACCTCTAACACTTAAAGAGTGCTGAGGGAACTTTCAGAATACAATGTAGGACAGCTGTGGAAAGATTAGGTGGTTCCAAAGCAGGGTTATATACAACAAACTTTGACATTTCAACACCTGGCTTCTGCTGATGCTCTGGTTTAGATACTTCAGGTGAGACAGAGAAATCTGATGAGAGGTGAACAGACATTAAATATTCATGACTCAGAAAGTAATTAAAAACAAATGCCTGCTTGCTATACTTCTTAATCCAAATTTCAGACAGATCCTATATTTTGACCCTGAATTTCCCAGGTAAGGATAGGTGGGATTTCTCAGCAAAATTCCAAGCTGGGCATGCAGACACCTTCTTTCTTCAGAATCGTTACGGTGGTTCAGATGATGCAGAAGTGATGCCTAGGCTCACTCAAAAGAGGACAAAATCTCGAACTAATTCATAACCCTTTTTTTTTATTTATTTATAGGTTCTGTGAAAGTTTAGCTGCCTATGCCCCAGGACCACAGGGTCCAGCTCTCATCTAGCTCTGTTGTATACCTGGAGCTTGGGCTGCTGATAGAGAAACAGTGTTAATGGAGATGAGAAACTCACAGGAACATGTGGCAGTGGCACTGGTGACACAAGACCCTTTTTAGCTCATGTATTCATGATGAAAAATGTCAGAAGAAAAAGTAGTATAAAAGCCTAAAAGACTGAATATGAGGAGGCCAGGTAGCAGAGTCTGTCCCATCTGAGTCTGGTCACAGATCACCAGATTAGGCTGAACCATCAGCATCCACAATGCTAATGAAACTGGGACAGATGGTAGCTAGACAATATCGAGTACCTACCAGGTGGAGCCAGAGAAGCCACCCCATCCTCTCCTATTTTGCAAAATGGCAAAAGCAGTTTATGATGAGTACATCAGTCCTCAGCCTGACACCTTGCAAAGTTTTGTTATCTTCTGTATGTGGTAGCCAATGAATGATTGCCTTCAGAGTCACTTGCCACTCTGATAGAGGCACACTCCATAGCAAAGCAAGGAGTAACTGTGTGCACAAGGAGATTCCTGAGGTGAGAAAATACCAAGGGAGCCTTTAACAATGTAATTTGGAAGAGACATTTTGTTGCAACAGTATTCTCAAATTTTTTTTCTGATTTTCAACTCTGACCATCTAACGACCATCTGCACATTAGCAGTCATGAGGGTAGGATCCCAAACTTATGACAGCTGATGTAATAGTGAAACTGTAGGGTTAAGCTTAGGTTGCTTGTTTTTCTCTTATTCCTGTAGTTCTCAAACAGGCAGCACTAAGAGCTGCCTCAAAACAAATGATAAACCTTTGTCCTTTTAATGGTTTATGCAATATGTATAAAATGGGACCATGAATCTGAATCCATTCAGAGGAGCATGAAAGTTGAAGCCAGTCATCTACTTTTCTGAATGAGTTCTTTAGCCTCAAACTTGTATGCAAGTCAATTGATGGTATCTGTGTCTTAGAAAGTGAGCCATCCTCCCTTAAACATCACTTTTAAGAAGATTATGTATTTTAAAACCCATTGGAGAGATATACTTGGTGTACAGCTAAAATCAAGAGGAATGAGGGCATTCTTGGCATGCTTTGGTTTTCTGTCAACTAGCTATAAGCTTGCCGAGATAGGAATTTGATACTACAGTCATTAGATTTATGCAAAATGCAAAAAGATTTAGACTTACATTCATAAACATTTCACTGCTTCTTCTGAGTTTAAGTTCAGCTCTTGAAAGAAACTATGAAAGAAACTCTTCATAGAGTTCTTCTCGTAAATTCTGCCCACATTTTTAATGTAATTCTCTGCAAAAAGATTTTGCATATGCTGAATTTCTTCCCTTTTTAATGAATTATTTTATGGGAAATAATTCTGAAAGAAGTATTCCAGAACTACTTCCAATTCTTCCCTTATTTACTTGCTAGCAACAGTGTTTAATACTGCTGAGGTCTATAACTTGAATCAAGGATGAAGTACTGAAGATTTCGGTGAC
Organism: Dendrocincla tyrannina; assembly: GCA_035047865.1. NCBI lineage: Eukaryota > Metazoa > Chordata > Aves > Passeriformes > Dendrocolaptidae > Dendrocincla > Dendrocincla tyrannina. The sequence goes on from JAWWMP010000001.1 coordinate 74,339,579, forward strand.
GAAGCAGGATGAAAATCAACAGCATGGTCATTTAACTTTTATCATGCCCATAATCTCCATTGTCATTTCCTTTCCTTCCTACATCCAGAATGTATTTTTTTTAAATATATATATTTTGAGATGTACAGTAAAATTTTCAATTCAAAATTTAATATTTGTCTTACTGTTATTCAGCAATGGGAAAAATAAAGTTCCTCACTGCTTTGAGATATCGTGCATGATTTGGAGAGTCTAAAATAGCACATATATATGTCCTTTGCTGATCAAAAAGCAGACTCATACAGGTCTCTTGAGATCACAGACAGAATTACGTTTGTCTTATGTGAGAAGAAAACATATTATAAGGTACATTGCTTTGAGATGACTTTCCCTTCTCCTTCTGTCACAAACTAAAAGCCTTTCATAAGAATAGTGGATAATTTTCAATATAAGTGCACTAATACAATTTAATTCATTAGTTTTTGTAAGAGAAACTAATGTAAAAAACATGGAAGAAATGTAAGTTTACATTTTAGTAAAAAACATGGAAGAAAGAGAGAATTGACCTGTTAAAGGGCTCAAATAAAGTTAAAATAGACAGTGTTATTGTATGATGTAAGAAGGTAAGATTTTAACACCGCAAAAGATTTAAGTTTGATAGAATTAGGCGGACCATTATTTCAACTCCAATGTATATGGGATTTTGGTATTATATGCTGACCTAGTACTTGATTGAACATTATGGGGATGATGCTTTGCATTTCTATTTATTTGTCTAGTAAATTAAGAAAAATTCTCACTATTTCAGTTGTTATACCTGGAAGGTGTCACGTTCTGTTGAGGGTAAGAATGATGAGCCACTCCAATTAGGGATGAAGCAGGAATGGCCGTTTATTGAGGGGAGCATTGGACTTTTATAGGGTGTGGGTGGAGTATTCCAGAACTAGGGAGGAGTTGAGGGTGGAGTTAGGATGGAGCGCGACACATAAGGGAGAAACGGGTGGTAACACAAACATACAAGGGAAAACCTGGAATGGGCCAGGCATATAAGGCAGTGGTGCAGTGCACCACAGGCTGGCCAGTAGGAGAACAGGGATAGACTGTTATGTTGTTCCTTATCCAATAAGGAACAATTATACAACACAATCATAATTAGGACTATTCTAACATACCAATGCTAATAATGCCTAATCTAATACAACAAATGACTATCTAAGCTATTTGAACGGTAAAAAACTTTTGAAACCCGTCAGGCCATACATCATTTTGGTGCTTCTTCTCTCTCCATTAAGTGCGGGTCTTTTTCTGTTCTTACTTCTTCATTTTCCTTCCACGTGGTGTAACTTGCCTGCCGTACCCCCACGGGAAGGTGTTATTATAGAGAATATTTTTGAAAATGTTGCACCAGTAATATAAGTAGCTGTCACAGCCGGAAGTTTTAAAGGGCTTGTCTAATTCTCCTTGTTTACTTGAACTTGACACTTAATCTGAACTAGATATATTTTTAGATGCTTCTCTTGTGTCTAATATTAGCAAACAGCTCCATGATTTAGAACAAGCTTATATACTGTTTCTAGGAATAAACCATCATTACTCTCCTGTACCTTTACAGTGTTCTCCAAAATATGTTAATTTGCAGCAGAAGAAAATCTGTAAATAAAACTGGAAAAAACAGAAGATAGAAATTTGAGGAAATGTAATCAGCTTCCAGCTGATTTTAGAACTAAACTATATTCAATTAATTACTTCAAATCTCATCAGAGGATTTATTGTTTGGTGGTGGTGTTGTTTTTTTGGTTTGTTTTTTTTTTTTTTTTAATTGCATTCAAAGGTAGATAAATTGGGGCTCTTCTCAGCATGACTCATATGAAACATATTCTAGAAAACAAGATAGGCTTCCATTGTGTTGACAGTTCAGGGCTTAATAAAGCATGAGGATATTTGTTTAAGTGAAAGTCAATAGGTTGGGGTGATTGATCCTACTCCTGAACAAGTTAAATCCGTTGATGAAAAACAATGAATTTAGCTACTTTACAGTTTCTGCTTCTAGACTAATACTTTTGCTTTACACATTGAAAAAGCTCAGTAGCTTGTTTCTTTCCTTGCTGTTGGTGGGTTATATATATTAACATGCAATTAACTTCTAAATTATTTTCACCTAACTAGGGAACTTTATTTGGATTAAGTACCAATGAGAGAACTGTGCAATCTACAGGGGCAGCCACTCCTTTTAGGAGTGTATTAAGGTCCACTCAACTGTTTTTCTTAAATTTTGTGAAAGAATCTTGTAAGAAATATTTAAGAAAAGCAGATTAAGTAACTCTAGATAATGGCTGAGAAACAATGCTAGAACTATTATGTGAAAAAGCAAGACATTGGACTATCTGATCAGTTTCCTTCTGATGCTTTTAAATTATTTTAGAGGCAAACAAAGGTCTGCCTGTTTTGATCATTAGGTTGTGATGTAAAAAGGATGACAATAAGGTTAATTTTGTCACTATTTTGAATTTTTTGCTTAAAGCAATTTTGTTAGATGGCTTTTATGAAGCCATAAGCATATAAATGTTCAGTCCCAAATCCATGTAATTCTATGAATTTAGTTGATACAATTACTCATATCAAAAAAGTAATTTTAAAAAATCAAAACCTCTTTGATAATTGTGTATCTTAGACATTATTGGCATATCATGTGCTTCAGTAATGAATAATCATAATGCATGTCATCATACATTAAGTAATCAAATTCAAGACGTCAACAGTTTTTGTCAACAGTTTAATTTAAATATGAGTGGTGGTGCCAAATCATATTAAATACATTGGTGGTGCCAGTGGTATAGATGAAGCACATTTTTCTAACTATTTGAGTCTTAACATGAAAACAGTCTAATGATCTTTGACCCCTATCCTGTGCAGGCTGACAGTGCAGACAAAATAGTAAGTTTTACTTTAAAAGGGAAGATGGTGTCTGTAATGTTTTATAAAATTTTAGGCAACATAACCTTACAATTTCATTAGTTACCAAAACCAGTTCTTTTTCACTGTCAGTTCACCTGCTCTCCGCAGAAGAGATAATTTACTGAGGCAGAAGTCAAGAGGAAAAAAAGATAAATGAAGCAAAAAAGGTATGTAGATAATGAACCAAGAGCCAATAATGTATTTCTTAGATAAGGGCAGTAGTACAAGCTGTGTCTGAAAGAAGAAACCCATAATGAAAATGTTGAATAAAAGTCTTGCTCATTTATAAAGTTATATTTTAACCTTACAAAAAAAGAATCCTATTTAATTCAGCTCTGTTAAGTCTTAATTCAAATTCACTTTGAATATCTTTCTGCTTTATCAGCATGCAGCTTGACATGTATATCTTAATAATTCTCCTGAAGCTATTTGGAGATCAATACAGATTAAAAATAAAAGGTAAAAGTTTAAGGTTTTCTTTTTTTTTTTTCTTGATTTTGCTTATTGCACACTGTTCATGTAATCAAAAATAGAGTTTCTTTTTAAGTTATCTCAATGTTAAATAAAGAATCAGATTTTTTAAAGAGTGATTCAGCCACCCAGTTTTAGACAACTACACTAAGATGAAACAAACTTCTCCTTGTAGGTATTTTTCTTATCCTTACAAAGACTAATTCTTTTGTACTTGAAATAAGGCAAATATAAAAAGGGTAAATTTAATTAATTCTTATTTATTGATTTTATTGTCTATTTATTTTAAAATAATTCTCTTTTATTTTAGAGGTACCTTTAAATTTCAAGAAAATGCAATCTAAAAAGAAAAAAAAAAAGAGAGAAGGAGAGAGAGCAGTGTATGCAGACTGTGGTGAGATGAAAAAAAAACAAAAAACAAAAAAAAAACAAAAACAAAAAAAACCCGGTTTAAATCAAAAAGAGTCTACCTAAGAGGTTATTCAAAGGAGTTTTGACTTTCAAAAGACAGCAAAATTTATGCACAAAGGACTTCCTATCTGACTTTATATGGCCACTTCTTTATGCTCTTAATTCCTAAAGTCCTAGTTCAGTTGTTGCCCAAGCAGAGAACCTTAACTGTCTACATTTCTTGTCACAGATGGTTATTCCCAGTTCACAGTGCTTGCCAACTTTGCTGTTGGCTTATGGCTGAGTCAGTCATTCTAGATTTCTTTGTAAATGATGGAAAGAACAGGTACTTCCAGAATTTAAATCCCTCATGCTAAAGTTAGCAAGTAAAATAGATCAGTGGAATCTGGAATGCAACTATTAACCAATTAATAGGTCTACAGTAAGATGAAATAATATTTATTCTGAACATTTATTTAGTTAATTGGCTTCATAAAGGGTGTAGCATGAAGAGTTCCAACATAGATATTAAAATAATTGACACTTAGATTAGACAAACTTCACCTGGATGTTTAAATGTGTGCTTTTAGAGATGGCCCTAGGCATCTAAATCCTAAGAATACTAGAGCCTACTTTGCAGTTAAGCTACTATCATTTTCCTGTCTATTACCAGAGCTAACATGGAGCTGTCCTTTCCTTTCTGACTGGGTTTGTATAACATGCTGTCAAAGAAGGAAAAAATCAATGACAAAGAGGATTATGCTGTATGAATTTATAAGCACTGTACAAGGAGTGAAGAAATACAAAAATGCAGTTTCCATTGTCCTCTATTAGGCTGTCTTGGATGAGACATCAAAGAAATATTTGTAAAGATTCTGTAGGTCTAATGATCAAATAATGAAAATGATGACAAAAGCTTGTGCTGGCAGTGCATGTAAATACGATTAGCTAATTCTAATTTATATAGCCAGTGCATAAATAACACTTCATGAACACTTGAGAATTTTATTGCTGAAATGTTAATGAGTCCAGTTGAACCTGGTAGACCTTTATTTGTCCTCTTTCTCTAGATGCTAACATATTAGAACTGGCCAATTTTATAAATCTTGAAACATTGCCTTTTTATGCAGTCGCCAAAATTTTTGAACATGTTCTTTCAAATATTTAGGCAAATGAGATCTTGATTTCTGGGGTCAGTACTGATAAAGGGTAAAGTTTTAGGCAGTGTAGATATACCTTTTTTGAAGGGAGTTCTCAGACATTCAGTGTTTTCACTTAATTGAAGGAGCCTTGTGTCGGTAAAGTTCATTGAGAAAATTTTACAGATAATGTTTTTTGGGTTTTAGGGGGGGTTTTTTTGGTTGTTTGTTTTAGGGTTTTTTGTTTGGTTTGGGGTTTTGTGTTGTTTTGATTTGGTTTTTTTTTTGCAAATATTAAATTCTATGTCTTCTTTTATGATTTAAGTAACGCTTATTTGTAATCAGACAGTGTTCAGCTATCTATTAATTGATATATTCTTTGAAAAAACTTCTGTTTCTGGGAGAAAAAAAATAAGAAGTGAACAGATTACTCTACCATGGTGGTAAAAATCAATATTACTGCTATTATATGTTGTCATTCTTCTATGATTAGTTATATATAATTTTAATCAAAGTTCAAGTATTAAATATGATTGGCCTGGTCTTTGCCCACTTTAAAAGACAGATGAACTCATAATAGAGAAAATGGCTGAAAGTGGATTTGCAGAAATTTCTGGGTCTTGGATTCAGAGAGAGTGAAATACACAGTCAGCTGGCCACCTCAGCTGTCTGGCACACCATAACTAACTCATGAATAGGTCAAATTAGTGGCATTTAGTGAGGATGGAACATATTTATTGTTAATGCTTCTATATGCTATCTATATATATGATTTATTTTACTTCTCAATTGTTTACTACCTTGAGTTCTACCCTCTTTCAAGTTACCATGTAAATAAACTGAAAAATTCTATTTTTAAGATCACATTAAAACAACTTCACAACTTATTCATGTCAATGAATTTTGCATCAACAGTCAAGGCAGATTTATAAATAAGATGTGAACAAAGAAATGAGCCATACTTTAAAAAATGTTTATTGAGTCTAAAAATAGCTGGTTAGTCTTTATTCTACATCAGATTTACTACTGCTTTCAAATTTCTTATAGTATTTGAAATACAATATATAACAGAACAATTTATCTGAATTTAAGAAGCTTTAAAGGCCTAACTGTCCTATATAGTAAACAAATGTGAATTGTAAATACAGGACTACACATCTGCTAAGTACTGGACTTTTCTGAAGTTCTAGATGAACTGAAATTTCATGTATAATTCAGCTAAAATGTTTTAATTTTTTTGGGTATGGTTCAGTTTTGTTCCATTTTGAGTAGCTATTTCCTTTTTGTTTGTTTCTTTGTTTGTTTTGGTTTGTGTTTGTTTTTTTTTTTCCAGAAAAAACCCTGCATTTCTAGAGAGAAACATCACACAGTAGCGAACTATATTATATTGTTCTTTAATTGTTCTTTCTATTCTATAATTCTTTATTGTTCTTTTCAGACAGTAGACTATGAAAACTGCAATAGATTATAAAACAGAGGAATACCTGAAATACCCAGGTATTTCAGGAAAAATGCTCTTATTTATAGTACATTTGAATTAAATGTTTTTTCTTTCCCTCATACACAGAATAATAAACTCTGGTTTCCTTTACTTTCTCCTTATAATTGAGATACTCCATAGATACAGTAGAGATCTTTTTAAGTCACCCAGGATCTTTGGTCAATCCTTGATTCAAAGTAAAAGCTATGCTGAAAGACTCTGAAAGACTCTGAAAGTTAGAATAGTTGATATGAATTTCCTATCTGATGTGAAGTAACTACAAACAATTATTTGGAGAACACATACATGGTTTGTGAAGATGACAGTAAATGAAATTTACTTTGGTGTAGAGCATTCACAACCATGTTTTTATAGGTGAGGTGTAAGTTTTCCTTATTCATAATTTCTAAAACTGAATAGTTTAATGAAGAAATTGGCCAACAAATGTAGCTCACGGGATCAAAGAATGAGTCAGGCTGGAAATTACATCAGGAAATCGCTAGTTCAACTTCCTGCTAAAAGCAAGGTCATTTCTGAGGTCAGACCAAGATGTCTGGGCTGTCCATGTGCCAGCTGGATCTGAAAAATCTCTTAAGAACAGAGACTGCACAAGTGTCTCTGAGCAACCTCCTACATTGCCTAACCATCCCCATGAGGAGGGTATTTCTCTTCATTTCCAGTCTGAACCTCTCTTATTTCTGTTTACACTAATTGTCTCTCATCTTCCCACTTTTTGGCATATTTTTGTTTTATTTCTTGAGGTGAAATAAATACATGTTTGTGTTTAAATATATTTTAAAAAATAGAGAAGAACAAAGCTGTAGTCAATTGAATTTGGTAACAGACAGAGTTCTAGAAGGAGTCAGCAAAATTGCATCACATGGTGATTGATTATATACTTGCACCAGAACCAAACACGTGAGGGTTAGCGTGGGATACTTTATCTTGCTGTTGGGTCCATCCCCCAGCACCAGCTCCACTGCTGAAAGGTGGCCATTGAGTGCTCACATGATTCCAAGATTGCTACAGGACAAGACTGCAGCTGTTTGTTATCTCATCATCATGGGACACTTCACTGCCTTTCAGAGGTGTCATTCTATCTCTGGCATTCCTTTTTCCAGATAGTTTAAGCCCTTTTGCAGTTAAGTTTCCTTGCCCTCTACGCCAAATCAGTCTTTACTCACAGGTTACCACAGCTAGAAGGTACAATTTGAATTTCTCTGTACTGGCCCATCTCTATCTCCTTGATGACCTCTCCAGAGGTACAAGGGCATGTGCTCTTCCCTCTCAAGTGTCTCTTCTTAAGGTTGAACCAATTGCAGTCCTTTAACCTTTCTCACAAGGAAATCCTGCCATTCTGACCATCATCTTGGCCCTCTCTGAACTCGTCCAAGTTGATCAATGGCAATGAGGAGAGCCCTAAACTGAACAGTCTAAAGGAACTGGAGAATGTTGTTTTACAAAAATATTTATTTCATGTTTGTTGCTCTGTTTTAGACCTGACATAAATATAACTACATTTGTTTGTTTCCACAAATACAGTTGTCAATTTAAAAAAGTTACAGTGCATTCCTCCAAGTTGCAGCTGACATGACCAATTTTTTCTTGTAGACCTCTGAAAGGAATTACACTCAATGATTACATCCCTTTTTAAACTGGATAAAGTTACAACAAACACTGTTGTTTTACAATGTTTTCAGGCACTGTTCAGATATAGGTGTAATTATATCTACACATAAATGGACAGCAGGAAAAAAAAATGTGTTACAGGGAACCATTCTAGGTCATCTAGTCCAATTTTCAGCTTAAAGTAAGCACAATATCAAAGTAAGATACAGCTTTAAAGCTCAGTCAGATTAATCAACTACACTCAATCAAGTCTTCAGTATCTCCAGTGGTGGATATCCCACGGGCTTTTGGGAAAAATTGTTTCAGTATTTGACTACTTTCCTTGTGATTTTTAATCATAGAATCTAACTATGAGTTTTGTTGGTCCTGAAATGGAAAAAACAAACAAACAAACAAACAAACAAACAAGAAAAACACACAGAAAAAAACCCCACCAAAACAAAACCTAAACAAAGAAAACCACCCCAAAGCACAACTGAGAAAAAAAAAAACCCAAAACAAAAAAAAAACCCATACAATACTTAAGATTCTTCAATGTTATGTTGATCGAGACTCACCTTGCAGTAAAGCTTCATCAGGACTCATTTTTGTAGTGTATTCAGCACCTATGGAAATGTTTTTATGGCTTAGATTTGGATCATTTTAAAAATGAATAAAATCCTATCTAGACACTTATAATAATATGAGACCAATTAGTCCTGTAATCAATATTCCAAAATACACCAGCAATAAAATATTTTCCTTTTTTAAATCAAAAGTACTTGTGGTTACTTGTAATAGACTTGCCAGGGACATCCTTTTCAGATAATGATTTTTTTTTTTTTTTTTTTTACCAGTGTTTGAGTTATGTATTATACAAGTGAAGACATGAATTCTTTTTAAATGGGAAAAAAAAAAAGGAAACAAAAACCACAAGGTAAACATTTCTAAAAGATTTAGTTGTGTCCTGACAGGAACATTCTCTAGATTTAAGAAAAACAGTTCTCCTTAGCTATTCTGTATATTGTGGAAAATACATGACAGTTCACTGGCCCCAATTAAGTACTTGATATGTGAGAGGTTATGAACTGATTATAATTTTTTCCCCACCATGAATGTTTAGGTGGCCATTAAATCCACACCAATGCCTAAAGTCTCACCTTGTACAGTACTTAATTGAAGGGAATCTAGGATTGCAAAGGATGCCCTGGGTCATTAAATTGCCTGATATTGCAAGGAGCCACATTTCATAACAGTTTTTTAAAACAGGATCGAGCTGTTTTGCAGTGTGGTGAGAGTGGTGGCTTTTCAAGTGGTTTTAAAATGTTCAGTGACTTTCTTCCACTAGTCTGATTTCAAGTCTACTCCTGTACCTCCCTGCCCAGATGGTTAAAATGTTTTGTTAATTTATATCTTAAATGTACTTATTTCTATTTTATATACATTGGGTTTTGCACCCATATTGTCTTTATTAGCTAGCTGTTATCTTTCTGTGCCGTTTTCCATGGCATATTGGTAGAGGCCATCTTTATTTAACGTATTCATTTTGCCAGGATAAACCATCTAAGCTCTTTCATTCTCCACACAATTGTCTCTTCAGACTCCTTATTGTCCAAGGATTCCTCTTCTGTTCTTTTTCCAGTTTGAATTGATCTTTGAATTTTGTACACAGAATAGTAAATAACTTTATAAAATAGTTTTAATTTCTCCTTGATATCTCCCTGCCTCTATTGTTCTAGTAAATTTCCCTTCATGTTGCTGTATCATCTTAGTGCTAGCATTGTTTAGTGCATATATTCTCATAGAAAATTCATCCCTTATTATTATTGGTCTGCAGATAAAACTTTTCCTTCTCAATCATACTTTGATTTGTGAGAGTTTATGTTTGGTTGGTTTAATTTGGGTGTTTTATGGGGGGATTGGGATTTTTTCATTGTGTTTGGTTTTTTGTGTTTTGTTGGTTTTTTTGAGGTTTTTTTTTTCAGTTTCAGGAAATTTTTTAAAAGCTTTTAGCTGTTTATATATTACTGGTCAAGACTGCAATCTTTCAAAGGCAAATCTGTCTCAAATTATTTTAGCAGGCAGATGATCAAACATTCCTTAAACTGTATCCTCTAACACAAACTCTATTTGAAGCCTCCTGAAGGAAAGCTTATATTTTAACATGTTTTCTGTAAATTCAGTTCTCTCTTTCTAGAAGAATAAAACTTTTTCCCAAGTTCCAATATTGTAACTGACAATGAGCATATTAAAGATAAATCCCAATGCTTACTAGAACACATAAAAAATAACACTAATATTTCCATTTAAAATACTGCAATAATTAAATCTCAAGCAGATAATTGTGAATTAGAAGGAAATTCACCAGTAAGTGTAGAAGAAATATTATCTTCCAAAAGAGAGGTTCAGGAAATTTACTTGAGCTTGTTCCAAGAAAGTATTTTCATAGCATGTTCTACAGTCCCAGTGAAGGCTACTTGACATTTTATTTAGTAATAATAGTGAAGCTCAGTTATTTTAAAAACTTGGGGTGAAAAAATTCAAACAATTAATTAGTATTTTGCTCAGAGTTAAGGACACACACTAATGACATAGGGGTAAACAAAAGGGTATCATGACTGAAAATTTAAGCACTAGATATACAGTATCATAGGAAAATGGCGAGTTCGTATGAATGACAAATACGAAATGATAGATGGTAATCATCTGTGAAAGGTAATGATGGCAAGCCACTTGTAATTTATATATAGAGAGGAACTGAATGGAAAGTTCCACAAACCTTTTGTCTGAGATTCTCAGAGATGGATACCTTGGGGCCTTTTCACAGATTTCACAATCAATTTATTTTAGTGTATTACAAGTAAATGAATGTTACATTTGTTTCACTTAAGTTTAACGAATTTATAATGATGTTGTTGCATGTGCCACTTGTGTTTGTTGTCTAAAATGAAAGCTGTTCAGAGAGCCTGTTGCACATTTTAAAAGTATATTTAAGTTACCTATATCGTTGGGGTTTTACTTTATTTTTGTGTCTACATAATCATGCCAAGGTAGGTTCCAATAGTTTGAATGCTACAGATTTTTTGAATATAGGTAAACGGTTCCATGAAGAAAACTTATGTTGCATGTGCCTTTACTTATGAATCAAGCATTCTAAGCAAATGAACCAGTTTTAAGATGACAACAACCCAAATAACTGAGTAACTAATCAAGTCATCACCCATACATGATTTTAAGGTGAGCATCTCAAAGAAAAGTATTCAGGAAATAATGTGTCAGAGTAGAAGTCAAGCACCTCCAGGAAATAAAGAACTTGGGATAATGACTACTCAGGATATTAGTAAACACCTGAACATCATGGCAAAGCAGCCTGCTTTCCAAATATTTCTCTTCTCTATAATGAGCAGGATAGTGATAACAGGTAGTAAAGAACAACTAATGGTTGTAGTATTCACAGTTGCCTTGTGAGTATTGTGGTTCAGTTAAACCATTATTTAAACTTACAGACTAGTCCTTAGCCTCCTGGCAAATGGATTAGAGGCAAGTACTTTGCTGTAACTTGACTATTCAAGCAATTAAAAATAGCCAGTACATTCAAGTGTTTCAGCATAACGGACACAAACTGAATTATTGATGAAGGCTTTTTCTTACATCAGAATCTGAATATGACCTTAGGATTTTGATATTCTAGTGTATACAAGATATTCAGTGTAACACAATGCTGATTTAGTGATATAGTGTGATAGTAGGTTTCTTCTCAATATGAATTTGCACGGTGTTTATGCTTGAAGGCTTGCACTTGAGGGACTTACAGAATCATAGAATCATTAAGGTTGAAAGAGACCTCCAAAATCATCAAGTTCTGCATTTGACTCACTTGACTGCACTAAGCACTACATCTTGTTTCTCCTTGAACACCTCCAGGGACAGTGGCTCCACCACCTCCCTGGGCAGTCCATTCCAATGCCTAACCACCTTTTCAGTGAAGAAATTCTTTCTGATGCACAACCTGAGCATCCTCCAGCACAGCTTGAGGCTATGTCTTCTTTTCCTAAAGCTTTCCCTCACAGTGGAACGAAAATTGACAATATACATTAAATCACCCTCTGGAATGACTTACTTTCAATGTTGGTGTAAGGTTAACCCACAGTGAGTTGCCTGCTTAGATGTGTGGTGTCCATATAAAACTGACAACATCTAAGACCTTCAGTGCTGACTGACATGTGGTGTGGCCACGTATTCCTGGAAAGAGATTATATTGCAAAACTTTAACTCTGGTCTTTTCTTCTTTACACTAAACTCCACCTTTGGGTTGTGTATTCAAGTATGTTTACACATACTAACACACTAACACGGTTTTATATGATAACACCACAGGATGGGGATTTAAAACCGTGTATCTATTCAGCAACTTCTCTCATCGTGTTACAATACAGTGATGATGCAATAGTACTTTCTTTGCTCATTGCCTCATATGTGTCTGCAACAAACAAACTGCTACAGAGAAAAGGTTGAAAGCATCAATGTTAAGGGTAATTTCTACAAAGAAAATCCATTCCCAAGGACATTGTTAAGGGAAATCTAGCAGGGCTAGTATAACTATGTATAAAAGAATTCCTTCTGAAATTTCCACTATACTTTTTTCAGCTTCTAAAGTTCACTTGTCTTCAAGTACCAATTTTTACTAGTCCTTGGGTATCTGCCTTAAGCAGTTAGTAGTTTTGACTACATTTAGTCACTTTTAACTTTTTTTAATATGCCTGCAAGAGAATCTTTTGTTCTGGAATAAGGAGTCCTGTTAAGGATCTATGACTTCAGAATAATGGAAATCACAAAGTAACATTTATTATCTGACTGCCTCAGTAATGTCAGCATTAATATAGCTTGCAGCATGAGTGCCTGATAAAAGTACAACACCTTCATGATGATATGAGGAATAAAAAACACTAGAATAGAATCTTGGAAGAGCTTGAACTATTTATTTAATAAATCATGATACAATTTCTAAAAGCTCTAATCTTCTGTACTTTGCTGCTTCAAATAAAAGAAATAAAAGACCTTGAGATAAAATATGTTTGACATTGAAATGCATATCCTTTGGGGAATAAAAAATATTATGAACTCCTTGGCTTTTACAACTAACAATGTGTTGTTTCTGACAGAATAGTGATGATGTCATAAGCTGTTTTATGCTTCAAATACATTCAGCAGCGCTGCACTTTGCATTTCAGAAATGAATGAACTGCACCAAGAATTAAGGACATTGCAAATACAGATCTCTATTTGTTCCAAATAATAATGCATCTAAGTGAATATTCTCAGCCTGCCTGAATTTTGTAAACATGAACTGTGATATAACATAGATATTTAATATTATATAATGATAAGAATGTTTTGTAATTCCTTAGATTCTTGGTGATGAACTGAGTTGATACAGAATGTTCATGTAAGATAGCAATCCGCAACTCAGTATTCATTAGAACGATGTGGAGTTCTTCGTACAGCAGTGCATGCACAGTACTATGATAGCTAAAATCACTGAAAGACAATGACAACATTGTCATTGTGTGTGTGTGCATATTGCATTTCTTGCAAATCATGCATTTTTCTTTTTAATCTTCAATTTAGGATATACCTTAGGCTTTGCTCTTGCTCCTCTTTTGACCTAATCTTTTTTCCTCTATGATGTTTTACTTAAAAATTTGGCATGGATCATCACATGCATGGCATCCTGCTTCAAATGACATCTCACAGGTTTTTCTGTCTTTTGGTTTGTGCTAACACCTATCCACACAATTAGCTTCTCATTTGTTATTAAAATAGGTGAAATACACCTTTGCTAGCTGAAATGTTATCATTAGCTTCACTATATACTTACTAAATATTTTTTTTAAGAAATACACAATGTCATTTACTTGAACAACCCTGATCCTTTTGCCGTCTATTCCATTTTCCAATAAATATTCATTAATTCATGGCAATATATTTAGTTAAAATATGTTTAGACTGTGTTTCTTGCAGTTGAAGGTATTTATATTACTAATTTTGAAAAACCTGGTAACCATTTTTCTCAACGATGCACTGGTTAGGATTGCTATTTATATTCAAATATCTAAACCTAGATGTAAGTGACTGAGATATGTAAACTCTGTCACAGCTTACATCCTGATTTAGGATGCTGTTTTAATCAAAGGACATCAGGTAAGTATTGTCTAGAGAACTACACTGCTGACCATTGCACTGCTGTCTGAAAATATCTATCTGCTTTAGAGTAAAATGTCTGTGTGGATGAAAGGCTGCATTCAGTTTGCCTGGAGAAAGCCTACTTCCATTTTTGAAGACTGGGTGTCAGTGAAGGGGGCTGGAAGATCAGACAAATTTCCTGTGGGTGACTTCTGCCTTCTGGAATAAAGATTGCACATACAAAAGAATGTTTTAGAACTCCATAAATGCTAAGATATGTTTGTGTGGGAGTAAATAAATTGAGCTCTAGATGACTGCTGCTTGTGTTGGGCACATGTGTATGCATGTGTGTGTATGTGTGTGCATGTGACAGAGAGTGGCAGAAAACACTATCTCTAATTAAATGCATTAGCTAGGCTTATGAAGAAAGCATTGTAGTAGCACTTGAAATTTTATTTTTTCTTCATCTTTTAAACGCTATTCTTTTTCTGATGCTATTATTGAAATCATATTTACTTCAAATGATGCAAAATTATTGATTTTCTCACTACAAAATGTTTTAATACAGCATTATATGTCTTTACCTCCTTTGATAATAACATTCCTGTAAACATATTTCTCTGTATGTACACTGTGATTTTTCTTTGAGAAGTAGACATGTCTCAGTTCAAATGAAGAACAAATCTAAATTCAATTTCCTAATCCATTATACATCCACATTTGTCATATAATTTCAAAGTAAAAAAGATTGTCTATAAAATGTCTTTAATCATTTCCCAATATAAGTACATAATTATATGAGATTTAAGTGAACAAAAATTCAGATATTACAAAAAAATATAGCTATTATTTCAGAAGATATTATTTTGTTGAGAATTACGAGTTAGACTTAGATAAATAAATAATAGTGGGGTGTTTTTTTTGTAGAAAACAAGGCGATGCACTATACACATTGAGATAAAGTTTCAATAAAACAAATACTTTGGTAAATCAGATTGCAATTTTGCAACTTCATTCAAGGATGGGAGTCAAGTAAAAAATCCTAGTGTTATGAATTTAATTAAACATTCTGCTGTGGGACATACAAAGAAATCAAAAGAGATTCAGATGGGGGAGAGAGGGTGGTGTTGTTTCTGTTTTTCATGCTTTCTTTTGCCAGAGTGGATGAACACAAACAATACCACATGTTACAGAAAAAAATCCTTTGATAATGTTGATGATAGGGAAAAAAAAAATAGCAGAGTCATTTTGCTTAACTGAAGGTTGCATATATCAGTCCAGGTGGCTCTTCAGAAAGATGAAAGTAAATTAGCAAAGTATTTTGATATCGGGTAATGTTTTATGTGCTGTGTGCTGTGATTACCTGTTACACCAAAGAAAAGCTTAAACAGAAGTAAAAGTCATAGACATTATTTATAGCTAGGAGGTTTTAAAACATGTTAGGGAACACTGGTGGTTTCAAGCTTTCTCTGACTGTTATGACAGTTACAGAGACAACTATAGCGTTTTCTCATTATTGTCAATTTTCTTTCTGTTATAAAGTAACTATTACAAAAAACTTTGTCATAAATAAGCCTATAAGTTTACTTATTAAGAAAATATTAATTTATAACAGAAAATATAAAAGCACTAAGAAAGGATGAAACTAAAATATTATTGAGATCCTTACTTTTATGTGTCAAAACTTAGTTATCCAAGTCTGTGTAACCCACAGCTATGGCCTTACAGGGTATTTTTTTTTCAGTATTAGATTTCAGTATTAGACAAAAGTTTCACCTTGTGAGACAATATCCAAAACAAAGTCAGTATGAAACACATTCAGGTTTTGTCCATCCATCTCTTTTTGCCTAGTCCTTGCAGGTCTAGGCAAAAGACAGGCACTGAATGAAGTCCTCATAATCCAGGAGGAATTGGTTAGTGACCTACTATTCCAATTAGACCCTCATAAGTCTATGGACCCATGTGGTTTGTACCCAAGAGTAATGAGGGAGTTGGCAAAAGAGCTTGCCAAGTCACTTTCAATCATTTACCAGCAGTTCTGGGTGACTGGAGAAGTCCAGGTTGACTTTAAGTTAACCAAGGATGATCTGGGGAACTAGAGGCCTGTCAGCCTGACTTCAGTACCAGGAAACTCATGGAGCAGAACATTGTAAGTGCCATCACATGACATGTGCAGGAGGAACAGGGGATCAGGCCCAGATAGCATAGGTGTAAGAAAGACAGGTCCTACTGACCAACCTGATCTCCTTCTACATGAAGGTGACCTGCTTAGTGGATGAGAGAAAAGCTGTGGATGTTGTTTATCTACACTTCAGTAAAGCATTTGACATCATCTCTGACAACATTCTCTTGGAGGAACTGGATGCTCATGGCTTGGATGGATGTACTCTTCACTGGCTAAAAAGCTGTCTGGGTAGCCAGGCCCAGAGACTGGTGGTAAATGGAACTAAATCCAGTTGGTGTCTGGTCACCAGTGGTGTTCCTCAGGGCTCAGTATTCGGGCCACTCCTGTTTAGTGTCTTTACTGATGATTTGGACAAGGCGATTGAATGTGTCTTCAGTAAGTTCACATATGACACAAAGTTAAGTGGGAATGTTGATCTGCTGGAAGGTAAGAAGGTCTACAGAGGAATCTGTACAGACTACATTTATGGGCCAAGGCCGGATGCATAAAGTTCAATAAGGAGAAGTTTGAAGTGCTGCACTTGGGTCACAACAACCCCATAAAGTGATACAAAGTTGCTTGAGAGCTGCTCAGAGGTTTGGAGAGAAAGGGGTTTAGTGTTGCTGGCTAACACTTGGCTGAACGTAAACCAGCAGTGTGCCCAGATGTCCAAGAAGGCCAGTGGCCTGGCCTGTATCAAGGTTAGTGTGGCCATCAGGACCAGGGAAGTGATTGTCCTGCCCTACTTGGCCCTGGTGAGGAGACGCATTAGGTGCTGTTTCCAATTCTGGGCCCATCACTCCAAAAAGGACTTGAGGTGAGGCATTGGAGCTTGGAGTTTGTACTGGTATGGGGATTGATCTCTTTTGCCATGTCTCTAGTAAAAGGACATGAGGAAATGTTCTTAAGTTGATCCAGGAGAGGTTCAGGTTATACACTAGAAAATTCTTTTACAGTCAAAGAATCAGACATTGGAACAAATTGCCCAGGGAGGTGGTTGAGTCACAGTCTGTGGAAGTGTTCAAGAAGTATCTGGATATGGCACTTGTGGCACTTGGTTTAGAGGTGGTGATTATGGTGGTGTTAGGTTGGCACTTGGGATAGCTGATCTTGAAGGTCTTTTTGTGATTCTGTTTGATTCTGTGTTATTTATTTTTTTAGGTTTGTTAGTTTCTGTTTGTTCATTTCTGTCTTTGTTTATTTCTCTTCCTGTTATATTACATTGGTGATGTAAAAGTCATAGAACTTTCATGATCACTCTGAAACTGTTTCATGCTGCTCCCTCCTCCTCACACTTTCCCACTGCTCTAGAATGGGTCCATGGACTGTAGTCTTTCAGGATAAATCTGACTCTTCACAGGCCACCATTTCTTTCAGTAAATATCTCCCTGTTGTGGCATGATGTCCTCCACGAGCTGCAGTGTGGATACCTGCTCTGATGTGGTCTTTTCCACAGGTTGCAGGGAAATATCTGCCTAATTGTTATCTTCTCCAGGGGTTTCAGGTGAACCTTTACTCCAGCACATGGCTCACCGTGGTATTCATAGGGCTGTTTCTCTCACTTTTCTTTCTTGCTCCCTACCCTCAGGCAGTGTTTAGTCCTCTCTTAAACATGTTATGACAGAAGCACCACCACCCTGGCTGTGGGACTTAATCATGCCGTGCAGTGGGTGTGTTGGATCCAAATGGAACTGACTGTGCCCAGCACTGGGTAAACCTAACCAATCCTCCTGGAGGCTGTCCTTGAATTACTAAAACCCAGCTGTCTAAACACAAATGTAAATACTAATGTGCACAAACAATGCTTGCTGATTTATTTGACAAAAGGCAAGGTATACGTCTCCAGATCTTGTCAGTTTTCAAATATATAAAAAATTCAAGTATCCCACATGTCTTATGGAGTCAGGAACCCACTGTATAGTGAAGGATTTTCTCTGGTGCCTACAGTGTTGGATCAAGTAAACATACAGTGGTATCCTACTGAGGTGCTGGAGCGGGTCCAGAGAAGAGCAACAAGGCTGGTGAAGGGACTTGAGCACAAGTCCTATGGGGAGAGACTGAAGGAGCTGGGGTTGTTTAGTCTGGAGAAGACAAGGCTTAGAGGTGATTTCGTCACTGTCTACAACTACCTGAAGGGAGGTTATAGTCAGGTGGGGATTGGTCTCTTCTCCCAGGCAGCCAGGAGTAGGACAATGGGGCAAGGGCTTAAGCTCTGACAGGGGAGGTTTAGATTGAATATGAGAAAGAAATTCTTTACAGAGAGTGTAATCAGTCATTGGAATGGCCTGCCCAGAGAGGTGGTGGATTCACCATCCTCGGAGGTTTTTAAACTGAAATTGGACTTGGCACTTAGTGCCATGATCTAGTAAACAGAGTGGTGTTGGATCAAGGGTTGGACTCAATGATCTCGGAGGTCTTTTCCACCCCAATCTATTCTGTGATTGTATGATTCTAATAATAAACACCACTTTCAGTGAGTAGCGGTGAGACGCTGTAAGAAGTTACAAGGTTTTTGCCATGACTCTATAATACCTCAGGGATGTAATGCTGAGAGAACATTCACTAAATTTTACATAAAAGACATGCCCTTTCCTCTTACTTCTTTTTGCATCTGTTAGATTATAACTGCAAGACTTAAAGGCCACTGGTGATGCACATCACATGATCATAAGCACATTTTGAACTTGGTAGATATCCGAGGAAGTTTCATGGGGTCATTCTCAGATGTTTTATACACCAGTTTAACAGGAACTAAGAAATACCATTTGTTGTTAAAGGTCTCCCTGCTGCTTCTGCATGAAAGACACAGAACAGCTTACATTCCCACCACCTGAGAGGTATGTCTAAAGGTGTAATATTGACCTTCATTTTCCCCGAGATGCCTCAGAAAGGAATATTGCTTTATTTAAACCCAAAGGTCCAGAAATATTCTAAGGAGTGTACTGAAGTGGTGTTTTTTAAAGTATGAATACACTTTTTTGTGTTTTATTCTCCAACGCATTGCCTGAGGGCTTCTTGCAGTTTTTGAGACTGCAAGGGCTACTGAGACAGTGATGAAGAATATATATTATAGAAGGTATAGAGACAAAACTGTTACACTTCTGTCTGTGTATGGGTTTTTGGCAAATAGACTTTATTGAAGAGAGCTGTGTAGAATGACTGAAAATAGAGTTAAGGGAGATACCTAACAATAAAGGGTGATCTGGGATCCTATAATCAAACTCACTGCTCCTTTTATATAGCAATGCAGATTTACTCAGGTATTCTGTCCATAATACTATGTGATCAAACAGCTTTTAAATTTTGACATAAAGTTATGATACCAAGTAAAAAAATAAGTTTTAAAGACAAAGAAAACTTCAGGGACTAGTACACAAACTATCAAAAACACTCTATAAGGACACAATGTTTGAAGTAAGGATTACTTTGAAGCTTGACCAGGGTAAATAGAGAGCTTGGTAACTATATAAGAGAGGCTCCAAGGACTGACTCCTCCATGAGCACTGTATGAATAAGTGCACAAACACAGACTGAACAAGCAATGTGCCTCCTCAGGACCTTACAGGAGCCCTTCACAGAGTTACACACAATATGAAATACAAAAGTTCTGTACTTAAACACCAGACTAATATTTACAGACTTAAAACATTCAGCTCAGGCTCTAAGACAGTTAGAAGAATACTAAATCTTACTCTAGATTTCAAAGCTATTTAACCTGTTAGCATAATTTCAGCCTTTCTTAGCCATGCTGGATACCACAGTCTATGAGTGCTAATAACGGGTCCTATGGATTTTCTCAGGAGTAAGCCAAATGGCCATAGATTAAATTCACACCAATGCCTAGTGCACCCAGAGAATAAAATTTCAGAACACATATTTTCTAAGCCACTCTTGTGTAGGTATAAACTATTCTTTACCACAACTTCCTGAGGGATGAACTATTAAAAATATTCTGGAAATCTTTTTTTCTATTCTGGTAACATAGAAATCTACTGGAATCTTACTTTACATTCACTGGTACACTAGACTTTATCCAATGACTACATATATTTAAGCAAAAAAATCTGGAGGGCAGAGTAACTGAACCAAAAAATGTAAAACAGAACATCTGTGTCAGTTTTCATTTTGAGACCTTAATTCAGTAAATACCTTCAGATTTCATTCTATTTATATCCATTTCTTTTTGTGATTTGTCACCACAGGAGCTTGGATCCCACTAAAGCAAATAATATCTGTTTCTAAAACTCGAGACGTGGTAACTTGAGACAAATATTTTTTACAAGGAAAGAAAAAAAAAAAAAAGGTTCTAGATGAAACTAAAATGTACAGGAAATTAAATAATTTGTTTATTGTTGAAAAAATGTCTTAAAAAAAACCCCCAAACTAACATCAAACAAGTCTTTAAAATGCTTTTAGGCATATTTCATTTAGAAAGAGCAATGTTTCTTTCTTAAATTGTGAGAATGAAATGTTTTGACATTTTAGATTATTTTTTCCTTTTGACTAAAGGCATCTGCAACATTTGCAAGTGAAATTCTATCTCCTAATAGTTTATTTCCTTATTCCTCTATTTTTGATAAATACTCCCAATGCACCAGGAAATAATCATTATTTATATTAGAAATATTTTCTAAATCTGCTTGGTAAAGAAGGAATAGTCCTCAGAAAACAGTAGTGACTTTATTAATTAGCTGAGGCTGAAAAGTCTTCTAAATGTGGGGGGTTTTTGTAGATGCTGAAGTTTCCCACTGATTTTGGAAAAGGTGAGACATGGTGAGATGACATTCTCACTGTGTTAGAAGTCAGAAGGAGAGATTGGTCTATTTTTAGATCACATTATTAGAGGTTTTTCAGGACAGCTCTAAATTAGTCCAGTGAGTGATCCATTGTGCCTGTCTCATTTATTCTTGCATGTGGTCGATTGTCCTCTGCTGTGCTTTTTTCTGTTGACAACTGTATTAGGTTAAAGAGGCTGCCTATTTTTTCAGTGTTTAAAATCTAATGAATTATAGAACATCCGGAGTTGAAAAGGACCCAGAAAGATTATTGTACCCAGTGAGATGAGCTCAGTATTTTTTAAACATGCAGAAAAAAATATTTTGATACATGATATCAAAACGTATGATAGATACCAATGGGCAGGATTCTGCTGCTAACTGTAGGTGTCTAATGCTATTTTAGATATTGTGGAGTATCCTGTTTGGATACTCCAGCTGTTTGTGTTTTTTTTTTAGGGAAGGATTGTTTGGTTGTGTGGGGTTGGGATTTTTTGTTTGTTCTTTTGTTTTTTTTCTGTTTTGTCTTGTTTTGTTTTGTATGGGTTTTTTTGTTTGTTTGTTTGGTTCGTTGTTTTTTTTTTTCCCCACAAGAAAACTCAGGTCTTTAGAAAGTCTGGTGTTATACCTGCTGAATTCACCCAGAGGTGTTTGTCCTGGTTTTAGCTAGTGTTAATTTCATTTCAGTAGCAGTTGCAGTGCTGTGTTTTGGATTAGGAATGAGAGTGGTGTTGCTTATACACTGATATTTTGGTTTTTGCTAAGTCATGCTTATCTTAAATCAAGGACTAATTTTTTTCCCCTTGTCTCATGCCCTGCTAGTGGAAGGGAGCATAGCTGCGACAGGCGACTTGAACTGACCGAAGGGACATTCTACATCATAGAACGTCTGACTCAGTAACTCAGGGTAGTTACCCATAAGGGGGTCTGGGTTTGGAAAAGGATGTCTGGTGTCAGTCATGGTAGTGAGCAATTGTGTTGGGTATCACTTGTTTCCTTTTATTTTCGTTATTATTATCAAACTGTTCTTATCTCAAGGCATTAAGAAACAACAAATCTCCTTAAATTTTATGACTCATATTTAAATTATTTTCTATTAATACAGATAAAATTGCTAATTCCCTTTGTTATATCTTTTTGTGATTACTGTTACAGAGCCTAAACAAAATATTATCGTGTGAGAACCACAGGAAGAGTATCAGAGTCTTCTGAAATTAATGTAATTTCTCTTTGATAAGGTAACTAATTTTCTCTAGAGGTTATCTTCAATTTGTTAACACAGTGATTTATTTTCCAAAGGGAAAGCTCCAGTTTTCACTTCTGGTAATTTCTCACCTAACCACTACAGGAATAACACCTATAAATTTGCTCTGAGACCTTCACATTCTAAGCACAGAAAAGTCATTCAGCAATCATAACTTATACTCAGAGGAGCTGCTATCTCAAAAATGTTACAGATACTTATCTAACATACCGTGGTAACAGCTTTCTATAATGGTTGCACAGCATGTGAACAAAACTGCTCCTGAATACCACATATTTGTAAAAACATAATGCTGTTGAATATCACTTGTGATGATTACTCAATTTTTTTCCTTCCCCCCCTTCCCCTCCCCCCGTACCCCTGAAATCCAAAAACTCCAACTGGCTTGCAGAAATAAAAGGACTAATATAATAAAAAATTCTATCTAAGGAAATCTCACTTTTACACTGTTAGTGGTAATAGATACTAAAACAAAAAACATCTTCTTAATACTGTTGTCGTATCATACATCATAAGTTATTACCACTTAAAAGTAAATGCAAAAACCCTGAAATCATTATGTTGAAAGTCATGTATTTCTCTGTAAATTTGCATTCCAAGCTTGCTTTCATTTCGTAGCCTTTTTGCTTTAAAGAATAAGACAGATGATTATTCTAATAGCAATGTAGGACAACAAAAATTAAATTAATAAAAATTAAAGTTCTCTTCTTTTTAACACTGATGGTTTCCTAATAAATTTAACAAAATTACAAGCGTGATGATTCCAGTGCGATGATTCCAGTGTGATGATTCCAAATTTATTGAATGAAGATTGCATTCATAAACAACATTTTTAGTAAGTAACCATTTAAATTTTTATTTTAGCTCTAGTCATGGTGCTGTCAGCAGGGCTGAAAGCAAATGATTCTAAAGTCAGCTAAGTCTTCAACTGCTTAAAGAAATATGACTATAGCAACTGTAACCAGACCAGTCTTTTCTAGTCAGTTCTAGACTGTTCAGGAATCACATGTTTATCCTTACTTAGTTGGAGACTGAATGCATTACTTCACATTCTGAAAACTAACATGAAAATCCAAGCTGATCTAATCAAAGCTGGAAAAGAAACCCAGAAACAATAATGTTTCTGAGTTGATACAAGTGCTCTACAAATGTTCTACATCTTAGCAGATGTAGATGAAGTAAATATAAATCATGGGTATAGCAATAAGACGTCTCAAAAAACTAATGTAGAACAAAATAAAAGAATTGCAAAATTATTCCCCGTGGCCCTGTGGAATTCTCAACTGCTAGATTTGTTCCCAAAGTTCTCTGGTCATGATAGAGTGATATATACTGCTTTGAGGTACACCAGAAATTGCATGCAGTGTCAAGAACTACCAAAGTTATACAGTAAGAAATAACAAAGTTGTGAGTCTTCTGATTTATGAACTATTTCAAACAGGATAGTCTGGACTCTTATGATGAATAACTAGAAGTTAAGCAGACACAGGCTGAGATGATTATGATGGAGATAGACAAACTGCAACGCCTGGGGGCGGGGGGGGGGGGCTGGGGTCCCGTAGTACACCCATCCCCCGCACTGCAGATTCACTGAGATCCTACCCCCACGCCAATAGCTGCTGTCCGGGCATGCCCGCGTCTCTGGGACCGTGTTCGATCCCTGCACGCTGCCGGCGCCGGTATAACACATCACCTCCTTCCCCTCCGCTCCCGGCAATGTGGTCGGGATTGTGCAATCCACCAGCTCTGCATCGCTCCGCTGCCCTGCGGCCGGCGGGACCGCAGGAGGCGACAGCTGCTCGGAATACAATGGCTGTTTTGGCCACTGAAGCACCGGCGGCAGCCCCGGCGGCTCCGTGGGCAGAGGAGGGGGCGCCCCCGCTGGGGCACGGGGCTGGATGGGTAGCATGGCCACGAGCAGTACGGGCGGTGCTGCGTGGATGTTCTCCGGTGGGGGCGGGCAAGGTGTCTTGCCAGGCAGCGGTGACGGGCTGGACTCACAAGGCAGGGAATTCTTGGCCTCTTGCAATGGAAAGAGACCCACTGCCACTCCCGTGGAACCCGTGCTGGGCTGGGTGACCTCCCGGCAAACAGTACTGTCCCTGGTTAGTATTTTTCACGGTTTGTAACAGAGAAATGCCTTTTTTCTCTGCTGAGTTTACAAAACTTATATTATGCTTTTGTTCTTAAGTTTCTAATATTAAAAGTACATGTGTCCAGGCTAGGCTCGCATCAACAGCTGCTCTGTTCGATTGTACTGCTGTCCATATTTGTTTCCCCAGCATGTCCCATTCATCAGAAGAAAAACAGAAAATGTGCTAATTTCTACGACTTTACTTCAATTACTGTCACCCTTCCAGTGTTCTCTGAATCATAAGGCTGGTGTTGCCATCTTCCTTGAGCAGAAAGATGATGGCTTCTGTGTGTTATCAGTGTCCGAAGTCTACACAAGAAGTTTGATGTAGGAGATTGTTGTTGTTATCTTTGAGTCTAATTAGGACTATTTTACATATTTTCTCACTCCAACATTCTTCTGAGTCATTGGTATCCAGGTATTGTTCAAAAGTTGTCCAAAACCATCCCCCAACCTCAACAGCCATCAAGGCTGTCATTTGCTACACTATCACAATGTTGCTTTGTCAGGCCTCTATTCTATGTAGTAGTCCTCGAAATGAAGGTGAAGAAGGGTGGGAAAGAGTTATTTCAGTGATAGGCAGTTCTTACAGCAAGGTAAAACACACCTTGTCCAAAGTGAGCCTTTACTAGTCTTGAGACCCTTCATAGTAAAATCAGTATGTTGTACCAGCAATAAGAAAATAAATAAAACATCTGAAAAGATGCAATCTCACAAGATTTGGGGAGAAGAAAAAGATACTTTTTTAAATGCAAAAACTGTCCCTTGTTAAATGTCAAGTCTTTTTCTTTGCAAGATGTGGGAACTAAAGTAGTTGTAGCATGGGAATATCAAAATAAAGAGGGGAAGAAACACAAAGAGACCCATTATGTTCAACTCTAGCAGCAGAAAAGGCTAAATACTTTAATAGAAAATTATAATAATCAAAAAAATACAGGCAGATATATTAATGACAGGAAAAGAGGATAATAATTAAATTCTAACAAACTTATGACAACCAACCAAGAAGAAAATCTGCGAAGATACTCAGGCCATTAAAAGTCAAAAATACATGTAATTTTTTCAGATGTTTAAAATAATGTTACAAACCCTCATGCTTTCTCCATCACAGTATATCAAGTTTCTTTGATGTTTTTTATGGGCTGAGATTCCTAATATCCATTTTTGGTAATTGCTGTCACAGTAGCAGATGTTTGATTTGAGAAACCAATTTGTTAAATCCTGAGTAGCAAATTACAGCCATACCTTACAGCTTGTTAAATGATTACCATAATCATATACTTATTCTTAGATGTTTCACATTTGGAACAGGTGAAATGTTTTGAAAATTTATTTTTTTTAATATGGACTTTAGCAAGCTGTAATGGACCATCTTATAATGAACAGATCAAACTTATTTTCAAATCATTAGCAATCAATTCATTTCCTGGTCACCATGATCATGCACGCATTTCAGTATTTTACAGTAAAACACTTTAAAACCATGTATTTATTGCAGGAATGTTGTTAAAAATCACAGATATTTCCAGAAATAAACTTTAGGAAACATGAGTAACTGAATAGCCATTTTCTATAACTAAATAACTGAAGATAAAAATACATAAGTAAAGGACTAGGTATGTCTGATCATATATATATATATATATAATAGTGTTGATAACAGACAGAAAGGCTAACATATACTTATGCATGAGTTTTGAAGATACCAATGAATCATCTAGATATTTCTTTGAAAGAGTTTCACAGGCACAGTTATACAATTCTAGTAACAAATTCCTAAAAATGTAGAGCGTATATTTCTCATCCAGAAATGACTTATCTTTGTAAGTTAAACCTGTAGGATTTCAACCTTTATTAGAACACTAGTGACATAAAAATAGGAAAAAAAAAATAAAGTTGTTTGAGATTATTAGAGATTAACTTTCCTGGTAATACTATCTGTGCTTATTGTATCATTTGTAAAAAATACAGAGAAAAATACGTGCAAAGGCACTGAAAGAAAAGCTGCTAATCTTCATTCAATAAAATAAATATGACAGAATTATTGTTTTTGTCTTGGAAAACCATTTCATTTTAAAATCATGGCTTTATATCTTTATGCATTTCCTTTGCATTCATAGATATATTAGGAGAGGCACAGAAAGAAGTAATAATGTGAGAACAAACTGAGTTCTTAAAAATAATATCTTATTAAGAAGATTTCAAAAAGTATAAGAATAATTATGATTTTTTTACTTGATTCTTCATCCGGTTCATGTCCCCATGATGTGTACAATCAATTGCCCTGAACACAACAGTACTTAATCACATGTACCTATTATTAAAATGACTGTACTCCAATTAAAGTTTATCTCAATTTAACTCAAAGAAGAAGAAAAATCCTGAAACACTCCTTTCTTCAGTGTACAATTTCAACACACATATCTGAATTTCAGAAAAGTAAAATGAAAATTTGAATGAAAATGAAACAGAATAATAAATTCATCTACAAATTGCAAAATTAACTAGTGTTGTCAAATTCAGGAAATCAAAACAGCATTGAAAATAACAGAATGCTGCATCCTGCAAAGATATAGAAGAAATATCAAAAATCATTTTTGAGTACAAGACAAATAAAACAATTTAATTGTATGCAATTAATTCTATAAATAATAAAATTTATTTAAGAAGGCAATTGTATAGCTGTTGTGTTAAATACTAGCTGTGATATCAGTTTCAAGTCCTGCACTTCTAGTCAGAAACAAAACGAAACAAAAAAGTTTGTTTCATCCTAAACTTAGGCTTCTCATAAGTAGACAAAACATTCTCAGCTTTCACAGAAAAGTTAAGAAAATCTTTCATGATCAAAGACTTAATCTCACATCATCAGCTGGAGTAATGAACACAAGCTGTTGAGAACAGAAAAAAAATCTTCCTAAATGCCTTTTTATCATCTCTTTTGCAAACTTCCAAGTATCTTCAAACTATTTTGTTCTATTTTGCTTTGCTATTATGCATTATATAAGGAAAAAAAAAATAGGAAAGACTTTGCTATTATATATAGATATACTGAAATTTCCTTTTGGAAAAATGGCAGAGTACATTTTGAGAGAATCCAGAAATCCTTACTTGATTTTTTTCTCAAAAGAGAAAAATCCAGTTAACCAGATTTTGCCTTTTGTCACCACATCTTGACAAAGATGATTATGATTGTCATAATCATGCAGGCTATTTTTTTTTCACATTATTATACAGTTAACTCATCAAAATGCCTAAGTATAGACAAACACAATTAGGACACCAATTCTCTTCAGTTTAATTTTTATGCTAGTGGTGTTCTTGTGCTAGTGTTCTTGCAGAAGCTGATTTGCCTAAACTGTTCAGGTTTTGGTGGTTTGGTTTTGAATTTCTGTTTTTCTTTTTCTGATATTGAAGCCTCACCTGCTTCCCTTTCTTCTATTATGAACCCTTTTTTTTTTTTTTTCCCAAAAAGTCATTTAGGCAAGAAAATCATAACGTTTTTACAAGGAGTTTATTCTTTTAAATATTTTTCTTTGCTTAGGATAATATTGAAAACCTTTTCAATACATAAATAAGCAAGTCAATGTAAAAAGTGTAATTATAGAAAAAGCTCTTCAATCAGTAGCTCAGGTGCCCCATTTTTTAAAAGTTTCACTGCCCTATAACTTTTAATTAAAATAATTAAAACGGGTCAGAATTATTTAATATTTTCTAGAACATTCACAGACACATTATGCATCACAAACTATTAATTTGCAGAGAATATCTGGATATAAACACCTGCCTTTGGATACAGGTCTTTCATAAATATATGGCCCTAGCAGCCTGTGACTTCACATGTG
This sequence comes from Dendrocincla tyrannina, assembly GCA_035047865.1. Taxonomy (NCBI): domain Eukaryota; kingdom Metazoa; phylum Chordata; class Aves; order Passeriformes; family Dendrocolaptidae; genus Dendrocincla; species Dendrocincla tyrannina. Next base: position 74,367,963 of record JAWWMP010000001.1, read on the forward strand.
AAAGTCAGTGAAGAAAGATGGATATATGATAGACTATGAATTAAGAGTATATTTTATCTGATTACTGATAAATACTGAACACATATATATTTTCAGAAAAGGCCTTCTAAACAAAAAGATGCACTTCAAATCTTAGATTTTTAGTTCCAAAATAATCACTAATAAAGCAGAGCTTTCATGATCATGTAGGCCTTTTCTTTAACTCTCGTATTATTTTTACTTCTAACTTGCTTAAAAGACTTTTACCTTTTAGGTTTGGGTGTTTAGTTTTTGGGGTTGGTTTGTTTGTGTTTGCTTTGGTTTTGTTTGGTTTGGGGGATTTTTTCTTGTGCATTTGGATGAGGATTTTGATTTTGTTTGTATTGTTGTTGCTACTATCTTTGATTTTTATTTTGCTTATGTTGCATATATAACATTGCAAGTAAACAGACATTTTAAAAAACCTTTCATCCTCAGTATTCAAAATGTAACAAATTTAACAAATTACTTTAATCCCTTCTTTTCATCATTGCTGTGTGAATTCTTTTAGTGAATTTATACATGCTTAATATAAATAATACCTCATCATGAATGTCAGTTGTTCTTCATATGGCTTCCCCTCAAGGCTCTTCACCATCTTCATTGCTCTCCTTTGGACGCTGTCTAATGGTTTAATATCTTTCTTATATTGCAGTTCCCAAAACTGCACGCAATATTCAAGGTGAGGCCACCCCAGGGCAGAGCAGAGCGGGACAGGATAATCCCCTCCCTTGACCAGCTCATGATGTTTTGCCTGATGCCCCCCAGGACACAGTGGGCCCTCCTGGCTGCCTGGGCACTGATGATTCATATTCAACTTGCCATCAACCAGGACCACCAGGTCCCTTTCTGTGTCACTGCTTTCCAGCATCTCATTCCCCAGTCTGTAAGTTACTCCAAGGTTGCCCCATCCTAAGTGCAGAATCCAGCACTTTCCTGTGTTGAACTCCATACGGTTGGTTATTGCCTAGTCCTCTAAATCATCAAGGTTTCTCTGCAGGACCTCTCTGCCTTCGAGGGAGTCAACAGCTCCTCCCTGTTTTGTGCTATCTGCAAACTTGCTTAGCATCCCTTCCAGTCCTGTGTCCAAGCCATTTATGAAGATGTTGAAGGGCCGAAGACGCAGCTCTGTGGAACCCCATTAGTGACAGGTCACCAGTCTGATGTTCCCAGATTCATTATTACATGCATAAGAAGAAAATCACTGATGACTCTGTTTTGTATAAGTCAGTAAAAATTAAAGGTCAAATAAATTAACAGGGTGGGAAGGGAATGTTTTTATATATGAAAGAAAACAAATATTATTGATGGGAAAAAAAAAAAAGCCAGTATGTTCCTGAGACAACACAAGTTCAAGTTGAAATTATTATTTTTATGAATTAGAATAGGAAAGAATGTAAAATCAAGCTAAAAGAAAGGAAAGATGTAACCTGATTAAAACCTCATTGTAAAAAGTCAGAGTTTCTAAAATAAATCCTTTATTAAAGTAGTCACTGAATATAGAAAAGTTGAAGTTGGAAGAGACATCTGAAGGTCATGGAGTCATTTTAACCTATATCTGCCATAATACAAGGCAACATCAGAATTTATACAAATAATAATAATAATTGAAATATAATGAATATATAACAATAAAATAGTATTAATGAATAATTATTAATAACAAGATTGTTTGCTGTAGTCTCAGTATTAATTTATTTATTGTATAACTATTGTAAGATTTTTGTTAACTTAACTGTATGAGAGGACCGAAATTACAGACTAAGCAATATATGCAAATTGTCAGAATTTTCCTCACTGCTTTACACATCATTGTTTCTTTTGTGATTACATGTTAATGAAACTTTCTTGGTATTTATTATTGTCTATTTTTTTTTCTCTACCATGAAGTCATCTAATCACCTTTTCCCATCTATTTCAGATTTTTCCAATTCTATATTCACAATCTCTTCCTACTTCAGTGGGGTTTTTTTTGTTTTGTTTTTTTTGTTTGTTTGTTTGTTTGTTTTTGTTTTTTTTTTTAACTCATACCACAAAGTCCAAGAAAAAAAGAGCAGGCCAATGTCTGGGTATGTGTCAAATACTCTATTTAGTGGCAGTAAGAGAAAGAAAATTATATGTTTCTAAAGATACTATAAATCCCGAAATTATTTCAAATGCACAAAGGTGCCTGTCTTCAAGTGAATATCTTTCACTGAAGAGTAAAAACCACAAAAACTTAAAGCCTACATTGGTTCACTGTGATTGCAGTAATTAATAGAAAAAAAAAAGGGTGATTGAGCACAGATTTGCAATAACTAGCTCAGTATTAAAAAAAAAAGAAAAAGAATTGAAAAAAATCTCTATTACTATAGGAAGTTGGGAAAACATTTATTATGTGCGTCATTTTAATTTTCTTCACCTGGTTTCTACTAATAATTACTCTTCAAAATAAGTTGCCAGTCAAAACAGGTGCAGACCAGTCATGTGTGCATTCTTAAGTTTCCAGGAATGTCATGAAAATGCTACCAGTATTCCAAGCCACTTCTGTCAGAAACAAATTTTTCAGTGTTCATTGTTCACCCTGTTACGATCTTTTGGAAATGTCTTCCTTTGGTCTTAATGTACGACCCTTCCAGTTACAGGAGACATGAAAGAAATTTAGAAATGTCATGCTGCTTTCATACTCCATGTATCCCTTATAGTTTTTCTAAGTGATTAGCAGTGACTTTGATCACCTTAAAACTTACTGGATAAAATATTAATAATGCTGATCTACTTCAGTATTAAAAGCTTCAATTTAAAAATTCCCGTGGTCAGAATGCTGAAAACCTCAATTCACAGCAGGAAGAAAATTTTCTGATTATATGTTCCTCTTCAGTTCCAATAATTTAGACTCAGAGATTTTGTACTGAATAAAATAAGTCACGAAAATTAGGAGGCTATCATAATAAAATCAAAATAATTTTATAGCAGAGCTAAACAGAAACATTTTTTATGTGCTTATAGAAGGTTATGTGGAGAATTAAGGTGTTTTTTTCTAGCCAAAGTCCCCAGAGTTATGTTATTCTGAAGACACCCTTACTTACCTGCAATGTCAAAGTTCTCCACAACAATTTTAGCAGAGTTACTCTGAAAGGCAAATTCTGCCCCCAGATAATTTAAAGTGCACTACCATGATAAAGAATATAGCAAAGGGATAGATCTAATAACATTCCAAGTTTCCATAGTACAGTCAAATAATTAATTTCCCACACAGAAAATTAATATTCTATTAGGAATAAATACTCAGATATTTGTTCATTCAAGAGAAGGCGAGAATCTCAGACATTCAGATCTCGAAAGCAGGGAAGGATTCTCAGGGTATCTGTTATAGGCCGACCACACCTGACTGGGCCAAGAGCCAACTACAACCCAAACAGATGCAGTGGGCTATGGCCAAAGATGATAACGCAGGCAGAATCCGAGACATGATCCTTGGCAGGGGTGATAGATCAACAGATGACAGAAGAAAGATATCTACAAATGCTGGAGATGTGTAGCAAGTTATCAATCTATTTGATTGACAGAGTGTGTTGATACCTGAATTTGAAACCCACCGAATTATAGTGACCCAGGGAACACTGTCAAGCTGCTGTATAGTATATGTAGAGGGAGGCTGGCACATGGTGTCAGAGCTCAGGCCTGCCACCTGAGACATAAATACATGGAGTGCTGTGTCTCCTCAGGCTGTGCTATTTCAATTCACTGGTGTGGTGACTGGGACAGGTCTCAGCTAACTATTTCTGTGCACGTATGTGTGTGTATATGCAGGTACTTGTAAAACTTTCACATCTTCTCTCTTGCCTGGCCCACTTCATAAACTGAGTTTAGTAGTATCACATTATTTGGTGTTTCTTTCTGCCCCCATGACAACGTAACCTATCACTTCTATTTCCACTGCCCTGACTTCATCTTCTGGGAATTACTGTAGTCTACTGTGATAAATAGGACAGGAATTCAGTTAATTTAATATGAAACTAGAACTCCTAATGAAATGTTGTTCTATTATCAATTTAATTTAGGCTTAGAGGCAGTTTTATACCTGCCATATAAATGAGTTATACAAATTTCTGGATTTGTCTGGATAGTTTGAAGTACGGTGCATCTTCTATTTCTTCAATATCATTCCAGTAAAGTTAGGAAAGCAGCCTCCCTTTGCATAGGCATTGTTTTGCTCTGACAATCAGAGGAGATAAAGAATCGACAGACATCTCCCACAGATAATTGTCGGAGAACACTGTTTCAAAGACTGCCAGAAAAACCAGGATGAACAGTTTATCAATGCCAGAAATGGACAACTAC
>JAWWMP010000001.1:74378055-74417574 GCA_035047865.1 Dendrocincla tyrannina
TTGTTGTTTGTTTTTTTTTTTTTTTTTTTTTCCTTTTAGTGAACCAAATAACTGCAATATATGTAATGAATTTTAAAAAAAATAAACATCTGGGCATTTGCGTAATACAACCTAGAAAATTTAAAGTGTAAATATTGAAGTATATATATATGACATTTAGTTACACCACATGACCAACTCTTAAGTTTTTTCATGGCTAAGAGGGTATTAGCTTCCTTAGAGAGTCTCTGCATCTGAGGGATTTAAATATTTCTGAGGTTCCAGATTTAAAAGGCAAAGGAAGAAGTTGCAATTGTTACTGTTGTGTAACCCTCCAGGTAGCTTGAAAATCATTTCCTCTGTGCAGGGCAGAGAGGATGTTTATCTGTTTCAAACATGAACTTTAAGGTATTCAGGGGGTTTTATGTTTCTGAACAAGATGGCAGCTGCCATAATAATACATTGTATGAATGTACTGTCTGAATTGCTACAAAAAAAAGATGTTCTCCACATCTTGTTCAATACTCCTCATAATAAGGAATAAATCCTCTTAATAATGGTCTTATTATGGAGCTTGGTTAGAGATTTGTAAATTCTATTTGACATCTAGAAAGGTATTCAGACTGTTCTTACATTAAAAATTCTCAAGAAAAAAAAGAGAATAATATAATAAGAAACCTAATTTTAAACAATGCATTGATTATTTCTTTAAGCTGAAAATTAAATCTCAGCAGGAGGTAGAAATTTGCTATGTACTCCTACACTGAGGGAGTGTAGCCAATGTTTTAAAAAGTTCAAAGTACTCAAGAGCAGTAAAATAAAAAATAAAAATTCATGCAAGATAACCTACTTTAAGTTTTCCTCAGTATCCTAACTAAAAATACTATTTTGTGCTAAAACACAAAAATATTGTATTTTTTTCAAGCAATACTAATATGCAGCACATTTCAAAAGATAAATCCAAAAGGATTCATTTGTTGGGGGGTTTGGCTGCTTTTCTTTTTCTTTTTTTTTTCTTTTTGTTTGTTTGTTTGTTTGTTTTGTGGGTGGTTTTTTGTGGGGTTTTGTTTGTTTGGTTGGTTGTGTTTTGGGTTTTTTTTTGTTTGTTTGGTTTGGTTTGTTTGTTTTGGTTTTTTTTTAATTGAGTTAGCTAGAACCATAATATGCAGTCTTTCATTTACAATATATGGAGCAGAATATAGACACATGAATACATTAGTTTCAGCAGAATATCCTTCATTTTCAAAAGCACAAGCACAAGACCAACTTGCTTGAGTGAGTTTAATTCTATATAAATTCAGTTCCCATAAGTTTAGTTCCCAGACTGAGGTTCCACCTACAATTACAATGCTGAGGATATTCAGGACTGTGATACAGACTCTACAATAATCTATCAAGCAGGATGCATCATAGATGGTCAAAATGACATCACATACCTTCTCCAATGTGGTGATTGGATTACAAAGTTTGCTTTATGTAGATGTTCCAGGTGGTTAATTTCCCCTTATACACAATGATGTGAGCTTCAAAGCTCTGTGCACTTCATTTCTGTGACGTGTTTTCTTCAAGTCTCATTTGCATATCTAGACACCCTTGTGACATAAGGATTTTCATGACATTACTAAAAATATTTCTTAATGCAATTTAAAAGCCAAGGCACCTGTACATCTCTGTGAATATCAAACTAAGAACTGCTGAGCTGGAAATGTCTTTTCCCCAGGTTCTGCTTTCAGAGTCAATATCAGAAAGACATAGTTACTAATGCATATTGGCCTTTCCTTTTCACCATTCTAATGCTTGGATTATGCATTTCCATCTGCTCTACCGTGCCACACTCTAAAAGCTTATATAAATTCTGTTATTGTTTTCTTTTTCTTGGCACCATTTTTAACTCAGAGGCTAAATTAGAAATATTTTGTGTATTTGTAAAGTAGTGAAAATCAAATGTAATCTTAGGACATTAATTTTGGAGATGTCCTAATGTCCTAATGTAAGACAAAAAGCAAAGACAGCAGGTGCAGACAACAGTATGCAGATATCTGAAAATTGCTACTGAACAGTGATCAGTCTTCACAGCGGTTTAACTGATATAGTTGTCAGGCATGTATATGAAGAATTTACCTACTAAGTACACCTTTAAACATTTAAAGCTATCTAGCTGCTAGATTCCAATGCAGCACAAATTTCACAAGTGGGTGAAAGGCATATAGGCCTTGACAAAATTTCTCTTCATCAGTGCAAAGGCAGATGAACAATTTTCTATTCTTCCTCCTTTACCAAATATATCAGCCACTCTTAAAGAAAGATGATACTGCAAAACTTTTAAACATTAGAGCATGAGGTTATTTAACATTCATGAAAAATGTGGGGAAAACCCAGCATACCAGAAAACCTCTGTAGAATAAATGTACTTTTGAAAGTCCATGAGTTTTTAAGTAGAAATCTCTTGGTCAATAAAACTATTTGAATTATATACATTTCCACTTCACTTTCACTCACTGTTAGCATGCTAGGAACATTTACCAGTACCTGAAAAGGGCTCCCTTTTCTTAAATATGACTAAGTTTTAATGAAACAGCTGTTTTGTCTCATACACTAAAATTACTCATTTATATTCATAACTTACTTTTTTGGAGTCCTTATGTGAGTCACTAAGAACACAGAACTCCAGACTCATACCATACTATTATCAGAAAATCACTGCAACCTACTTAGGCTGTGCTTAGTAAGGGCTTCTTAGGGATCAACATCAGCTGCATGTGGCAGATGATCTTAGCACTTCACCAAATCATCAGCAATCCTCCTCATCCCCTCAGTTTTCTTCATAAGAGTTAGGGAAGTACGTGTACCTGTGAACAGTCAAAGAACTTGCTTTCCCCTTGTTAAAGTGGCAAAATAGCAGATTCCAACATGCCCAGGCTTCTGCCTTAACAGTAAATATATTTACAGACAGTCCCCAAATCTTTTTTGTTATTAAATGCAAACACATAATCAGCTAAAACCCAGTAGAGTTCTGTTTTTCTCTTGTTCATGTAAAATTCTGAGATAAGATCAAGAGTTACCTACATATATAATGAAATAATCTGTGAAAGAGAACATCAGGTCCTGTCAATGTTCTCAAACTAGTGCAACCAGTCCTTTTTGAAATAGACAGCATTTAAGCAATCACTTAGGAATATACAGTTTCAAAATACATATATAGCAAAAAGAACTTTTGCAATCTTGATTTCTCAACAAAAATTTAGTGACTTGACAGAATCCAACTTGTATTATTTGAGCTTCATTTTGGGAAGGGTTATATACTATAAATCTTTCTTGAGTTGTAATTTCCTAAGACCTTCAAAGACTTATTCTATGTATGAAAAAATACAGTAATCATGAGTATTAAAGAATAATTGATGTGAATATGTTTTAAAGAAAAATAAAGTATATGTTGACAAAAAAAAAAAAAGTCTTCGAAGAATTTCTACAAAGTCAATGCCTTTTTTTTTTATTATTATTTGAAGTATCAAAGTTTGTCCATGATTCCTTGAATAACAGGTGACATCCTGATAACATGCTTGCTCTTTTTATCCTGAGTAAAGCTTTCAGGCCAGTACCTCAAAGTGTGTCCTAGTTGCATCCTGATTCTAACTCACTACAAAGTGTTTGATCTTTGATCCTGATATTCTACAGAATGTCTTTAACTGCAGTTGCTTGTATAATATTTGCCAATGGAATGTTCTACGCTACTGTAAGACAGATCTGAAATAGTGTTCAAATTACTTCTCGGGGTTTTTTTTTTTTTATTCTATTTTTTTGTCTACAGCAACCAAATGAGCAAAAAATGCTGTGCAAACATAACTTGCATGCTTGTTGCAAACGTATGGATTCTAGATTGCTTTTTCAGCTAGTATTAGCTAGCTTCACTCAGACTTTTGTCTTACAAGGGTGTTGTTAAAATTCTAGGCATACTCAAGAGTTCTTGCTAGTGTAGTCTTATGGTGCTTAATAAATTTATACGTATTTACATCTCACAGCAAATTAATTTATTGTAAGCAATCAAATTTCATAGCGAATGAATTTACTCTCCCTTCTCTTTTTTTTTTTTTTTTTTTTCAATCTAGGTATCAGATATAAACATGCTTGACGGAAAATGAACATACTGATGCTTTAAATACTGAAAAGTACTGCCATATGAACAAAACCTTCAGGGAAACCATCAGTGAGTTTGTCAAAGAGTTGGTTTTGTTGCCAAGATACCTACTCCAGCTTCTCTATTACTGGGAATTATACTGTCAAATCATGAGAAACTCATATTTTTCGAGATGCCAAGCAAAACCCTTTCCACCAGACATTTTATGCTTGAATAAAAATACTGTAAATAAAACTCACTGACTTCTGCTTGTTTTATATGCATAGTCAATGCTAAAACCTGTTTACAGGAACTCTGAGAAGATATAAAAAGGGCTATTTTTTCTTTTTTTTTTGCCTCATTGGGAATACTTTTCTCAAGGGAATATTTACTATAAAACATTCTTAAAAGATACTGTTCTAAATTCCTGTGAAATTTTCTAAGCAAGTATTTTGGCCAGTTCATGGTCTTCCTCAGGCTCAAGGGCCAGTAAAACTTGAATCCACTCCTTATGATTTTTATATTTTGAGGATCTATGAAGCATTTTCTATCAAAGTCTCTTTTCCCTTTTCAGCTTCTGAGGAGCTCCATAAACGTGGTGTTAACAAGAGTATTTTCTGCCAATTAGTATCAGCAGGGCATTTGTCCTTTTCTTGCCTGAAAAACAGTGAAAAAAATATAGAAGCAGCCTGAGAGTTTGGCAAGTTTTGCTGGAATTGTTTAGAGGCTATTACAGAATTTATATACTAGTACCTTTGTGTACCTGGCAAGCTCAGTATCTAGGAGATAAAAGAACGCACCTGGCTTTACAAGTAAACTTTGTAAAATGAGTATTCTTATTGTTTCTTATCAATAGCTTTGCAAATGACATTCAGAAAAAAATTTGCTCTCCAATTTTATTTTTAAGTCAATTAAATACACACCTAAATCACTTTGAGTCATCATAGATCTGAAATCCCGAAAGGTTCTTGTTTTCCAGCACGGTTGTCAGAAAGCGTTGAAAATTTTAAAATTGCCTTGTTTTAGTAGTGTCTGCCTAGTGCTGTGCACTATAAGCTCCAGAAACCTTAGGATTTGATTTAACAGCATTTTGTACTAAACAAAAGGCAAAGTATTTGGAGGATGTTGGATTCCAGCAAAAATGTGAACTCTTTTCAGGACTATTGAATTTTACTGTGTAATGGTATTTTGAATAATTAAATAAAAATATTTTTACTTGTTTTTCAACATAATAAATCAAAACCTTTAAAATGTTTCAAAATGTGTGTGTGTGCGTGTGTGCATGCATGCGTGCATGTGTGTGTGTGTGTGTTTAGAGATTTGTCATACAGTGGGCATGTGTTAAAAAGTCCACTTTGTTTAATGTGTTGATTTCCATTTGTGAGCAGTGTTGTAACTTACTGTGCTGGTTTTAGCACGGGTAGAGATAAATTTCTTTACAGTAGTGAGTAAGGGTAGTGTTTTGGAACTTTGCTGTGTTGTTAATGCAGAGATACTTTTGATATTGATGAGAGGTACTTACAGGGAGCCAAGACCTTTCCTTCTCCTCACCCCACCCCACCAGCAAGGAGGCTGGGGGTGTGCAAAAACTTGTGAGGAGAAACTGGGTGGAAAGAGGATGTATTTATAAACAAGTTTCCTCCTGTCCTTCAATACAGGCTGTTGTTGCCAGGCAGTTCATCAGTTTTCTGCTTTTCAGTAAGTTCTGTGCGGTTCCACATGGTCCCTGAAGTTTATTGGTGAGTGCTTTCAGTACAGGTTTGCTTACAGGTTGTCTGTTGGCTAGTCAAGTAAATCAACAAGGTCTATTGGGAGAGCGTATCAAGAAACTGTGTAACCGCTTTTCTCTTAGTTAATCAGAAAAATGAAACTGTTGTCCCAAGCCAGCCAGAACAGCATATGAAGAAATGCATATGTGAACAATCCCAGCATAGAGTATGAGAACTAAACGTCCAATAAGAGAGTGTGGGTTTCCATAAACTTCAAAAGAATAGTGACAACTTTTACAGAAGCTTTGAGTACAACTGATTGAAAATGTAATTGGAAAATATTTTATCATCTTGAGAGAGCAAAAGCAATAACATTAATTACAAATTTCTTCAATACATTGCAAATTTCTTAAGCAGAAGGCTGAAAATTAAGAATTAATAATTCACAACTATTATGTTCTTTTCAAGAAATAAAATAATTAAGGCTATGAAGTCTATTTTCCAGTAATGATAAGATGATGAACTTTTGTTCATCAATAAAACAATAAGTATATGAAATTATGTCAGCAGTATTATATATCTTTTGAAATAATAAAGAAAATTAATAATTTGCTATATATTAAGAATGAAACAAGCTTGTTAGGGGGAGTGGTGGGAAAAGTGATAGAAAAGCTTTCTCATTTAAGCACATCACTCAAAATGTAACTAAAATGCTCTCTCGCCATGCTGAAGTAAGAAGACAAGTGACCTATTTTACAGCAAGGTAGCTCCCCTTGCATCTTGCCAAGAATGAGGATGGAATTCATTTCACTTAACTTTATCTATACAGAAGCTGAATATCTCATGTAAACTGAACATACAGGATGCTTTTATAATCAGTGACAACAGACACAGTGAGTTTTTCTTTCAGCTTCTTTCGTTCTTTTACCTCTATTAACAAATTGTGACTAACTGACATGCTGTGGTTAAATTTCAGAAAAATAGCGTTGTTTGATGTGATTGCAACCATCAAAAGCCTCCACATCTGTGTGTTCACCAGTGTTGCAATTATGTAATGGTCCAAAAACTGCTTTCAGTTTTGATAAAGAATAAACAAGTCATTTTAATACTCTGCCCTTAAATCATATAGTGAAAACGGAGCAAATGTGTAATATTTGTGTGCATAATATGGTAAAATTTCTGTCTGACTTCTCTAAGAGAACAGTTTATGCCTTCAAATATAAACATTAATAATCCTAATAATACTTCTTCATTGTGCACCTGTACTAATTTTCATTTAAGACCTGGGATCCAGAAATCTGAGGAAATGAGTAGGCCACCAAAATGCATTATTGAACTTATGTGTAAAGAAACCAAAGAGAAAAGTAAATCAATCACAAATAACAAAGGATAATGTTTTGAAATACTTTAACACTACAGATGAAAATCATGTCTTAAAGTTTGCTGTCCCTCAATGGCAACAAAGGATAGCAATCTGAAGGAATCAAAGGATAAACTTACAATGATTGCTAGTATTGCTAGTGCAAGGCTCCATAAATTGTTTATTTTCAAGAGTGAATTACAAATGAGATATAATCACTCTGTTTGGTTATTATGCTTCCTAAATAACTCTTCAAACCCTTGGTCTGAAGCAGTTAAAGAAGTTAAAGCAGTAGAACTTGCAGAGACAAAAGGTTTCATGAAATCAGTTGTCAATATAAGTGAGCCACAAATAAATGTTGCTGGAAAAAAAAACAAAAACAACTAATTTTTTTCCGCCAAAATGAGCAAGTCATAACATGTACTGCTATTTGGACTTAGAAACCAATAAAAGATATATGAGGAAAATATATATATTGCATAGCAAAAGGGAATGGAAACTGAATACAGAAGAAAGAAATAAGAAGTATGTGGCTAAGGTTTCAGGGGAAATCAGGTTTTGTCATTGTCATTATTCAGGTTTTACCAGTTCTACCACATATGGAAGAGTAACTTTCTTATATGATAATCAAATGAGAGCATCTTTGTGTATATAAGGTCTTCTCCTTTCTTCCCCTAGGCTAAACTGTATTTGGTTTTGCTTATATGCATGTCTGATGTCTAATATTTTTAAGTCTCCTTTCTCAGATAAGGGTAAAAAAAAAACCAAACAAAAAGGCTACCTTAATTTCTTTCCATTTTCTCTCATTTTGCTTATTTTCTTAATATAAAGTGATATTTCTATCATTAAGAAACAGGTATAATTTTCTTTTTTGCAATTTTAATTTTGCTGAATTTCCAGGTTGCATTTTCTTCTTTGTACAAGATAACATTAAGGTATGATCAGAAATACTCGTTAACTTCTTGCCACTGTGAAGGAAGGAAAATTAAACAACATAACACTATTAAGTTCGATTTATGAAGTGGGACGAGTGGGAGATGTTCTGTGTCAACAAAAACTTTGCACCTTCACTGTCATACACACCCATACACATGCACACACACACATAGCACTTTCCAGCTCATTAAGACAGTAACACCACCAGGAAGTGAGCCTAGAGACAGGTAACATCCACTCCCTCTAATGTCTATGTCAGTATCTGTGTGGGGCTTGGCACCTCAGGACCTCTACTTCTGGAAATGTTGGATGTCTGTGTGACAATGTTTCCCCTGTCTCTGTGACTGTGTGGGTATAAGAGTGCAAGACATTCCAGAAGACGTTTTACGAAGAGATTAGAGCTTTCCCAGAGAGAGTTTTAGAAGTTTTCTCCTCCGGCATTCCAGAGAAATGCTCTCTGGTATGAGAAAAGCATATGGCTTTGTAGATATGTTTAAGGATCCCACAGAGGTGGGGTGGGGGATGATAAAAGACCTGAAAAGAACAGAGAGTGTGTCTTTCCCCAGGCCAGGTGTTTGAAATGCCATTAAGGTTAGTGTTCTTTAAGTCTAGTGTACTCGACTTTGGGAAAAAAAAAAATCCTACAATACTTCCACTCTCTGTGGGGGGACCTGCACATTATCTCTTCACAGTGGATTTATACCCAGGTGTTGACATAGGCTGTCAACCAAATCAGTTCTTAGTGATATCATAGTATATCTTTCCTTTCAAGTAACATCCTAATGCTTTCAGGACTAGTCTTTAGTGATAATCATATAGTTCAAGGGAAATGCTATCACTCAGTGTTAATTTGAGGAATTCACACTATAGTTCTACATACTATTTCATATTTCCAAACTGATGTCAAGATTAACACAGGTTTTCCCACGCAGTGTTGCACTATGCCATTAGACTCACCCACATTGCTTTGATGAAGGTTCAGTTTTGCATTATTATGTCATAGTTTTAGTAGAGCTTTCTGCAAAAATACCTATAAACATAGTTATATTTGCTTTTAGATTCTGCAGAAACCATGTGTATGTACATCTTGTGGCAAGCAAATGCATGTAATCTGTACACAGTCATATTAGGACTTGAATATTTTAAGTTTATGGACCTTTTTTAATATATAAATTCAGAGCATATTGTCACTTAGAGAAGAGCCATAGAAACATGCTTTGGATGAATAATGTGTTTTGTTTCTGTTTCTACTATACTGCTGTTCAGATACCTCGGATTGATACCAATACCAACATTTGTAAAAAGGGAAAAAAATGAAAACTACACATATTCTTTTTTAAAGAACAGAAATCTTCCAGAAATTATGATGCATGCACACAGATACTACAGAAAAAGCAAAACACACTTTTGAACAACTTCTTAGTTCTCTATAGTTGAAAGCTATTTTTATTTTTTGTAGGTAAAAATGGAAACATGGAGACAAGAAAAACACTCAGTAGTAATTCCAACAGAGTAGCTACCTATTTGATCAGAATAAGTATTTAATTGAGACAATATCTAAATTGAGTTTTGAAGTGGCAAATAAATAAAAAATAATAAAGAAAACACAAAAAGACTGACACACATCTTGATTACTAAAGATTTATGGAATGAGACTCAACTCACATAAAATCAGACACATAGCTGACCTAGCCTCTCTAGATGGGATTCCATTGCCTATATATATATACGCATATATATATATGCATATATATAGTGTCATTTTTAATTTGCTGTAGTATTTCCCCTGCGTTCTGTCATGACTTCATCTGAGCTCATGTTTCAGAGCCTTACCTGCTATCCTTATGAAGACATTTCAGGTACTCCAAACTCCAAAGTTTAAATAATAACTAAGCACTGTGGGATTTTTAGTTTGGGCTATTGGGTGTGTGGGGTTCTTTTGTTTGTTGTTTGTTTGTTTTGTATTGTTGTTTGTGGGGTTTTGTTTGTTTGTTTTATAGCTGTCAGAACATCATGTACATTTGAGAAGGATAATTGTTTTGAACCATTTTAAATATCTGCTTGAGGAGGATGACATTACAAAGGCTATTCTTTGACCAATACAACTGTAGTTTTTATTTTCCTTTCATAAACATACATGAAAAGGGAATCCAGAACTTATTTCTGAAAGTTCCAAAGTAAAAACTACACTTGTCTTATCTTCAAAATAATTCCAGACAACTTAGTTTTAGCAGTAATATCAGAAGGATATATTTTACATATGGTGGAACCTGAGAAGAAACAAATATATTCCAACTCCTTCTTGCAGAAAAATATTACTATTGAGCTCTGCCAAGGATCCTGAAGCTTTAAAAGTCTGTTTTTCAGTCTGTTAAAGTGTTTATTTAAGCATTGTTATGAAAACTAATTTGCAAGTGTTTCAAAAGTCAGGTTATTATAATAATTTTATTAAACAAGTAACTAAATCAGGTGAAGGTTTTTTGTTTGTTTGTTTGTTTGTTTGTTTGTTTGTTTGTTTTTCCCACTAGCTATCAGAGGAAAAAAAAAAAGGTTTCAGAAGGAGATGTTTGTCCTTCTTCAACTGCCTCCCTATTTTAGCAATTGCATGGAAATTACTGCTAAGGACATTTTTAAAAGAGTATTATTCTCACATTTCCCCTAGGTTTATGTTCCCTTTTGTGTTTGTCAGACATGCGACTTGCTTATTGTTGTAGAATCTCTCATTTCAATCTTATCTCCCTTGGAATGGAGACTGGTCTCTAAATCCCTGAGAAATAAACGCATTAATAATGATTTAGCATGAGTGAGTAAGAAAATAAGAAGATCATTCCACTGTCAAGCTATAGAAGAGTTGAAATCTGTAATTGCTGTTTCACATTATGTCGAACCTTTCACATGATTGCCTTAAAAACTTCCTTATTTTCTTCCTTCACGTTTCAGAGGAGTTGGATCTCTTTGGTATTAACGCTATGCACAGAAAAGTCCAAACATCAGTCTGTAACTTTATGAGTTCTCTACTTATTAATTCTTGTGTTAAGAAGACAGTATTTATATTCTGAAATTAATTGAAAAGTTTTCTCAAAATTTCCCATCTCCTTCCACATATTTTTTTCTGAATAATGACAGAATCTAATTAAAAAAAAAAAAAAAAAAAAAAAAAAAAGACAGTAAAATATGTTAAAAATTAAAATTTCTAAAAGTTCTCAGACATATTAAAGGGAAAGCAAGCCATATACAGTGAAAAACAAGTAATTTTTTTGTCTCATATTACTGAAAAAGCACAGGGAGAAAAATCTTGGTCTACATGAAAACATTTATTGAACAAGAATGACATTATCTTTTACCTCAGGTGAAAATCCAGAAGATAAGCTGTTTTTTTCCTATCAGTGGGTAACACAGCAGAATTCATTAATCAAGTTTCAGGATTCATACTATAAATGAATCTGCAGTATGGCAATGAAATATTTAAACTTTAGGATGTTCTTTTTAAGGAAGGCCAGTGTTAAAAACATGACAAGTGTGCTTGAATTAAAAGTGACAAGAGCTCAAACCCCACTGACAGCTATACAATAGCTTTTATTTCCAGGTCCTGGTGAGTACATTGTTCATTTTCACAGTTTCCTGGCTGATAGAGTTTAAAAAGGAATGCATGATCCACCTAGCCTAAGGTTGGCATGGATGGCATGTGTCCATTATTCTGATTTCTCTTCCCACTGCTTTTTTCACCTGAAAATCAGTGATTATATATTTATTATTTGGTTTATATTATTGTATATTTAAAAGGAAAGTGGTAATAGACTCTTCCCGACTCAGGGCAATGAAGATTTTTAGAGGGACGAAACAACTCTCCTATGAAGAAAGGCTGAGGCAGTTGTCCAGCCTAGAGAATAGAAGCTCCTGAGTGACCTAATTATGATCTTTCATTACCTGGGCACCTAAAAAAAGAATGACATGGAATTTTCACAAGGGCATGTAGTGGTAGGACAAGAGCTAATGGCTTTAGACTGAAAGAGGGTACTTTTGGGTTAGATACTGGGAAGAAATTCTTTCCTGTGAAGGTAGTGAGGCACTGAAACAGGTTGCCCAAAAAGGTTCTGAATACCCCTTCAATGGAAGTGTTCAAGACCAGGCTGGACAGGGTTTTGAGCAACCTGGTCTAGTGGAAGGTGTCCATATCCGTGGAGGGGGTGGTTGGAAATAGATAATCTCTTAGGTTCCTTCTGACCCAAACTATAATATGGTTCTATGACTAAACTTTGTACATGGTTAGCGTGAATTTTTTCTTTTTTTTTCTTTTTGCTTTTGTGTCAGTCAATAGCTGGGGGGTTTGGTTTTGTTTGTTTGTTTATAAATATATCATTAATTTTTTTATTCAAATAAATCTGAGAAGCAATTACAAAGTGAAGTCAGATGCCACAAACACTTTACTACCTGCCCCTCCTCAGTTTTCCTTATCTTTAAAAAGAAATTGGTTTAGGAGTAGCCTTTTCTAAAAAGTAAACTTATTTTGAAAGATCTATTGCTTTCTTGTACTACTTAATGGGATTTTCTTGTTCCTGCTTAGCACTTGTTCTTAGACAGAAGAGTAACTACTCCTTAGTATTTCAGATTCTATTACTGAGAAAGACAGAGATAGGAGGAGACACAAAGAACACCATCTCTCTAATTTCCTAGGTCATCTATTGTTTTTCCAATCCTTTCAGTAAATGTGTATTGCCCAAAAACATTCATGTCTACAGTTCCATATTTGTTAGTGCTATCCTTGCTCAATGCAATAGACAACATGGCAAACAATATACCCAACCCCAGAAACAACTGCGTGGGAATTCTTTTCCTTAGGATTTGTTAGCATTCTTATCTTCATTTGAAGTGAATATATTAACTGTCCGTTTCTTTTCTTTCTTTTTTTTTTTTTTTTAGTGCTTTGTCTCTGACCAAGGTTCAATTGATTTATTAATTTCTCATCAATCTTAGTCTATTGTAGATTAAATTCTGCTTTAAATGCAAATTAAAATTCCATCTATCCTGAGCTAGGATGTTAAGAAATAGTTACGTTTGTTAATGAGCTGAACTAGATTGTTATCTGTGTCATTCTTTGTATGGTTAAGAAAGGGAAGAGAGAATTTAATGGTAAATATACCATTGCTACATCACACTGCTACCAATTTCTGTTTGGTCAGTGGTTTTATTTTCTGCAATTTTTTTTCTTCTTTCTTGTGATATGTTTGGCAAAGACTCTGCTTGGCTTGACTTTCTCAATTAATTTTACTAAAGTAGGAAAGAGACTGTTACCTACCTCAAAAAGGGACAGTTCGAGTAGTGATGTTTTACTGCCCAAGTTTGATTTGATGGTGAGACCAGATGTGAAGAAATGAAATGTGGAGAGGATTGCATTTGTAGGTGTTTCATCCATTTGATTATTGCAGAAAAGAAGAAATTGAGCAGTAGTCAGTTCCCCAGTGTTCTTGGGGGGAAAACTCTTAATGTACCGCTTCATGTGCTTTTTCTAAGCAGAACTTTCTTCTTTCTTTCTTTTTTTCAGAATGAACATCTACTAACAGAAGTAATCAGTTTTATGCCAACTAAACCTGCTATCTGTAGGTTTTGTTGGCATAACTAGAGAATCTTCCTTCTGAACTGAAATACTTGTTACCTAAGATATTTGACCTGTTCCAACAATGCTTTGATAGATCCTTGATTATATTCTTTTTTTAGCTATTGTGGAACAAAGACATTTTGATAAACTACAATGGGAAGTGTCTTAAATGCAATGTGTATCAATGTAATACAAAGTATAATAACATGAAAAGCAGACAACTTGATGACATCAAACTCGATCATATATCTTGACTCATAATAGCTCAGATAGAGTCATACTACAAAAATAGATGATTTATTCTATCCCAACCTTTATATGTTTCATTCTTATTTAATCCTATTAGATACTTATCTGACATTTACTACAGTAGAAATAAAGAAATTAAGTGTGGAAAAAATAAAACATTTATGCTTTGAATATGATAAGCCTGATTTAAAAAAAAAAAAAATAAAAAAAATAAATAAAATAAAAAAAAATTATTTTGTGTGTGTGTGTGTGTACCTGAAGGAACAAATACTGCTTTCTTCAACAAAAAGTATCAAATCCCACAGAAAGTCAAAGGTGGCATGGTTCTCATAGCTGGAGAAAATGATGGCTGATAAAAGATCTCCCTTCAGCACAGACTAAGTCCATGCCCTCAGAACCTATTGTGTGGAAACTGTAAGATTAAGGTAATTAAAACCAAACAAAAATCCTGAAAGAATTAGTTCTGCACTTTGCTGTTGACATGAATGGTGGTAGGATCAGCAGCCAGTTTAATGAGTTTACTACTACTTCTCTCTGAGGCAACAGCAGCATCCAGTGGCCAGTTAGGCTCAGCCTGGATAAGCTGCCTGTGGACTGTTTATGCAGAATAGTGTTTTTAAGTATTCTTGAGTTTTATCCTTTTGTGACAGGATTTAAGTTGGCAATATCGGCAGGTATGGTATGTCTTTGCATAAATTCTTTATAGATTTTAACTTTTGTTTTCCTCTGTGGTATGTGTAGCACTGATGGAGGTGAAAGAAGTCATTCAGGACAACTTTGTGACTTTCAGCTTTGCTTCATTAAGTATATGTTTATTGACACAAACACAGGTAAGCAATTCAGACTATTGTTTGATATACATAACCTGTGGGATCTTCAGGCTGAATCCCATACATAGACATTGTATGAGATGCAGTCAATCTATTGGAGAGTTGCCAGATGAAATATTATTTAGGGGTTATAAATACTGACTGTAAATAGAATTGCAATAGTCACCACAGACCATAAATGATGTTTGATGCTTTATGTGTATTTCCAGAGCGGAGAGAAATTTCTTGCTTCCAAATACATAGCATAGAAATATCCTATTCTGCATAGAAAAAAATATGAATATTAACTACAAGACACAGTGTTGTGTATTTGTTGTATTAAAGAACTTGTGTTCCACAACCTTGCATTAAGAAGATTACTCCAGGTAAATGAAAGTGGCTGAGAAATTACGTGATTACTTTTCTTTCTCTTAGCAGTATTTTACTTTCAGATTTCCCCCCCCCCCAACTTTATACATATAGCATCTGTAGACTGCATATCCATTCTGCAAAATGCAGTTATTCATAATGTGTTTTTGAGATGTCTTGGTGCAGAGTGTGTTTAATTCCTTGGAATAAGCACTGTGGTGATACAGTGTATGTATTTAGAGAAGAATCCTTAGAGAAGAAGGATTCTAACACACATGGGTGAATTTTAGTGCAAGAAACACAAAATATGAAAAAAAAAACCATGTGATCTCTTCACTGAGAATACTGTGCATGCATTTTTGTCTGTGTACATAGTCATAATTATTTGTAAAGTATTCAATGAAGAATTTAGTGATGGGTCATGAAAACTGAGAGTCCTGCATACTCCTTTTCTAAGCGGGCATGAAATATGACAACATCCATAAAGGTCACTATAGACAAATCACTTCAGTCCTCTGAAGTGACAGTATGTGTTCTGACCTCAGTTATGTGCATGATGAACCAAGACAAGATATAAGATAAAAGCATTTCGGAATATTGCCCTCACACAATAATAATACACAAATGTAGATACACATGTGCAAGCCTTATTGAATTGATCATGAAAATTTGTCTTTCCAACGATAGTTGTTGCCTCCTTTCTCCCTTTAAGAACTTTCCCCCCATACTTATTTCCCTCCATTTTGTGAGGATCTTCCTATATGCAATGTAACAGTGTCTAAATAGTTACACAGTTTTTTTTTTTGAGTCTGTAAGTGGTGACCTGCTCTGTGCAATTAATATTCATAGAGAGTAGGATAATGAGTAAAGGACAATGGGAGACTGTTTTGGGGAAGAACTAAAGATAGCAAAGAGATTCACTCTAAGTGTATGTTTGGGTTGGTTTTTGGTTGTTGTTTTTTGGGGTTTTGTTTTGTTTTGGTTTTTTTAATTGATAAAGTAACTGTGGAAAAGTTGAGTTTAAAAAGTTTTTGCACTTTAAAAATAACATTTATGTATTAAGATATTAAATACCTTGGTCTTGTGTACTTTCATTTCCTTCATTTTCATACACTGAAGTTTGAGAGTTTAACAGCTATACTAAGTCCTTAAAATTTGAAGATTGGTTTGTTGCGTGGAGACATAAACCAGTCTGCCAGCATTTAGTTTGCTTGATCCAAACACTAAAGACCAAATGGATGGGTAAGTTTGCCCAATGTATGGATAAATCACAACATTCTAACAAAAAGATCAATTACAAAGGTTTATTCAAATATTATGACTCTGTGTATGAATTTGGGATTGAAATGTTTGTTTGTTTTTTTATTTCTTTTCAGCTTTACCTTGTTCAAACTTGGGCTTGTCAGTATTCTTCAGATTGTTGCGACAAGGTAGTATTAATGAAGATACTTATGTAGTCAACAAAGCTTACTGTTAAAGTTTATTTTTTTCTTGTGGCTTTTTTTGTTGTTGTTATTCATGATGTGGTTGTGGGGGAAAGGGAGGGAGTGGGTTTAAGTTTTTGTTTGTTTTATTTGGCGGTTTTGGTTTGTTTTCTTTTTTGGGGTTTTGGTTGGGTTTGTTTTGTTGTGGGTATTTTTAGGAGAAATAAAAGCTTTATCAAAACATAAAACATAAGTTATGAATGTATTCTGTTCTGCTTATAAGACAACCTATTTCAGAAATATTTTCTTAAAAAAACCCAAAAACTTTAAATCCCCTTGAACTCCATGTATAACTTAGAGTGGTTTTGATTTTCTTTTGCTCAGTACTGCATATAGTAATTTATTTCAGTGCGAAATGGATTTGAAAACCTACAAAATCAGAATGTTAATGTCTTATACCAAGTATGCCATCAACTCTCTATTTAAGCTACCACATATGGTACAAGATACAATTTAGACGATGCCTCTATTTATCTTCTTGAGGAGATCATCCCAAAATCATTTTATAGACTGCAATTTAGAGATCTCAAAGTGAAGATGCCATACAACAAATTTGCAATACTTTAATCCAGAAGACTGTATATGGAATAAAAATAATTATCATGTAAATAACTACTCTGCCCCTGGCAATTTTGTTATACACGACAGAACAACACTAATACTTCAAACCAGAACAATGAGGTGAATTTTAAATATTAAAATCTAAGGCAATTTTGTCTACCTTTTAATGCAACTAATAACTAGAACTAAGAAGGAAATAAGGGACTAGCTAGCTATTCACAGATCAAGCAAAATCTTCATTGACATGTGAAGAGTAAGAATTTCTTTTGGAGACATGAATGTCAAAATGTACATTATTTTTTTAGAATTTATAATAAAGAACACACAGAAAAAAAAACAGTTCAGATTTTTCACATAAATAAACATTCTTTTATATGAATGTGTTTCAGAAATACATTATCTACATGTACATATTTATGAAGGTGAGGAGGTCAGGGTTTTTCTTATAGTAGTCTGTTGAAATCAGCAGTTATTCACAATTTATTACATTTCACTTTGTTCTGTAGGTACTCTACTGATTGCATTAGTTTTAGCTCTAAAGACTAAGATTAAGCATTTAAAAGCTGCAACAGTTCTACACATTCTGAACTGCAAAAAAACTGTTGAAATCTTTAGCAGAGCTGCAGAGGGAAATCTTGCAGTATCAGCAGTAATGCAAAATTCTCACTCATGGGAATAGCCTACATTTCCTACTTGACCAACCTGAAACAGCAAAGACTTGCATATCTCAGGCATGTTGGCAAAAAGAAGTTTTACTGTTTCTTGCTTATTCAAGAGGAAGTAAAATATACTGTAAAATTGGAGAATGAATACCAGTTTGCAAGGAATTATTTTTGCTAGCTTCACAGCTTCAGTAGTTGGTGGGGAAAAAAAACCCAAACAAACAAACAAACAAAAAAAAAACAAACAAAAAACCCCATACTGACTAGAGAGTCTAAAGGGACAAATTCAACATTTACCATTTATTTTTTAAGTCATCAGAAGGCAGGTGGTAAAAATCTCTCGGTAGTTTTAATTAACATCTAGGAAACAGATAAATCACAAGTGAAACTTTATTTATGATTATCATTGTCTCTCATGTTTTACTGAAACTTTCAGTTACAAAAAACCTGAAATGATACAACTCACTTGTGTCAATTTCTCTCTGGTTACTGACTATGGCAAATCATCTGTTGTGCAGAGACACATTATGTGAGGATGATTGCTTCCCTGAGGGGGACACTCCTGAGCAAAGGCTGGAAGTCTCTAGTTGCTTTATTTATTTCAGGGGAATTGTTTATATAAGTAAATTCTAGAGAGGAAACCTAATCTTATTTAAAACATCCATTTTAGAGGACTAAAGTTACTAAAGCTCTGTTTTCTTCTAGTGATAAGCATTTTACTACTCAACTTATCTCTGTTTTAATTCAGTTTAAATGTTGTATTATTCATCACAACAATCATTAATTAGAACTAAAATAAACCCAGTAAAAATTCCCCCTATTTCTTTCAACAATACAGGGTCAGCTGTGACCTATCTTTTTTTTTTGTCTCTTTTTTTTTTTTTTGGGGGGGGGGAATGTGTGTGTGTGAAAATAATTAAAAAATATAAATATTTATGAAGCTCCAGTATATTTGAAGAGAAGGATTGTTTATCTATTTCTAGAATATTTTGTTTAATAATCATTTGCTGTGATTTTGTTCTGTGTGTAGCATGACTTACAAACTTGTAAGACTTTATTTAGATCAGATCCCTATTCCTTATATTTATATATGGACAGAAATTCAAGTTCAAAATAAATATTTTGTGCTAAGTTAAGCCACCTTATATATAAAACTAAAAAGAAGAAAAAACAAGAGAACAACAACCAAACAAACAAAACCAATCAACTCAAAGTGCATAATCACAGAATATTTGAGAATGGAAGAGACCTCTGAAGATCAGCTCATCCAATTCTCCTCCAAACAGAGTCAGCTGCAGTAGGGTTCCAAGGACCATGTCTAATCGTTTTTTAAATATTTCCAAAGGTGGAGGCTCCACAATCTCTGTGTGAAAGCAGTCTTATTGCTTGATTGCCCTCACAATGACAAAGCACTTTTTTTTTTCTTTTTTAATGTTTAAACATAATTATTTCACAATCTGTTAAGTTCCTCAAACCTTCTCCATCGAGAAAAATTCTCTCTCAGCCTTTTCTAATATGTCAGAATCTCTAGTAGATTAAAATGATCAGCAGTATTTTTAAGGCAATTCAATGTATCTTTCAATAAACAAAACCAATGTGATTTTTAAATACTTACCAGCTATTACTGTTGGTGAAGTTGCTAGTGCTTCAAAGGGCTTTAAGTATATCTGTCTAGAAAAATTAGCATTATAACCAGGTAAAAATAGGTATAAATTTATTCTACAGCAAGCATATCACATACTCAGTTGTATATATATACAAAAAATAAGTATACAAAAACATAAAATGTAAATGTATTTTAAAAATTCAACTTGGTGTGTTACTTATTAGCAATACACACAAATATTTTTTAGGAGTATTTTATTCTGGTGAATCTGAGGTTTCATGCTGTATTCCCCTTATATGAATGGAGTTTTCTACAAATGTATCATTGAGAAGAAGTGTTTGCTAAACTGCAATTGCATGAAATACAGGTGATCTCAAAATTTTCCACCTGAATTTTCATTTGAAATTGGAAAATTATGTTTTGGTAAATAATAACTCAAAAGGGTGAAATGTTCCTAACTGTGTGGGCAGTATAGTTGTTACCAGTACCACATCATAGCTAAGACAATTTACTGATCTAATATGCCTGATATAAATCAAGATAGTTCAAAAGTTTTATTTTGAATTTAACAGCAATGTCAATTACATTACACAATAATACCTTGGAAGTGTATTATAAAATTCACGTGATTGCATAATTGTTCACATAAAATGCAGTTCAAAGATTTCTAAATATTTCTAAAGCTGCCTTTATAATGAAGTTACTGTTTAATTAAGGAAAAGGCACTGCAATTGTAATTTTTTTTTTTTTACTGCACTTACTGTCTTCTTGGTTTCATTTTCTTAGATATGTCTTCTTCATTTTGATGAAGTATGTACGTTACATGAACAATTAATCTTCCCTGTTTTCCAGTAGACAATAAAAAATACCCCAGTGTAATCATTGCAAATTTGCTACCATTTATTAAATCTTTTAAATTAATATTCTTTTCTATAATTGTTGATATCTCCTTGTCTCCTTCCTGGAGTTATACGTACTTAAACACTGTTGAGCAACACAGCCTGTAGCATTGTCTCTTATAAGCAGGTTTTCACGTCACTAAAACTGCCCTAGTCTGGCCATGACAGCCATCTTGCCCAATAAAAATTCCTATACAATTAATCTTGATGTTGGTTCTTCTTCTCTGGGAGATCTTGCAACTAATATTGCCTGGTCTTTTGTATTTTTTAGAGATTTTTGGAATGGTTTCCTTTATGTTTTTTCTTTCTTCTTGTTAGCATTTTGCACAGCTTTTCCACTTCTTCAGCATCGTCATGTGGCAGCCACTTCACTTATATATCCCTATAATTATGCCAACAAGAACCTCATTTATCTTTCTTACTTTTTATAAATTTTCATAATTTTCAGTTTCAGTAGCTCTCCAGATGAACATTCTTCAGCTTCCCCAGGTACACAACTGAAGTTCTCATTAGGTAGCTACTCACATACACTCTGAGAACTCACCCTGTGATTCATTCAGGAAAAAATCAATATTAACTTTTTCTTTACTTCTTCGCACTGTCTGCTTCGAAATAAGCACTCTGAAAATCTTGACATTTTTACCTCGTGTAATTTTTGAATTATTGTGCCTTTTGTTCTCCATTCTCACCAGACGCATGAAATATCATGAATGGATTTCTATTCAGAAATGAACAAGAATGCTGACACTAGTGTTCTTTTATTCTGTGCACTCACAAATCCCCCACCAAGGGAAGCCCCAGGAGCAACCCACAGGGAGGCAGCAGGGAAGACCCAAGCCTAGCAGGTCATCTACTCATGGTCGAGTCTTCAGTGGCTGCACATTTCTGAGGTGTTTTCCCAAATATGGTTTGCATCATCTGTGGCATAAGTGCGCAGTGATGAAGCAATTTATGGATATACCAAACACAAGCACTAAACATGGACTATTGTATACTTATTCCACATATCTGTGTATAGGAATATTGTCTGTCTTTTGGCTGTATGTTTGCCAAGCCCTCTAGCAGTTAGACATGCAGCTGTGAACATTTAACTAGAGAACTGAGTGAATCAGACAACATGACCTACTCCTCATCATTTTGCTGTTATATTGTCATATTGGCCAGTAAACCAATGTAAGCCTGAAACTAGTGTTTTGTCTATAATCATTAGCTTTTGCTCAGTAGTTTTTTCTGATTCTTCTCTGATAAAGTAACATCTTTGATCTGTTGTTTATTAATAGTAAATATTCACTTTCAAAATGCCAGAGACTGTTCAGAACTTTTAATTCTGCTTCTGTAAACTTTTGATTAAAATGGAAGTCATACTTTTGAAGATTGAATGTTTTGTTGTCATCTAAAAAGTTCTCTTCCATACTCACATTCATCTACTAGTACTTTTCTACCTTAAAATAATCTACTCTGTTGCAGACACTACTTTTTTATTTTTCACTCATGCTTTCATTGATTTTGAATGCTGTCATTTTGAATTTTAAACGTTATACATAGTGGAGAAAGATGCAAATGTTTACAAAAATAAAGGCTTTCTAACTGTCTAGTTTCTTACTACATGTAGAAATAATCCCCCAGAAGACCCCAAACCAGACTGCATTTCTCTACGTATGTACATATGCGTGCTTATCTGTGTGCATTATTTCATTCTTGCATTTTCCCTTCTTTCTTAAAGAGTAAGAAAAGGAGTTACTAGAATTCATGTAAACATATATTCAAGCTATGCTTTGGTTTCTTGTAGGTTTTTTTTTCCTTTGTTTACTTGTTTTTTTCTTTGATTTGTTTTTTTTGTGTTGTTTTGTTTTGTTTTTTTGTTTGTTTGTTTGTTTGTTTGTTTGTTTTACATGGTACTTCACATTTATTTTAAGTTAACTGTCATTTAAGATAAAAAGTTAGGAGTGCTTGGAATGAAAACTATACAGGGATCCAGTATGTACTTGTTTGACTTACAGTGTCTTACATTATGTTTTTAGATGATTGTAGCAGGCTTTTTATTTTTACATTGAGTACTGCCACAGGTGAGTGTAGTCTTACAAGAAACTTGGATCACTCAGAATGATTTCAAGATCAAATTTAATATATGTTATAATGTGGTTTGCAACAACAGGATATATCATCTTATTATGTTGTAAACTGAAAGATACACATTTTTCCTGTGACAAACACTTCTATTTCTGATAAATTTTTCAGAAAATCTTGAAAACTCTATAAACACCAATGTTAAATGTGATATCTCCTTTAGATTATTTTCCTGTGTGCAAGTGAATATGACCTCCTTTTTTCACACTGTTGATGCTACACAAATGGAACCTACAAACACAAAATATCAGTAAAAAATAATGTCTACTAATTTGATCAGAGTTAATTCCACAACAATTTAAACAGCCTATCTTGATTTAAAATATCACTAGATGGAAATATAAGAGTATAATATAAAGGCATGATAAAATAAAATAGCCACTATTACAAATTATATTTTTTTGAAAAAAATAGAGTTGAAAATATGCAAATGAGGTACATAACATTGGAGTGGCCACCTTTATCAAACGTGTTGTCATCTGTCTTATGACAGATAACACAGTATCTGGGTTTTATTTTCTTGCTAATGTTATTTAGACATAAAATAATATTTTACTCTCTTAGACTGAAAGTATTCAGTGAAGCAAAACACAATGAAAAGGACTCTGCAATACTTCTACTGTAACTATCCATTTCTTAGGAGCTGCAAATTTTTTTTGAACCTATGAGAAATCTAAAAAACAGGCCAAGAGTTGTTAGCATACTTTGATTCCCTGTCTTCTACTTTTGTTGCAGGGTTTATACCAACCCATACCTAATTTTCTCTTAGTTACTGAACAAAGTGGTAATCAGTAGATTTAGGCTGTCTGAATTTTAATATTTCAAAATTATTTCAGAATTATTTTGTTCTCACATTTGAATAGTAAATGCATTCATATGTTCATACATTCCCTTCCAAGTGTGCTTTTACTTTCAATGCAACATGAGTAATAGACCTATACTATAATTTTCTTGGTAATCTATTCTATACTCATTCCACACTCATCATTCTAAAAGAACTTCATTACCATTAGGCTTGTGAGAGAGTTCATCCCTTTTTTCAATTTTAAGAAAACTTGGATATTGAGATACAATGCCTATTATCTTTGCTTAAAAATGTAAAAGAAGCTAGCATATACATAAACCAGAAATGTTTCATTTTCATCCACTGCTTCTGTAACTGCAGATATTATCTATTTTGTTGAGGAAGTATCACATTATGTACAGTTTGAATTTTTGTATTTCTGAAAAAAATACTCATTTATACTATTGCAAAACAAAACCTAAATTCAAGGAAAAAAAAAACCCCATAGACAATATATTAGATTAAAAAGTAATTAGCAAGTATGTAGTGAAGTGCTACAGTTTTAGGTACATTTTTATTAACCCTTCTCAAAAATTACCTGGAAGTACTAAAGAGCTTGTTTTGATGTACACAGAGGATGTTATACTGCAAGGAATATTATCAGATTCAATGTGGTATACATGCAGAAGAATGTTCCATATCTCTAAGAGTTCTTTTGATTCTGATTATCATACTACTAACAAAAAAGTGGTAATGTAGAGAAAGGGGAGTAGTTCACTAGTAGTAATGATTAAAATAACTTCTAATAAGGATGAAAATAATTATATAGATACTACTTGTCTGAAAGACTGAGAACAACATGAACAGGTCTGACTTTCAGCTCATCTAGACAATCAAATTTACTTTAAAAATAGAATGAGCAATGCCGCTATACTTTTTTCTTTTCTGAAATTCAAAACATGGAATACCATTTCATGCATGGGCAGTGGCTGAACCAAAATGTAGCTTGTACCTCCATATTTCAGCATGGATTTTCTTTTACTGTTACCTTCTCCAATTATCAAAATATGCCACACTGTTTTTACATCTTCAGTCACTCCCACCTATGTTCTTGTACTCTGTGCTACTAGTTTTTTTACTAAAGAAAGATGGAAAATAAAACCTCTTAAAAAGTCAAGACAGTTTCCTATTTTGGTCCAACAGTATAGTAGTTACACACCCACAGGTTCTGTCAATGTTGCATGACATTCCACTGATCTGAACTTTTGTATACTAGTTGCTTACAGAAATATTTCCTTTGTATCTTCAAAACAATTTTTTGTAACAGTTCTTCGAAGTCTCTTGATTTGTCCAGCCAGGTTTTAATTCAGTTCTGCAGAAAGGCTCTTATGTAAGTATTTGATTTTCTTCCTACTTTTCTGTACTGAAGAATTAAGCATTCACTGTCTCCAGAAATGTTGAAGACGTGTCTGGATGTGGCACTTAGGGACGTGGTTTAGTGGTGATTATGGTGATGCTGGGTTGACAATTGGCTGGATGGTATTCCAGCCTTGATGATTCTGTGATTCCTCTTCCTCTACTTTGTGTTTGACATTTCATAAATGAGAATTATTTGGGAAAAAGGTTTTAATGATAAATTTTAAGATTAGTTCAGTGAAAAGGTTTCTAAAATTCTAAATCAGTAAAAATCTGAATAAAATGAACATCAGCTTGGAATTTTCATTGAGTTAGATGAACGTAGTTCAGAGTTGCTTTCTTTAAGCTTCTTCAGAGCAGCAATACTAACAGATGAATATTATTATTGATATGAACATGGTAAGATGTCATTAAAAATAGCATCCTTAAATTATGGAAGGTTTCCAAGACCAAAAATTAGGAAATTTAGAGTATGTGATTTTTTTCATTTTGTGATCTTCAGGGGGAATCAACTCTAAATATAATAAATATAATACAAAGCCTAGATTTATGTATCTAAAAGGCTAACATCTGAATCTGATAGTGTTATTTAAGGATACTTTTATTGTAAAAGAGCAAAACAACTTCTTGTAGGTAGTGATTAATCTGATCAATTTAATATTGCTCATCATAAGATTGAATGAATTTCTTTTCAATTTATTTCTTTGTCACCAGAGATTACAAAAGTTTTGAGTGATTAGCTCCAACTGATATCCAGCTTGAAGGTATGTTATTTAAGGCAGATGAATCATGCATCTTTTTAGTAGGGAAAACAAAAAAAGCAAGTAAGCACTGAAGATGCTCAGTACTTGTGAAAATCAGTCAGCTACTTATTCACAGATGAAAAGTTATTTCTGAACTTCTATCTTTGCAAATACCCCAATGCCAGTTATTTAGGCCAAGATTTAGGTCAGAGATTTTAGAGCAGCAGTCACATCGGAAGGAGACATCTTCTGTTTCTTAAGTATAGTACACTAGCTATAAAATTTGCATGTAAAAGGAAGGACAAAACACATTATCTGGCTTTACTTACTCTGCACTCCAATTTGCTTAGACATAGACAAGCAACTTCATCAAAACCATTTAAAATTAGAGAAATATTTAATGTATTGATTCAGCAAGAAATAAGTCTTAAATTCAGAAGCTAGCTAATTTCTTAAGTGCCATAATACTTATTTTGCTAGTTAGCTGATACTAAAAATAAATTAAAAAAAACAAAACCAAAAAAAAAGTATTAAGGTAGGATTCAGACTGAGATGAATACAGTCAAATTTAATTTTTTATGTGTAGATATAGAAACTAGACTTCACCCAAAACATAAACCATATGTACAGATATATACAGATATTTTTTATCCAGAAATAGAGTCAACCATAATAATTCTCTTTTTAATTAGTGAAGATTTAGTTATTAACCATTTTCAATGCCATAAAATACCAAAGACACCCTTTTTGGCAGACAAACATGATACTAAACCATAAAGAGACAATTCTCTTTCTGAACACCTAAATAAAGCTTTTTAACATTTGAATTAATATACATTTCTGAATAATTTCTTTAAAATACTGGGGGTTTTTGCCTAGTTTTTCCTGATTCTCCTTGTTCATTTTCAGAAGACACAAATTTTCCTTGTTCTTAAGGTGCCTCATGCACTTTCGGTTTTAATTACACCTGTGAACTCCTGCCTCATTGTGGTTAGGACTCACAAAACTGGAGAACAGTGATGAGTGATAAGTGTGTTCTTCAGGGGTCAGTACTGGGATTGATGCTGTTCGATATCTTTGCTAGTGGCACAGACTGTGGGCCTGAGTGCACCTCCAGCAAGTTTGCTGAGAACATCAAGCTGTTAAGTACAGTCAACACCAGAGGGAAGGGATGCCATTGAGAGGGACCTCGACATGCTTGAGAGGTAGCCTGTGTGAACCTCAGGAAGGTCAACAAGGCTGAGTTCAAGGTCCTACACCTGGATGGGCAATCCCAAACACAAATAGAAGCTGGGCAGAGAATGGACTGAGTGCAGTCCTGAGGAGAAAGACTTAGTAGATGAAAAGCTAAACATGACCTCGTAGTCTGTACTCACAGCCCAGACCACCAATCATGTCATGGGCTGCATCAAAAGAAGTGTGATCTTCTTTTGAAGGCTGGGGGAGGTGATTCTCCCTCTCTGCTCCTCTCTTGTGAGATCCCGCCTGGAGTACTGCATCCAGTTGTGGGACACCAAACATAAGGACACACACCTGTTAATACAAGTCCAGGGGAAGACCACTATGTTGATCACAGGGCTGGAGAAGCTCTCCTATGAAGACAGGCTGAAAGAGTTTATGTTGTTCAGCCTGTAGAAGCGAAAGCTTCAGGAAACCAACTAGCAGCCTTCCAGTACCTGAAGAAGGGCTACAAGAGATCTGGAGAGGGACTTTTTACAATGGTGTATAGGGACAAGACAAGAGACAATGGCTTCAAACTGAAAGAGGACAGATTTAGGTGAGATTATCATGAAGAAATTCTTTCCTCTGAGGATGATAACAGAACAGGTTACCCAGAGAAATGGTAGATGCCCCATACCTGGAAATGTTCAAGGCCAGGCTGGGATGGGGCTCTGAGCAATCTGGTCTACTGAATGGTGTCCTTGCCCATTGCAGGGGGGTTGGAACTGGAGGGGTTGGAACTGGATGATCTTTAAGATCCTTTCCAACTCAAATGATCATATGATTCTATGAAAAGAAGTCTTTTAAACCTGATCTCATCTTTTAAATATTGTGTGTCAGTGAACAGGTTGCAACAGGAGAGAATTTGTACAGCAGTTATTCAATTTTAGATGAGTACCCACAAAAGAGGGAAAGAGGAGCAATCTCCTCCAACCGTATATTGTTCCTAGATCAGATTTTTTCTAATTTAGCTCAACCTAATTCATAATCTACATGCTGTGGGGTATTTTTTCCTACGTTCCCACCTCTGGTCCTGTTTTCCTCCTGTTGTTCCTTGCTTTGCCCCATTTCCTCTTTTCTGAACCTGCTGATATTTAAAAGTCAGCATAACCCTCTTCTAAATTCTTGTCAGGTTAAAGTTATACCATGTGCTCAGAACTGATGTGCTCTGGGCAGACAGAATTCTCGAGTTGCCATCTGAACTTTAATAAGACATCTGTGGATTTCACATCCATCTAGAACAATGCAAATACTGAAGTGGATTTTGTTTATTTTAGATTTTTTAGTTTTGTACTTAAACACCCAAGTAGAATAGGGTAGGTTTGTAGGTTTATAGGTTTTGTTTTTGTTTGTTTTTTGTTTGTTTTTTTTTTTTTTCCATGGAACTAGCTGAAAGTATTTTAAAAGTGTACTCGAACACTTTAAGTGTAACAAACATTGAGACCCCAAGTCTTACAAAACTTTAATACATAGCAAGATTATATCTATTGTACTTTATTACTCTTAATAAATTATGGTGCTAGCCGTGACAGAAAGGAACAGACATGCATAAATAGACACACAGAGACTGCAAGGCTAGGGATTTTTATATTCTACCTATAATTTTTAAGTGTAATGCAGGAAACTTGTTTTTAAAGATAGATAGAGTCATTTCAAACAAATTATGCTAGGTCTTAGGTAATAAAGAACCACAGGGAAAACTGATTATTACCAATATCTTTGTAATTCATATGAGGTTAAGTTTTAACTGTACACTAACTGTACACATTTGAAGGTTGAACTTCAAATAGCATTTGAAACTGCTAAAGGAAGAATGCTCATTCTCAACAGTCAGTGGATGTTACATCAGAATTAAAAAGTCTGCTTATGAGATGTTTTCAATTCATGTAGAACTTGAATTTATTATATAATTTATAGGCATTCAAGGTGACATTCTTAGCTTATTTGAGATTCTTAATCACTGTGCCCTTTGTAGCTAATACAAAGACATTTCTCTAACCTGTTTAAGGATTATTCCTGTGTTCTGATTCATATGTGAGGATTTTGTCTAATTAATTATACCTTGGAGATGATAACAGTGGTCAGTTAAGGTAATACCCTTAGTATTATTTCTTTAACATCTTCTTAGGAATGCAGAAGTGGATTCTATTCTAAAAAGCTTGTACTAAATAAAAGAAATAAACGCTTAGAAACAGAAGATAATCAGTGGGAGAATTTAGAAAGGGAGTAAGTAAAGTGTAGCAATTGTTAAGGATATACTTTTAGTGTCAATTTTTTTCCCCCTACAGTACAGTTTGCTGTATATTTAATTCTAATACTTGTAAAACAAGATTGATATTTAAAAGTTTTTGGAAAGAAGCAGTTTGAAAAACATCTCTATCAAATTAAGGTGTTATATTCTCGAGTAAGAAAGATATCCTTTGACTGTTTGATAAACAACTGAACAATTGAGTGTTATTAGACCAGGCAATAAGCACATCCTGAAAAGTATTGCTACACTCATGTAATGCATGATAGAAGGAGTTCAGTACAACATCATGGTAACATGAGCTCAGCAGGGCCTATGGCCAGACAGGGCTGGGTTGTGAAGAGCTGCAGACTGGCACTGCTGTGGTGTCATGGGGGCAAGGACTGGGGGTGCTGGACTGAGCTGAAATGAGGTCCTGGTCCATGAGGAGGGTGATGTGAGGCCCTAGGGGAGGCTGTGCAGGATCTGGAAGGCCTGCAGAGGTATGAAAAAAAAATGTTCTAGGTCATTAAAGCTGAGAAATACTCTCTGAATTGCCTAATTATTTATGTTTTTCAGAATTGTGACCTACAGGAAGGGTACTGCTCAATGGGGCACCTCCAGTAGAAGTCTGTATAGTTATATGTGAAAAGTTCAGACATCCGCTATCAAAGGGTTCTGAGGGCAATAGCCCATTCAGAAAAAGGAGACAATATGATGTTGTGAAAGTCTCACCAACAACGTTCTAAAAGGAAGAGGAATATACTGCTGTGTTAAGAGAAAGATTTGAGAAATAAAGTAAGGAAATTAGGAAAATCATCACAGACAATGGGTGCTTTGGCTTTGGGTTATTACATGCTTTTATAGGATAAAAATTCAGGAATCATCACCAACAAACTGAGACTGAACTTTTCTGAACTCCAGTGATTTTCTTTTGGTTGTAATGAACTCAAAGCAGGTGCCACCTAGAGTCCCCTAAGCTTCAGTGTGCTGCTTTAAAATCCACTCAAAGGTTTGCATTAGCCATTAGAAGTGCAGACACTTAGAGGATTTGTGCTTGAACAAATATGACTTTGTTTATTTTAAAGGCTCATCTGTCTGAGTAGTTTCCTTTGGCTTCTTATCTCTGAGACCAGATTTGAACGCTCCTTTATGTTCACAACAGCATTATGTCTTCTCTTTTTTCACCATTCTTTGTAGAATCTTATCAGTTCTTAGCCACAGAATGAAGAAGAGCAAAGAATTTGTCAATAATTAACTGCAGAACTACCCACGCAAGACATGTATTCATTGCTGCTATACCACTGTTTCTGAATCAGACTTTCATCTTTTTTAATGATATGTTCTCATCTGCTGACATGTGATGCAGCTAGTTTCATTTCTTTTGTGTGAATACAGTTGCAGAATACTGCAAGAACACTTTTTCTGAGTTACTATTCCTTTCTGCTTAATAATTTCTGTCTTGAAAACAAATCCCAGTGAAGAGCAAGCAAATACACACTGAACAGTTCACAAAAATCTTACTTGTGGACTTCAGGATTGTTTGTGATGCTATGACATGTAAACACTGTCTCCAAAATTGTTCACAAAAAAACAGGACATTTGGTTGCTAGAAGAATATTACTCCTTGTTCAGGAAATCTAAAACATTATCATTACCCTTGCGTTTCTGTTAGACAGTCTAATACTGAGACTCACGCTACAGGAATTGTGATCAGCTTGGTCCTCACTATATTAAAATAGAAATTACAAAGTTTGACTGCGCCTTCTGGCATTTTGTAGGAAGGTTATTTTGTTTGGTCAATGAAAAATGGCAACAAGCAGAGGACACAAGACTGAAGTACAGGTTTTATCTACTAATGAAATATTTCAATGTTCAAACTTTAGACATGATTTTAAACTCTTCTCTAAATTAAAAAGGAGCATTAAATGTTAGTATTTTTAACCTTAAACATAGAGCATTCTGAAGATAAAGTGGAAAAAAATACTTCAAGTCAGTATGGTTGCCATACTGGTAGAGAGACAGAAAATTAAATAATAATAATAATAAAGCCCAACAAAATATAAACCCAACCTCAAATAAATGTTAATATAGCTTTGCTAGAAAGAAGGTAACACCTAATAGTATTCTTTGAATATTTGTGTCTTCCTTTTTTAAAGACGTTTCTGTTAGAACTGGTTGGGGTTTTCTGTTTGTTTGGGGTTTTAATTAAATCTTTCAATACCATAAAAGTATTGGCCTTCAAATTTGAATATGAGTCATGAAAACTCTGATCCTAAACTCTGTATAATAGATTGAGCATCCCAATAAGAATGAAATATTTCCACACACTCAATGGAAATAATACCTCCAGTATGCCTGTGTTGCAGTTTGAGAAGTAGAGTGAAGATAGTTCCACAGCTGACATTCTGGTAAGGGATTGAGTAAATTGTGTGAATAAGGAGTGTTTACAGCATTCAAAATGAAACAGGCCAAAAGAGCAGTCTTTAACATTGCTTTACACAGTTTTCTCTGAATTCCTGACAAGAGACAAGTGCTGCAGCAGCAGCTGCTCCTGCTCCCTCTTCCATTCCCATCGCAGCAATTGCACAACCTCTCACAGCTGCCCTGCATCTTGACACGGTACCCATTGTACATCAGCAGCATAGGAGGCACAGCATGTTTTCAATTTGAGTTGTCAAAAAAAGCATAAGGGAAGGACAACAATGCTGAAAAAAAAATCCACAAATTTTGTTTGTGTTTCTTTATCCAATCTATATAGCTATGAAAATGTTGATAGTGGAGCCAGCATGCCCATGCATTCAAATCATCCAGCTTAGATAATGAGCTTCATGAATGAATCTTTCTTATAGAGTGATATTGTTTTCCATTAATTTTATTTATTACATTTTTATATTTAATATGGTGGCAGATTTGGTTGCGTGCAGCAAGGAATGCAGTCAAGCTGATTTCACTGGCAAAAACAATGACACTGTATGAATGACTCTCTTAGTGCCGACAGGAAGCTTACTTTCCCTTTTAAAATTTTACTTTTTTTTTTTTTTATGTTCAGTCTAAAGTAGTCTTGGGAATAGGAACCAAAAATCTGTTCTTAAATCTAGATTATTTGGTACTGCAAAATGCACTCCTTTGCCATTGAACTTTAAATCAAAGTGATATATAGTAGGAGATGTGAACCAGGAGTGGTTTTTTTTTTCCATAATCATGGCTACAAATTCTGTTTTCTTGTTGAAGATGCACCATACATCTTAGTTCTGATATGATTGCATTAAGCAAGAGATTTAGATATTTACAGGTAAATATACCGTCAACTTGTAATTTTTTAAATGTGGAATGCTTACACTCACAAAGTCACTAGTTATTTTCTCTGATTCTGTAAACAAGTAAAAATATAAGTCTGACAAAAAAATAGAATACAGCTCATAACAATATATTCATAACTCAAAAATGACTAGCCTGTTTATTGAACATGCACTGTATGTTTAAGTGTCAAAAAAGTTAATCGAAAAGTTAATGAACTGGATAATTTTCTTTTCTTTTTCTTTCTTTCTTTTTTTTTTTTTTTTTCCCTAAAGCAATTTGTAGTTGTTTAACCACTGGGGTAGAAGGAAACAGTGAAAGAAGCAGCAGATCTAGACACTTACTATTAGCTCCTTTTTTTTTTTTTTTTTTAAATAAAAGGGCAGCTTAATAGTCTTCTCCCAGCAGCTCACTTCCCTATTCAAGTCCATTACCTTTGACAAAGCTTTGGGCTGTGGCCTGTAGACAAATCTATGAGTGAGATTTCAGAAGTAGCAGTTTCAAGTGTAGCCAGCTCAAAATATAGGGCAGATGATTTGCATTAAATGCAGGTGAACTGACAATTGGGAATTGCAATAGAGTTTCATGTGTGAATATCATACAAATTCTAAAGCTGAAGAAAAATTACATACTGCTAAATGATAAATCTTCTATTTTTACCTTTCTCTGATTCTCAATCTATACTAAAGTCTGCTATAGCCTTGCAAAGTGATGACTTTTAAGAAAGTGTATATCTTTTATTAATTGATGACATTATAGTTGGAAAATTATTGAAAATTTTTTTTCAGAATTAATTCTTACAACTTTTCTTCTCTACTGACATTGAAGAAATACTAGGTTTTTACAGTACATAAAATGAATAGCTGCACTGAAAGACACCAAAATCCTCCTAACCTGATTTTGTGTAATTATTTTTTTTTTAATTCCTGTAAACAAATTTGGCATTCAAGTTTATTTTTACTTGAATTCAATTCATTTATATGTTATATGGATTGGGACATATCACTATTTTTGGTTCGTTTTTTTAACCATCAACCTGATAACATTACATGATCCCCTAACTCTTGTGTAAAAGAAATAATGAGGATTTTTTTTCCCCCTATACACCTTGTTCTTGGTTTACAACCTATATATTTTTTTTCAAGTATTCCTTATGCTAAATTCTTATTATTCTCATTTCATATGGAAGTCATCACATACATCCAAATATCTTTGATGCCTCTACTTAATATGTTCCATTTTACTTAATTACTTTTGAGATAAGTTGTCTTGAATGACTAATGGAATTAAAAGATAACACATAAAAATAGAGAGCCACTTAGATGTTTATCATTTACTTAATGAAAAATTTCTGATTCTTACATCTTTTTTGTTGCTGCCAACAATTAAGCATATGCTTTCATAGAACTATCTAGGATATCTGTGAGATCTCTTTCTGACTTTCTGAGGAGTATTAATGTCTATATTACTAAATGAAATAGAATAACATTCCTAGCTTCAAATAGAAATAATATAAACCCCAGAATATTCAGAATGCATAGGACTCACTCTTTCTCCCTCTTTTTCCCCCCACCAACCCTCTCTCTTTTTGTTTTGTTTGCTTGTTTGTTTGTTTTGTTTGTTTTGGTTTTTTTTTCGGTTTGTTTTGTTTTGTTGTTTGGGGGTTTGGTTTGAGTTTTTTTGTTTTTTGGGGTTCCCCCCCCCCACCTTTAAAAGGTCCAAAACAAACTTTGGGAATAAGCTAACAGTCAGGTTCAAGTAGTTCGTCTCAATATAGATTTCACTCTACAAATGAAGTTTTAAAGTCCATCACTAAGGTAGGAACAGTTAGAAAGCCTTTTCTCTATATATGCACATTTTGAATTCATGGCAGTTTCTTCTCATTAGCTCATTTTATCATAGTTTATTTTATATTTTATTACTTTGAAAATGTTGTACTATTAGA
Source organism: Dendrocincla tyrannina (assembly GCA_035047865.1). NCBI lineage: Eukaryota > Metazoa > Chordata > Aves > Passeriformes > Dendrocolaptidae > Dendrocincla > Dendrocincla tyrannina. The sequence continues at coordinate 74,412,152 of JAWWMP010000001.1, forward strand.
AATTGCTGTTGTAATAGGAAGCCTATTTTTGCTATGCATCCTGGTTTTTACATAATTTTAGAGGTATGATGAACAGGACAGTTTTCAGCACAGATCACCAGTAAAGCTTCTTTCTGTCACAAAAGTTGCCCATTCTTTCCCTTTGTTTCCTGCAAAAGAGTTACTAATCTATGAGAAGACAATATATTTTACATTCTTACAACAGTTTAATTTCCTGAAGTGTCTTTTGAGAGTAACTTTGAAAGGCAAAAGCTTTTTGAAAATCCAGGCTCATTCTTTCAATAATATCAAGCTTATCTGAATACCTAGTGACTCATTCAGAGCACTCTGAAAGACTATTAAAACAGAACTTCTCGATGTAAAAATCAGTACTGATTCTTCCCATATTTTTTCTCCATTTATAAACAATTTCTGTTTTGCCTTATATCCCCACCAGTCCATTCCTCACACCTGCATTGAAGCTTTCTCTAAAAATTAGTTCCTTACTTGCCTTCACCCTATCACTTGAAAATAAGGCAAATTTAGATGATTGTTAACATAACAGCTAACAGTTTGGTAATTCCATATTTTATTTATTTTAGAACTTTAGTTTAAAATAATTTAATTCTATATCTTTTATTGATATGCTTTAAAAGTTTACTGTTAACACATCAGTGTGTGGTATTTTATTAGATTTTACCCTATAAAGACAGAATATAGAATAAGGATCTACTTAAACTCATTTGCTGTGAATGTTAATACCAGTAATTCATTTCACATTTCTACCATGTTTTATCTGTCTTTTAATATTCTATTTTTGAGATGATCATCTGTCAATACAGTCAGTTTTCCACAAAATTTTCTATATCTGATGTGTTGAAAGAAGTTTTTTTCATATTAGTTTTAATGCCTATAGCAAGTTGCTAATGACATTTTTTTTGTAGTCTTTTAGCTTTACATTTTTTTTTGACGCATTTTATGTTCCATCTAGTTTTCCTAATCTTTTCTCCTCCTTTCTTCCTTTCTTTCTTTCTCCCTTTCTTCCTTCCTCCCTCCCTCTCTTCCTTTCTGTCTTTCTTGTCTTTCCTTCGTGTCTTTCTTTCTTGTCTTGTCTTTCCTTCTTTCTTTTTAAGGCCATTGTTACCCAATTACTATAAAAGTTACTAGACTGTCTCTTGAAAGTTCTTCATTTTATAAACTTATTTTAATGAGGTCCTACTGTTGTCCTTGTCTGTGCTAACTGAATACATTATGAAGAGGATTATTTTACTAAGCTTGAAGATTTTCTGAAATAAATGCTTAAATTCAAGCAATAAATAGTGTTATACTTCAAGAACATTTTTGAAACATAAATGAGGATGGACAACAAAGTACTGTAAACCAAGTGTGTCTGTAATGAAACACCTTGTAAAAAGAGAAAAAAAATCTTGGAGTGTGGCAGGTAAGCATGTGCACTTTTTACAAACAATACCTATTAGCTATGCTCATAGGCAAGTGGAAATATCTTGGCAGCTGGCAACCCCACTGGCCATCACAAATATGAAATGCGGTAGTTCATACTTAGATTTCAGTACTTTCTCTTTCACAAATCCTTACTACCCTCTTTTGGATATAGAAAACTGTTAGTCCACATTCTTCCTTTCTGAATTTAGGAACTTTGGGTTTAAACCTGTTTTAAAGAAACTTATTTGATGAAAATTAAAGCATTTAAATTTGTCAAAGTTGTCTAGAACAAATGAAACAGACTTTCCACAGACTCCTTACCTAACACATTTTTCCCTACTATTAGTCATATAAGTTGATCTGATTTTCTGTAGGTGTCTGCTCAAGGGAGGCCCCAAGTGTTTCTAATCACCTTACTGGATCTTACAAGAGCACTTAGGGAGAGTCAGAAAGGATGTGGCAAAATATGCAGCAGTAGTGATTTCTTCCTGACCTGTGGAGATACCGTAAGGTGTTGTTTGACTAATAAGTGACTTAACCCTGTTTCTCAGTGAAAGTTCTTCCAGGTTTTCACTGAAGTATTGGTAAAACAGCTTTTTCTGTAATGTCAACAAAAACAGAAGCAATGAAGGAGTGAAAATATTTTCTTTTCACTTCCTTTTAGAAACATAAATATTCAATACGAAGGAGAAGTTTACCAGGTCTCTCAGTGAGAAAAGAATATGATTCTCTGCTCTCCTAAAATATTATTTTTTAAAAAGAAAAATAAACTATTCAGTAAGGCTGGTAAGTGCATTATGAATTTTTAATTCTTTTTTTTTTCTCCTTATTAAGGTTATGTGGAAATATTGCAGTCATCTGAGAATTGTATTCCTGTGGAACATGTCACTCTTGTCAAAAAGATAAAACATAATAATGTGCACTTGGTGTATAGACTAAATGTAAATTCTATTGAGAATTTTTTTTTTTTTTGAGCTCATTGAAATATTCAATATTCTTGGATAAGTGCTGTTTAGGAATAGATTTCAACTAGAAATGATATTCTAAACCCCTGATTCATGACTTTTGCCAAACTTCATTAAACTAATTTTTTCATTGTCTCCTTGCTTAATAATTTCTAAGATAAGCTAATGCTTTGCAGCATTTTTGCAGCGACTTACTTTTTATGCTTTAGGAAATGCCTTTTGTTTTAGTAATTGCACTGTCCCTGGATTACCACTGAATTTCAAACTGGGCATATCTGTCATTTCAGAAAATTAGAACAGGGTTAGATTATCCTTTTACATCATTCAAACTGCAGATATTATGAAGAGACATTTGCTTGCAAATTTAGGCAGATTGACAATGCATATATTGGGCCTAAATGTCTCTTCTGTGACATTTCAGGGCAATTCTACGTGTGTAAGTCCCTGACGCCCCTTTAGATCATTGAAAAAACATCTCTGGGCATAGAATACTCCAAGGGGTAAATTCTAGTGTGAAAGAACCAGTTTTTTTCAGGGAACACCTGACATGACAATTCCTGTCTGAGTTTCTCTTTATATCTATTGACAATCAATATAAGGCCATGGAGACTATGTTTTGGCATTTTCTTGGAGAGATTATTTTCAGTAGAGGTGCTCAAACTCATGTGATCATTATTTACTGGAAAGATAGGGGTGAATCAGCCTTGGAGCCAGGTAGCTTGTCAAGTCCTTCAGATCCTACTCTTTCAAGACTGCAAGTGTGTGTCAAAATGTCCCAGCAGGAAAAGTTGTTTGAAAATTACGGCCTGAGTGTGGGCAATATTTTTTAATACTGTTTCATGGATAAGAAAGTTGTGGTTGGCTGTAAGGCTTCTGGCTTCTGTATTTTTCCCCCTCAAGTACTGCAGACAGTTCTGAGTTTCTCTTTTTCTACTTTTTCTATTATAAGAAGTACAGAGATTGAAAATTTTTTAATACAGCATGAGGATCAGTGAATTGATTTGAACAAAACTTCCATAAGGAAAGAACTTACATCAAACCTGATGATGATGATGATGATTATTGATAGGTGAGCCTAGAACTCTTCAATCCAAAATCTGTAGGGGAAAAAAAAGGAAAAAGTTAAAAATAAATGTTTTAATTTAATTTTTATCATTAATATATACTTAGTTGTCCCATTTTACTCCATTCAAAATGTATTTATTATATACAACATTTCCAGTAATCATCAAATATCCAGTCTTGGGACCAGCTTAGAAAAATCCATGCAAAAAAATCTTTTTGCTTTTAATGGATTTTAATGCACTCCTGGTCTGAAATTCAGAATGCTATCAGGAAAATATATGTGGTTTCAAAGGACTGCTGTGTCAGTTCTCTGATGGTGCAATATGCCATTTTTTTGCCAGCTTTCCATTTGTGAAATATCACTAACTTGAATCTTAAATCTTCAGAATTTTGTGGGAAATAGATAAATTTGGATCTTACAGGGGTATGACACAAGTCAATAAAAGCTTCTGTAGTGTCAGGAATGTGTCCAAAGCTGATGCTTGCATGATTGGAACCATATTGCCCATGAGGTTCTGAGCCCAGCATATGCTCCAGCAATAGCTGGACTTCACTGAGGTTTGATATGGCATTATTTCAAACTCCCTTGTGTCAGCGCCAACCTGGAACCACAGTAGCTGTAAGAAATCTTTGATCTGGATGGTAAGGCACAATAAGGTATGTAAGTTACCACTGCCTGTGAGCTTAGTTTCAGGCAAAAGTCAGTGACATTTTCCTTCAATAAGGAAACATATTTAAGTTATATTAAACCAAACAACTTATAAAACAACATTGAATGATGCTCCTGGATTAAACTTGCTCATTTTTTTTTTTAACTTCTTAATGAATATACTGGCATTTACCATGTACTAAATTTGTATTTAGGCGCTTTCCATTATAAACACGTTACACTATATTTTTCCAGGAAAAAAAAAAAAAAAAAAGCTGTAAGTTTTATTAGGATGATGTTTTTGGGTTTTGTTTGTGTGTTTTTTGGTTTTTGTTTTTGCATTTCTAATCTGTGATTCTCATAGTATTATCTTTTGTATCAGTGACATGGAGAGAAGTACAATATAAGATTAATACCCAACTTTCTCTTCTAAAAGATAAAAAGGAGGTTACATTTGACATTTTCATTTGAGATCAACATTCTTAAAATGTACAGTACAGGAATATTAGTTCTTTTGCTGTTGCTTTTGTGGAAATTTTTGTAATTACAAGGAAAACATGATGCATTACTGGGATATTTTAAAACACTTTTGCTAATTACATATTTATACACAGTAATTTCTCTATCCCTTAGGTTTTAATTAGTTTCTCTGCTACTACTTGCAAGTTTTTAATAAGATACTGAACTTGCTGAAGCTTCTACTGGATATGATTTTGTAAGTAAATGTTTGGCCTTTTTTTCCCACCAGAAAAGTAAGAATAAGCATAAGAAGATAAAATAAGTATCTCAGTTTCTTGACTTGTTGTTTATTTTGCAGAACAATAGTTTTGTGGTGATTTCCGATAAGCTGAATGGTGTTTAGAAATGAGTCCAAGAGGTTTATTTGTAACTGTTCCACCTAGTTGGTAGAGTGCAATTGTTTTTCGCTAATGGAAATTTATATGTTCATAGGAGGAATCCACCAATGAGATGCCATTCCTCCTGTCACATTTTGTTGAAACCGAGAAATCACTCGAAAGACTTTATGCACTGTGCTGTTCTTGCCACAGGAAAAAGTTAAAAAAAAATTAAGAAAACATTTTGTCTTCCACAGTCACGTCTGTTCTCATTTTTTCATCAAACTACAAAAGGTGTTATTTTAAATTCAGAATGATAGAAGAAGAAAAAAAAAAGAATAAATAGAAAGAAGGAAGAGGAAGGAAGAAGAGAAAGTGACAGAAAAAGGGAAAGAAGAAGGGAAAAGAAAAGAAAAAGAGAAGTTACAGATCAGGGTATTGTAAGATGGTTTCTCAGGAAAAGTTGATTTGCTTAGATCGGAAGAG
>JAWWMP010000001.1:74417581-74442344 GCA_035047865.1 Dendrocincla tyrannina
ATTTGCTTTTGCTCTTCCTCCCATCTTCAACAGTCTTTTGTGTCTCAGTGATACAATTTTCTGTCTCTTAACTGTCAACAAATATATCAATAACATCATAAAGTAGATTACTACAATTATATGTGCAAAACTCAATTAAAAAAAAAAAGTTTTCTATTAACCTGAATTATATTGGTGATTTGATGAAAGTGGTCCATAAGAATACATACATTAAGACCACTTAAGTTGCCTTGATACAGAAGCAGTGAAATTATCTTCTCTAGGCAAGAACTGTTTGATTTTATTGTCAACTCACTCATTTTCCCACTCCTCTCTCCATCCAGTATTTTTTCCCCTTTCTTAATTTTTTTTTTTTTTCCCTCACCGGCACCACCTGTTTGTCTGATGGGTTCAGTTATGTTCAATGGTGTGTCCATTGTGTAACTGGCTGAAACTGACTGTGTCTGGCCTGGGGTAGCCCACAGAAGCCCCTGCAGTACCCCCGGCTACCAAGCCTGGCTATGTCCATCTACTACAGCACCCAGTAAGTTAATTATTTTACATTTACGGTCAGTGATTCTTTCAGGAAATGTTCTGCACCATCAGTTTTCATTTTCAGCTGATCACCAAGAAGCAACAGGCAAAGGTGTAGGTGTTTGAATTCTTAAATATTGAAGATATGTAGGAAGGTATTTAATCATAACACTTGTTTTACCTATCAAGTAAGATTAATCCAACATGAATAATTTGGATTGTTCAATAGGCATCTAATTTCAACTATTCAAGCTCCCTAGGTGATCTACTGAATCCTAAGAGAACCATTTAAGTATATTTACTGACATGAGCAATCTAAGAATTCTACCAAAGATCAGTTATCTTAGAATATGGCTAGTGTTAGGATAAGTAGGTTCCTGCCCTTCTCCCCTCTAGCTAAAATATCTTCTGTAAATTACATCATGTGCTCATTACAAAGCTCTTTTTCTCCCTATTCTCTCAGAATAAGAAAATATATTCAAGGGACTATATGTATTATTTTATTTTGATCATTGTTGGCAATTAATTAATAATAACAGCAGGAATTTATGAGGAGAACCATTTGTGCAATAAATGCATTACTGACTATATTGGGACACACACACCCCTTATAAACTTGGTATTGGAACAGAATACATACCTACATGTACTCTTGAGTGCATCATTTATTGATATGTTTTATTAAGGGGTATCTTTTTAAAATGTAATCTTTATGACTTTCATCTGGGCTTCACAGCTGTCACTGAAGCCAACAGAATGAAATTATGGGGATTTTTTTTACAAATATAAATCTCTGATAAATTCTACTATACTTGCATTTCTTTTTTTTTATTTTTTTTTTTATTTTTTTTTTTTAATCCCCAGTAGCTGCAAGGTGCCAAATAACTAATGCTTTTGGTTAATTTCATTTCAAATTAGCTTACTCTTTCTCTGTTTCATTACTAATTCTTCTGGGTATACATTTCCTATCTTTTATTCATTGCAAATAACTTTCTCACATTTACAACTTTGTAATTGGTCTCCAAGTAACATATGCAGGTAGATTTGTAAATCAGTACTGAAACACAAGAAAGCAATGTATTTAAAAACTACTGGAAATCTAGCTTCTGTATTCTCAATGTTTGGTCTCCTTGTCTGCAAATTATTAGATTTTTTTTTTCATGACAGATTAAGTAGTGCAGAAATTAAATCTCAACATTTAAGTTGGCCAAGGGAGGTGTATCTTATTAAATAATCTTTCTGGAAAAATAGTTATTTTTAAAGAAAATAATTATTTGTGCACATAAAGCCTAATGTCTGAATCAAAACTCATTCACATTCTGTTTCCCTGTAAAGGAAATCTCATTGATTTTTTGGTTTTGACAATAATATGAAATGACAAGTGGTGTTGGTATTTAAGTGTACCTTGCGAGCCATGTGTAGTTTATTTTCATTCCTTTTGCAGTACATAATTAGTTATTGTCAGAATAAATGATCAGGATTCTGGTTTAAATTCTATATGGGTATCTTTGCTGATGTGTACTTTCTACAGAGACAAAATCAAACTCCTCATGCATTAGCTGAGATGTTCAGCTTTATTCAGACTCTTTGGAGGGGTGAAAAAGAAAGCTGTAATTCATTGTAGATGATACACAAAAAAAATAATATTAATTTCTTGCAATTTTGGCCATCTTAGAGGCAAGCATATTGTCTAAACAAGCTAAAATAGCTCCATCCATGATCATATGGGAGAGGCAAGTACCTATGAAAGTTTGTTTGATTCATTCTAGACAGTGACTAGAAATATCCAGTAAAAAGCCCTTCATGATGACTCTTTCTTCAGATACATTTAGATTTACATATCATTCTCAAATATCTGATGATGTTTGCCAAAAAGAAACTATCAGGAACAGGTATAATTGTTAAATAAGTTCTGAACTAGTTCTACACTCTGAAAAAAAAAAAAAAAAAGAAAAAAAGAAAAAAAAAAAAGAGAGAGAGAAAGTGAAACTGAACAGGCCACAGATATTTTTTTAACTTACAAATAGTCAGGTCAGCCTTCAATAAAACAGAAGATGGAGGTTAGGAAGAAACAACCCGTGTTTCTTTATTCCATCATCCAAAACATTATATATACTTTGCCATGTTATCTGGAGAGTATGTATCAACATTCCTTTCAAAGGTCACAAGGAATAGAAACTCCCTAAATAATTTATTGAATTATTTACTAGTCTTCACACTTAGATTTTTCATCCCCTAGTGTCTATCATAAGTTTTGGTATCTCCAAGTGAAGCACATTTTAATTAACCACTTTATGCAAGCAGTTTAAAATAAGTACTGTACTCTCAACTTAATACATAGTACAGTTTTCCACTTAATGGTTTCTGGAAAGGTCATTACTTCTCCCAGTGCGACTCAGGTTTGCGTGTAGTTAAATAAATAGCACAAAATTTTTTTCAATGACTTGACTAAACACATTCATCTCATTCTCATCCTTATATGTAATTTGGCATTTTTCTATATGTGATATTTTTAATTCTCTAAAGCCAATAGAAGTATTTACTTTAAATATCTACCATATTCAAATCAAAATCATTCTTTACTTAGTAACTCAAAGAAATGTTTGTTTAGCTTTTTTACCTTGACAGAAATATAAAAAAAAAAAAAAAAAAAAAAAAAAGTTTACTTTTGTCAGTATTTGGCACTGTTGAATTAATGTAGTAGAGAAAAAAACAAATAAACAAAAAACAAATAAAACCTAACCATGAAGAGTTCAGAAAGTGAATAAAAAAACAAATAAATTATTCTCTTGTCAATGAAAGACAGTGAAAATATGAAGTGACAGGCACAGGCCAATATGCCAGTTGTGATATGTGATTTCTTACTGGCAATAAATAATTTTTAAAACCCATCAAAGAACCACCCCCTCCCCCCAGCTGACTATATAGTCTAACGACTGGGTAAGGATAAGGAATTCTTTTTCTGACCAGCCGGTTAGATTGTTTGTTTTTTAACCTGTTTCACACCATACAAATTAAGATCTTACCAACATTTTACACATTGTCTATTGCAATCTTTTTTGCCAATATGGTGGGTTAACACTGGTCAGCTGCCAGATCCTTGCATTCAGCCACTGTCTCACTCCTCCTTCTCAACAGGATGGGAGAAGTAGATGAAAAAGATAAAAGTGGAGAGGTCATTTACAGTTTATCACCGCAGGCAACACAGACTATTGGGGGAAAAAAAATGAAATGATTTATTCACAATTAAAATAGAGTTGAGCAGTGAGAAACAGACAAAAAAACTAAAATGCCTTCCTGTCACCCTTACCCTTTTTTGGCAGATGTTTTTTTCACATGCTAATTCCCAAGTCTTCTAACTCCTTGCCCCGAGTAACACAAGAGGATAAGAGACATTGGATTATGGTCGGTTTGTAACAGATCCCCTCTCTCACTCCTTTCCCCTCACACTTTTCCCTTGCTGTAGTATGGGTCCTTCACAAAGACTGCAGTCCTTCAGGATAAGCCCTCTCCATCACAGGTTCTCTGCACAGACTCCACTTCCTGTCAGAAGTCTGCTTCAGAGAGGGCCCTTCACAGGTTGCAGTGTGGTTGCTTCTTTCAGTGTGGTCCACTTCATGTGGTGCAGGGAAATACCTTCTCCACTTTGGTCCTCTCCATGAGCTGCAGGGGAATATATCAAAATATTAAAAAATACTTTCATATCACACAAGAAAATAGTATATAATTGCAGGTCTGCACTGGAACAGTGTTCAGTGCTACCAAATAGAGTATTTAGGAAAGCTAATCAGCTTGCAGTATTGCCCATACTCCACAGGGCCTTACCACAGCCCATGGCCACAACAGACCACTGAAGAGAAACAGAAGAGGATCCAGCATGGCTATTCCTATAAAATTTCTGGAAGAATCTGTCACTTCTAGTGAAGAGAAAGGAAACCAAGTGATACAGGTGCAGGTAGTGCACACCATTCCAGCATGTATAGAAGAAACATGAGGTCTGAATTTCTGAAATTGAAAGGATATTCATAATTTGAAATAATAAGGCTAAATAAATTCTACTGATGCATTAGACCAAAAAGAAAAAAGATTAATAGTTTTTTTAAACACCCCTGATTAAGTAGGCACATTTATGACAAGAACATTATACATTATATGAAATCATTAATAATTTCCTAGTGAAAGCATGCAGAGATGTCATTTAGTCAGTTAATGTGAAAAATATACAGCTTCTAATTAATGCTACCTCTTAGATAGCAAGGTATATGATTGCAGAAATAATCAAAATTCTTCTTTATAATTTTGTTATTATATTTCCGGTTATGTACCCTCTTCACCTGCATCTGTCACAGGTCACAGATTCTTAGTCTTCATGGCATTAAAATTTCCTTTATAAATGTAAAATTTTATGTGAACATAAGTAACAACTACCTGATGTTTAACTTTTAATTCTTCCCTTTTCAGACCTTGCATTCCAGTCATCTAACAAATACTGTAGGAATTTTTATTCTAGTGCTGGACAAAGCATACATTCTGACATCCAGCCTGCTTTTCAAGTTTGTCTCTCTAATAAACATGCAACACATTGACTTATTGCTCTTTCTTAAATATTGGATCTGGCAACCTTACTTGTTACAAAGTACAATTTCTCAAGAAAGAAAACATGACACAAGTTCTTGTAGTTTGCAACCCAAATTTCATCACTATTAAGTAAGTGTGTTGCCTTCTAGAGAAGGTTTTCTTTCTGGGATAATAATAAGGTAATTGCACTAAGTGAGGTAGAACAGGAAAAACTGCAAGACCCTATTCCAATATATTTTGTTCTTACAGACTTTTATGGAATTTACCAATTCTGTCTAATAAAGGACTGAATTAAATTTCCTGAGTATTCTCCAAATCTACAGGTATTGGTGCTCCCACTGTGTGAGCCAATCTGAGGTGGGGTTAATGATCCCAGGGGGCATGGTGTGGGCCTGCTCCCAGACTGCCTTTGACTGCCTTTGACCCCAGGAATCTCACAGTGGCTGAGATATGGGGCAGGGCATTACCTCACCTCCATGCGATTTGATCTGTCTATTCCCGCTCCACCTCCTCCTACACCACACACTTGAGTTGGTCCAAATCAATAATTAATATAATAACCCACTGTCTCAGAGTAGGCTCTTAAGGTCTTCATTTTCACTTTTTTTTATGCTCCGAACTTAACAATGGTTTTTCATATATCACAAAAAAAAATGTATCTTGAAAGAACAAATAAAGGAGCATAGTATCATGGAATCATGGAATCTAATCCCTTGTGCCCCTGCAATAGTATCAGGAACATCTTCAACTAGGTCAAGTTACTCAAAGTCCCATCTAACCTGGCCTTGAACACTTCCAGTAATAGGGCATCCACAACTTCTCTGGGCAACCTGTTCCAGAGTTTCAGCACACCAGTGATAAAAAGCTTCTTCCTTGTATCTAGTCTCTATCTAACCTCTTTCATTTTCAATCCATTGTCTTTGACCTATCAGTATAGGTCCTACTAAAAAGTCTTTCCCCATCATTCTTATAAGCCCCCTTCAGGTACCAGAAGGCTGCTCTAAGGTCTTCCTGGAGCCTTCTCTACTCCAGGCTAAACAAGACTAAACAAGACAAATTCCCTCAGCCTTTCATCACAGGAAGATGACTAGAGGACAGGCTAGCAAACTGTGTATAGAGGAGTATAGCAGATGGAAGCTACCAAAGTAAAGGTCTCTACATGTCTGGAATTCATGCTCTGATATAAACTGAAGCTTGTACCAGTGTTTTCCTGTTTTCTTCTCATTTTCAGATAGAACAGTAAATAGACAGGTAGATAATAGACAGACAAGTCATCTATTTTATGTGCAAATCCCATCTCCACTTTACTGGCATCTATGTCTTAAGCACTATCAGAGTCTTAAATTCTTAGCCCTGATTGGTTTGAAGAAAGAGCTTAAAAGCAAATCCTACTTGTCAGAAAAGTAAAGACTTTGGGAATATCAGAAAATAATTTTGCACTCAACAAAATGAGATGTATAATTTTCAATAGCACATAGTGCTGTCATACAAATGTTTGAAAGTGTAAACTTTCTTATAATTATCAGTGAGAAAAAGAGAAATACCTTCCATTAAAAAGATACTGCAGTTCCAGAACACTGTTGATCATCTTTCTAGATACAAGACAAGTCAAAATGTTGTTATTTCTACTGAAAAGTTTTCAAAGTTCTTAGTGCTTTTATTCATGTAGCTGTTTAGTCTTTAGTTAAGGGATGATCTGTTGGTGGATAGCAGTGAAAAGAGACATGCAAGCACCATTTATAATGGCACACTTTTTTAACTTGGATCAATTTGGGATGCACAATTGGTATGCCTTTTGAAAGAACTACAAGCACTGATATATTTAACTTACTCTGTTATAATGGATAGCATTACTGTGTTTACTCAGACAAAATTCTAATTTGTATTCTGAAACAAAGGATAACTGACAAACTATCAGCAAAATTAGGCAATGATAAAATTATAAAAGAAAGATAATTATATCTGGCAAGACATGAAAGGAAATACAGAATTACAAAATAACTCAGGGTGACAGCAAACACTACAGTTCATATAGGACAGTAGGAAAAGTGTTTAATGCTAGCTAAATGTTAGTGAATTTAATGACACTGGAAAATAAATTACAGATATAATTAATTCAGAAACAAATTGACAAGGGCACTTAACTGGGAGATTTATCTGAGTCTATTTTTAGAGAACATTTTACAAAATATTTGGGCAAATACAAAGAGAATAAGAGGAAAATTTTTTCATATGATTTTCTTAGTTTCAGAAAACCTAAAATTAATGGATCAAGAGATGAAGAAATTCCATCTTGGAAAACAATTATTATAAAGATGATTATCATAAAGAAGTATTTTTTTTTTTCCATCCATTGAAAAACAACAAGAAAATCTCTTATTATGCAGCACAGAAGATTAATGTGTAAGGACTGTATTTCTCCACTTTCACAACTACATAGGTAATTAAAATATTGGGATAGACTAAGGACTAAAAACTTCTGTAAATTCACTTAATAAGTTAATGCTTCTATTACCCTATTGAACTAAGAAACAAATTATATAGATTAGAATAAAGGAATTCATTATTGGCTGTTTATAAACAACAGCCTTATTGCAAGCACTTATTGTTAAATACATTTCCCTGAACTTCAACTGTAATACTTACTTTAAGGTCATACTTTAAGATTTAGAGAATTACTTAAGATTTCTTACCTTATAACTACATGTTCTAGACTGTACTCATGATTGCTCTTATTCTTCTTCCATTGTGTTTGCAATCTTTTCTTATATTCAGTAATAGAAACTGAACATGAAACACTCTTCCAGCATGGACTTCTTTGTTAAGAACAAGAAAAGATGTGGATCCTCTCTGACAACAATAAATTGAATCCAATTTTCCTATTACCTGGATCAGTGCTTAATTGCTATATTATTAAACATATCTTCTGCTGTCCTTTTACAGCAAGCCCAGAGTCCATTGCATATATCCAAAAGTGGTGGGATACAATATTGTATCCAGTTGTTAGTCGGTCACTAGTGATGTCTCCCAGGGATCAGTGTTGGGTCTAGTCCCATTTAATATCTTCACTGATAGTCTGGATGAGGGGATGGAGTCTACCCTTAGTAAATTTGCAGCTGACACCAAGCTGAGGGGAGTGTCAATCTGTGGGAGGGTAGGAGGGCACTGCTACCCAGGTAAACAGGCTGTGTCAATGGGCTAAATCCAGCAGGATGAGGTTTAACAAGACCAAGTGCCACCTCCTGCACTTTAGCCACAACAGCCCCCTGCAGCACTAGTCTGAGGGCAGAACGGCTGGAGAGTGGCTAGGCAGAAAGGGGCATGGGACTATTGATTAACAGCACACTGAACATGATCCAGCAGTGTGCCCAGGTAACCAAGACCAATGGCATCCTAGGCACAAACTATTCAGGAATAGTGTGGCCAGCAGGACTAGGGAATGATTCTTCCTCTGTACTCAGCACTGGTGAGGCTGCACCTTGAGTGCTGTGTCCAGTTCTGGGCCCTTCAGTTTAGGAAAGATGTTGAGCTGCTAGAGTATGTCCAGAGTAACATAGAGAAGTTGGCAAAAGTTGGTCTGGAACACAAGTCCTATGGGGAGTGGCTGAGAAAGCTGGAGTTGTTTAGCCTGGAGAAGAGGAGGCTCAGGGGAGACCTTATCACTCTCTTCAACTACCTGAAATGAGATTGTAGCCAGGTGGGAGTTGAACTCTTCTCCCAGGCAAGTAACAGTAGGACAAGAGGATGCAGTCTTAAGCTGTGCCATGGGAGGTTTAGGTTGGACATTAGGAAGAAGTTCTTTACAGAGTGATTGAGTACTGGAATGGGCTGCACAGGAAGCTGGGGAATCGCCATCTCTGTAGGTGTTTAAGAAAAGATTGGACATGGCACTTAGTGTCATAGTCTAGTTGACAGGGTGGTGTTTGGTCATAGGTTGGACTCAATGATCTCAAAGGTCTTTTCCAAGCTAGCTGATTCTTTGATTCTGTCTAAAGTCTTTGCAAAACCCTGGACTCAATAAATAGCCACAGGTTTTGAATCACAGCTTCAGAGAGTTTCATCTTTTAGGGTTTCATAATTAAGCTGACAGATTTCAGCCACTCCTTTTCCAAAGGGTTATGTATGTATCAAAACATACAATAAGATATCTTGTGCAGTTAAAAGCAGAAGAATGGCAACGAGATATACAATGGAGGTCAACACAGTGATAGCTCAGATATTGTTTCTAATTAAACCCTAAAGGCTTTGGTAAGATCACTATTTTACTTTGGAGTGTATTGATACTTATGTAGCCCTTGTCTGGATTTTCCCAAAATCTATTGTGTCTCATATGCTCTCCCATAAACGCTCATGTGCTTCTTACATGGTAGCACACAAAATAGTTCATGTAGTCACAGCACTTAGTGCTCAAGCATTGTTTCATAGCAAATAGCTTTATAACCTCATGCCCATTGTTCTCCACCATGGCTCTTGTGCCATGTGGCAGAAATGTGCCCACTTGCTGCTTACTTTGCCTGAGAAACAACAGAGGAACTCCCGCTGGGATGCTGAGGTAATAAATGTCTTCAGACCATTGCTACGTGCATTGTGTTTGTGATTCCAGCCCTACTTGAGTCCAGACAGGCACCATGTCTGGCAGGGGACAGTCTGCTTGATCACGTGTTTAATATCTCAGTCAAAAATTAAATCTGAATTTAAACTTCAAGTAATGGAGAAACTAGTATTCTTTCTTTTTTTGGTTGGTTTTTGTTTGGGTTGGGTTTTCTGTTTGGTTGGTTGGTTTGGTTTTGTTTTTTGTGATTTTTAAGTGTGCATAACAGTGTTCTAGTTTGACAGAAAGGAAATACACACTGTTTAGCAACACAATGGGCATAATAATTTACAGGAAGCAAATCTGCAATAATCCTTACTTGTTAACATCTATCACACTTGCAAATAAAATGAGTGTGAGGTTATTTTGATGTTTGTTTTGTTTGTTTGTTTGTTTGTTTTTTTTTCCCCACATTTATAAGAACACTTAAACTGTATAAGATTTGGGTTTATTTTTTCAATGTAAATATGAAAACAAAAGTTTCTAAGGCCACAAGTTTGAAGATTATGACTTTTAACAGTGACTTTTTCAAACACTCAGGTGATATTTAAGACATTTAAGTAATGGATTTATAAAGCATTCTGGGATCACCTACTCCTCCAAATCCTGTTCTTAAAAATGTATGATTTGTTAATCTATCCTTGTTAAAGTCTTAACATTACAGAGGATACACAACAAATAGTATTTCATATCACCTCTTTTTCTGATTGTGTACACAAATTTTATCTTCAACAAACATGGCAAAATGACAGATTTCTGTTCTTAATAATGAACCAGTTACATATATATTTATAAACATGCTGCACTTCAAAAAATCAGTATTTTCATTCTTTGCAAAATATTTGTTGCTTTTTTTTTGTTCTAAACTGAATGAAAATTTGATCTGCACATTTTTCTATTTTTGTGTAGTACAAATTGGCCATTCAGAGAATACAGTATATTTTGGTAATTTTTACAATTAATTTTATATTTCAAGTGGTTCAAATTAGTCTCTATCCATTTTCTTTTAAGTCAGTACAAATCTAAAATGCATTTTTGGATTCAGAAATGTTACAGTTCTTATCTGATAGCCGATTCTCTTTGAGGAGAAGGCTTGCTGTTCAAGCACCTGTTGCTGATATACACTGCATATGGACTGAAAGACTGAAAACACGGAAAGTAGTCCTGCAGCACTGTTAGATCTTGGAGGCTTATGAAACAAAATTTCCATGAGGATATGTTAAAAAGGGAGAAGAATTGGGACAGAGAGAAAGAGAAGCCAACCTCATGTGAGAATTATTTGAAAGAAGGTTGGTCTACTAAGAAAAGCTTAAATATTGACTGCATGTTAAATTATTGGCAATTATAGTATTTATTTTACTTGAGTAATTTGTAAACTTTTAACAATATAATGGAATAAAACCAAACCCAAGCCGCCCTAGAAGCTAAACTTTCAGCTGAAAAATTGCCTGGTTGCTCTAAATTAGATTACCATTTACTTTGGATGTGGACTTCTCTTGTGTACAACTTTCTAAGGTTGAAAACTGTGCCATTATATATATTTTTTTCACCACTGAAGCAAAAAAGAAAAATGTTTCATGCCATCAAAAACCCCATAGAAAACACATTCTAAAAAGTGCCTTTTCTTCCTTCTGCAACAGAACTGCAGGCATACCTAGGGCAGATTAGAGAAAAGCGGAAAAGCTGTTAATGTAATCCATGGTTCTTTGCCACAATCAAAATTCTTCTTTCATAAGCAATTGCGAGCCCTTTTCACAGTAGACTACTATTTTACAGAGGCAATTATAGAGCCACAGGGAGTTATTGGGACTGAAAAGAAAATATTCACACATAAACCCTAAAATACATCTAATTGCCAAAAATTACCAGTCAGAAGTTTGAGGTGTCATTATCATTTGTTATATAGAGGGTTGTTAAATCCTAGATTTGCAAAGATTTTTTTTTTCTTTTTAAAGAAAAATTAATTGGTCGCTACATTAATAGAATGACTTTTGATTTCCTGAAGAGGGGATTCAGAAAAAAAGGCTTTTATGCTAAATACTTGTTTATTTTCAGACTAAATAGCTCTGATATGCAAATGCAATTCCAAAAAGTTCAAAACAGCTACCTGCACCATCATCCTGCATATTTATAAGTGAAATTGTAAAAGACCATACCACAGTAGAATTTTAGAATAGAATTGTATTTGTATAGCACAATTTTAAAGTTTCTATTTGCAATTTAAATTACCTTTACTGGAATATTGCAGTTGCTTGAACTTAGTTCCTCTTTGATATAATAGTGAACAAAGATTCATCTTTGCTAGATGCTTTATGTTCATGTTTCAACCTCTAGTTCAAAGGATAAAGGCCTGAAATACTTTTCTTGAAAAGGTTTTAAATAGAAGCTGCCAACCTATTCCTTGACATCAACTGTCAGTTGTATTTCATTGTTTGACCTACCTCAAGAAATCACAGAGACAAACACAGGGAACTGTGAGAGTATCCCCTAATATTCTACAAAATTCTGCATGTGTCCTTAGTGGAGATTACATCTACACTGTATAAAGAGATAAAACCATTTTCCAGACAAAAACACATAAGGGTTGAACTTTGTCAGAAAAAAAAAAAAAAAAAAAAGAAAAAAAAAAAAGTGCATCTAATGTGAACATAGAACAATAAAATAGTTATACTTTCAGGAAATTACATTTCTTATTAGCTGCCTCTGTTTAGCTTTTTTTTGGCATGGCTTCAGATGGGACTGAACTGTCTTAAAATAAAAAGGTGTAAAAAAAAAAAAAAAAAAAAGCTAGGTTTTATGTTAATTCACCACTGAATTTACTAATGTGTCTTTTATGAATTTACATTGCTTATAGCTTTTTTATAGGAATTCCATAAATATCTCAGAAATATATTTAGGAATATATTTAGAATAAAATTCCAGTCAGTGTGAGACTTTCAGTACTGGTTGAATTAGGGAAAACAGACCTCTGATTTGGATCTTACTGTTGTTGCTGTTTATTGAGTCAAGTTTAATGAAATTTGAACTATTGGCATCTGACTCAGATATCGTCTTTATTATATTCATACACTGAGAGATAAGTGCATTCGTCTTGCTTGGAAGCATAGAAGCCTGGAAGTGTTTATTAACACCAGACTATATTCCTAGGATGCTTTTATGTTATCAAGCTGCTGATGCAGACAGTCTAGTTCCAGTAATGCACTGCCTAAAAAAAAAAAAAAAAAAAAATGAACACAGTGCAAACACACAGAAAAGTTAGTGTAAGAATAGCATTCAGGTTAAACTCACAAAAGTCAGGAAAACCACAGGAGAAAAGTATTTCAGTAGGAATAGAAATGTTGAAGTACCTGTAGGATAAGACATGCCTTCCATTTACTGTAATGTCACTAATCAACATAAAACACTTGAGATATACATTATTGAACTTTTCTTTTCTGACTTTGATGTTAATTCTGAAATAAATTATGATTCTGTCTTCAATCCTATAAAATAATAATTAAAAAAAAAAAGAAAGAAAAAACCCATCAAACAAACTTAAGACAAGTGCACACACACACACACACAAAAAACAACAAAAAATTCCCCCAAAAAGGAAAACAAACAAACAAAAAAAAAAAACAAACAAAAAAACAACCCCCAACTCATCTGATTCTAACTGTGCTGTAATTAAGTCTCAGGTTTACTTCTGTTATGCCTGTGCAATTCTCTGGTCTGCACATAACAGTAACTTCTGTGTATTGATTTCTCAATTCTTCAGTGGAAGAAGGAAGAATATATTATACAATAGCTCACTTGTCTAGCAAATATGGGCTTGCCTGATGACAAATGGAATCAGGGATAGTGAGAAGGATCATAGTTATTATTTTGTCCTGCTCTGATTTTTTTTAGTTGTTTTTCTTTCTTTTCCTTTCACACTCCCTTCCTCAGAGCAATTGTTGACAATTGGAATATGAATTACGTTCATTTCACATATTTTAAGTAATTTAAAACTTGGGGTTCTAGTAAAAGTCTTTTGCCTGTGATCACTGAAAAAAAAATCCAGATGCTTGTCTTCATACCATATGAATCACCTTTCTGAGCTGCATGCTTCTCTTAAGGGACTACAGAGAATTCTGCTCCAACTTTCCTGTCAAAAATATTTTTCTTTAGATTGTGTAAGCTTTAGCCAAACAAAGAACTTCAGCACTTTCTTAATTCCAAGTATCTGAATACTTTCAGAATTTTTTAGTGATTCCACTTCTATATTAACAGTTGTCTGTTTTTGTGCTTTGCTTGCTTAGAAGTAGCATGGTTTAGGTAATCTGTTTAGTTTGATTATTCAAGGTAAGTTTATTATAGATACAATGTTCAGTTTATATTTATATAGAGTAATCCACTTTATCTTCTTTCAGCAGCAATCATACAAAACAACAGAAATCCACGGAGAAACAAGTAGTCACTGCAACCATATAATTTATTTTTATACTTAGGATGATATCTACTCTCAAAATTTAACTCTACATTTTTGGTAATATTCACAGAATATGGTTAAATTTCTTAGGATGTCTCTGTCCTTTTGCATATGTCTATGAATAAAATTATTCAACCACTTATGAAATGGATTACAGAAACAGAAATTAAGTGGAAATTAATATGAAAACCATAACAATAATGCAGTGTTTTGAGTATATTAGACACAAAATATCTAATTACATCTTTAAAAATGAAATGGGTAAGTGAATCCAGAGTCAGTTTTGAAACATCTTACTAACTTGTATGTTGATATTTTTTTTGAAGTACTCTAACAGGACATAGTATTGATATGTATAAAATGAACACATTTTAACTAGAATAAACTTAGGCAATAAGTTAGACCAGTGCTTGAGATGTTACTCTCTTCCTTCCTTGGGCCAGGTGTTTACATTATGCCTTTTTAAATTTCATTAGTCTCCTGTCAGTCTATTTTTCCAGCCTTGGTACCTTTTGTGCCCCCCTCCACCCTCCAGTCTAGATTAACTTGTAAATTTTATTTTAAATGTCCCCAGTGCAGGAAGGACATAGGCCTGATGGAGCATGTCCAGAGGAGGGATTAGAGGGATGGAGCACCTCTCCTAGTAGAAAATGTTGAGAGAATTGAGATTGCTCAGTCTGGAGAAGACAAGGCTTTGGGGTGACCTTATTACAGCCTTTCAGTTCCTGAAGAGGACCAAAAGAGCCTTCATGCAAGGGAAACAAGGGTTTTGGTCCTGAGCTGAAAGAGAGTGTATTTGGACTAGATAGTAAGAAGAATTTCTTTCCTGTGAAAGAAATTTTCAGTTAGGCACTGGAATAGGTTGTCCAGAGAAGCTGTGGATGTCCCATCCCAAGGCCAGATTGGAGAGGGCTTTGAGCAACCTGGTCTCTCAGAAGGTGTCACTGCCTATGGCAGAGGCATTGGAACTGGATGGTCCAACCTAAACCATTCTGTTCTCTTCTATTTCTATAATTCAGAAAATTAAAAAAAGAAAAAACAAAAAAAAAGCCCAAAAAAGACAATTAGAATTATAAAAATCTTAAGAATATGGTAGATTTGGATTTTTGTATGTTTTTATTATTATTTTATACAAAAGAATTTAGTTATTCAGGGATTTATTTACCTGTATCATATTAAAGGTTTTTTTATGACAGTTTAATGTGTAAGTACTTTGACAGACTTTAAATACCCAGCTGCATTATTTAGTACCTTATCAACAAAAATGTTGCAAAGTGTGTCTGAGCCATATACTTTATAGAAAGCATAAAAGAGGTATAAACAGAATATATTTGTGTTCCTGTTCGACCTTGTGATTAATCAATATTTCAGGCTTTCTAGTTAGCATTAGAAATCACTGGTGCGAAGAAGTGATGATTTCTCTTGTCTGGTACATGCTTATAGAGCTTTTGCACATAAAGCCCACACCCAAAAGACTGGATTTTTAGTTAAGGAAATTCATTCAGTCAGATTCTTTATTTACAACTCCAAATGTGTAATTCCTGTTAATGTTTTTCTAATAGATTCTGGGGTTTATGTTTGGTTGTGGTTTTTTTGATTGTTTTTGGTTTTGGGAGGGTTGTTTGGTTTGGTTTGGTGGTTTTTTTGTTTGTTGGTTTTGTTTTGTCGTTGTTGTTGTTTTGTTTGTTTGTTTGTTTTTGAGGATTTGGTTGTACCATATTGGATACTTTCCCCATAGCTGTGTAAATGTAGCACAAGCTGAAACCCTTTTTTTTTCTTTTTTCTTTTACAGCTACTGAATGGTACACCTGTGAGAGCAAAATGTGATACAGAGCTGATCAAACATGATACATCAGGCCAAATTCTTCTCTGCCTCCTGTAGGTGTATTTGGTCAGGTCCTTAGGCAATGGTTTAACTTGTTTCAATTACTCTTAAATAAAGAAGCTCCTGACTGTGTTTGTACTTTTCAGGTACCTTGCATGCCCATCATCACCATAAATGGTATTTTTCTTTAAATAAATTCTTGCTAGATCACTCTATTCACAGCATAATACATATTAATAGTTTAAATAGTTTGCTGGTAGAAAAGGCTATGCTTTATAGCAAGCAGAAGACTCAGGTAACGATAAAAAAAATTACAAAAATTGTTGGCAATGACCTGGAATTGTTTCATGTAATGATCTAGTTTCACGATGTCGCTGCTCATTGCAGGAGTATTGAAGTAGGTGACCTTTAAAGAGCCCTTCCAACCCAAACTTCTCAGAGAGGAGGTGAGGTACAACCGAATCCAATCATAGACTCAGATTTCGACAACAGTTTAAATTTAAGGAATTATAGAGGTCTGATGAAATCACTTTGTCTCACAGGTTTTAATAATGGCAAATCATATATATTTCGATAACTGATTTATTTATTATGACAAAGGAGCAGACAAATGAACAGACAAGTGAACAGATGAGGGACCTTAATGAGAATTATTTACTCTACAGTATAAAAGCTAAAACCTACTAGTAAAGTGTAGCATAAAATAGTATAGTGAACTGTATCAAAATAATTACATGATAACAATTGTATCAAAGCTAGCAAAAAGAGAAAAAAATATGTAAAGACTGATGTAACTCATCACACCAGGATCATAGCCAGATCTCCCTCTTTCACTTAACCCTTGGGGAATAACCATGAAGAGGCTCCTCTGCTTCAAAGAGAGAAGCTCCACATTCTTCAAGAAAATCTGTTGAAGAATCCGCCATGGACTAGGCCTTTACAGTTATAAAATGATTAACTGCTGGCCAAATATCTCCAGGTCAGCCAGCAACTTGTGTGTCAAATCTTACTTCAAAAAGCAGGATGTGTGTCTGAAGTTTGGTAAATCAGATTGGTTTTAGCATAATTCAACACTAAAAACAGTAGCATGGCACTACCTGTAACTCACCACATTGCATTGTTTGTATTCTCTGACTGGATTTTAGGCCAAACAGATAAGGGTTATCAGGGCAGAGCACCCTGCCATACCCACTCACACAGTCAGACAAGGTTTCCTATAGCAACGTCTCAGATATTATGTTCCATAAAGCAATTTATTAACAGTAACACACAAACAGCTCAGCTTGGTGCCTCTGAGGAGGGACTGCCAACAAATGAACCCCTGGGCTTTTATACCTTCACTGTCCACCCCCATACAAGTCCTGAGTCCTTTTCCTCCTGAGTCCTTCACCCCTGCTATCTAGCAGTGTTCCACCTGGCTGGGGACACCCTTCTTCATGGCCTTTGTTGTTCCAAGGGTAGGTATTTCACGGCCTCTTGTCTCCGGCTTCCATACAGAGCTCAACCTGTATTTTAATCTGCAGCTTGCAAACCAAGCCACCTGTACCAGATCTGTTCCTCAACACAGTAACATCAAAATTTATTTGAATGTATTTTTATAACAAGATACAGAAAAGCCTAATTCCTGTTTAATTTATCCTGATTATATAGAACTTGCACTACAATATTTTTCATGCATACATTAGCTCATCTGGTAACATACTATAAATTATAAAAATACAGATCACCAGTTAGTATTGCATTCTGGAGTAAAAGAACTGGTTTGATTAAATTTTAGATATAATGTTATCATTACTGTGAAATTTCATCTTGAAATTCTTTTAAAGAAATACAGTAATGTGTACCTTTGACTGTGACAGGTATTAGAAACACGCAAAAGAAATATATAATAGCTGGACACAAATTTAAATGACTCTCCCACCTCTTTAACTTCATAGATTTTATTTTTGTCATATCTTTCAGTCCATGTAGTACTGTCTTCATCTCACATCTTCTGTCATTCACCAGTTCTCATTTAACAGTTCTGATAACACAGCTCAGATAATTAATTACATTTTAACAGTTATTCAAATAGTCTATTTTAATTAATGCAGTCCCACCATTATTAGTAAAACATAAGAAAACCATTGAAAGTCTCTAAGGTAATTTCAAAATAATGATTCCAAAGTTCTACTTTAATTAGCAAATGTTTTTTATTATCTTTTAATATGTGTCCTGGACAGATTTTATTCATGAAAGACTATAAAAGGGCTCAGACAAGATGATTTCAGTGTTCTCTTTTTTGTACATTCAGATACATATATGCGTTCATATTTTAGAAAATGAAATGTCATACTTCTTGTCAATGACAGCTAGATTAGATATCTGCTAAAATTTTATGCAAAGAAGTTTAAAATCTACACTGAGCCAGTGGCCAAAGGATACAGAACAATTTTTCCTGTGCAACCGTACCATCTGATTTACGTCCGCAAATAACAATACTTACAGACTAGGGCAGCACCTGGGAAATTCATGTGGGGAAAAAAAGGGTTTTTGGACATTCTTTTCCTGTGGAAATTGTCTGTGAGGTATTTACTGAGACCCTGGGAAGATCTGATCAGGTTTAGAAGCTCTGATTCCATTCTTCTCATAGCAAGAAATCTTCAAGTTTTGATTGGACCATATTTGTTGAGATGGGTGTGAAGTAAGACAGATGCAGGTACCCCCAAAGGTGCAAGAAAGAATCAGAAAAAGTTTATTCTGAGGTCAAGAACACTAAAAACTTGCAAAGGAAACTTACACCAGCTGCAAAAGTTCTGGGCCTGGGGAAAGACACACATCCTTCTCCTCTTCATTTTTTATCGTCCCTGGCCCTTCTTGGCTTCCCTCACCTGCTGTGGAGGCCTGCATCCTCTGCTTATCTCTCCACATACCAGAAAAAGAGAGCCTTAGACTTTCTCTGGAATGCAGAAAGGAAAGGGAAACACCAAAACAACAAACATCTAACTATCCTTGCAAAAGGCAGTTTTGCAAAAAGACAGGGTAGTCTTCTTGTCTCATTGAAGTGAATTCTTCTAGCAAAAAACATATTTATACATGGGGCTGTGTAAATACTTTGCCAAAACATTGCCCTCAATTTTTAATTTTTAATTATCTAAGGTAGCTTCTCCTCACTACAAGATTTGATACATTCTTGTCTCGTCTGTTTGATTTCACTAGATACATAAAAAGCTAGTGTTCTTAGTTTCCTAGCTAAATAATGTTTTGTGTAAGCATTGAAAATAAATTCAAACATTGAATATTGTAATCTGGACTAGAGTCCAGATCCCATCCAACCCTGGGATATTTTTCATTTCTGTTCTATTTCCTGGTAAATATAATTTCTGTCTTTCAGGTTATCAAATGTGTAATTGGATCAAAAGTAAACAAATCAGATACACATACGGAATATTTATCCTCTGTTTATCTTGCCTTGTGAATTCCTCACTATACCTATATATATATATATTTATTTATATTTATAAAATACATTTATATGTATAAAATATGTATTTTTATATATATAAGTGCAATCAATTCAGGCAAAGAAAAAATTCTGTTTGTCAATTCATGAGGATAAAACACGTTATTTCTTTTTGTGCCTTATACTTCTTTTTTTTTTTTCCTTAGAAGTGGGATCAACAGGTGGAGAAAAGGGGACTACTATAACAGAAAGTGTTTTTCTAAATACATTAATAACAAAAGGAGGGCAAGTAAAACCTCTATTCCTTGTTGAACATGAAGGGGAACATAGTTACCAAAGAAGAGGAAAAGGCTGAGGTACCTACCACCTTCTTTGCCTCAGTTTTCAACAATAAGACCTCCTCAGGTCCTCCTGAGGCCTCCCTGAGGCATGGACGGGGAGCTGAATAGCCCCACTGTAATCCAGGAGGAAGCAGTTAATGCCTTGCTGAGCCACTTGGATCCTCACAAGTCTGTGGGACCAGATAGGATCCCTCCAAGGATGTTGAAGGAGCTGGTGGAAGAGTTCGCCAAGCCACTCTCCATCATTTATCAACAGTCCTAGATCACTGGGAAGGTCACGGATGATTGGAAGTTGGCCAATATGACAAGAAGGGCCAGAAGGAAGATTGATGAAACTACAGGTCATTCAGACTGACCTCAGTGCCCAGAAAGGTTATAGAACAGATCATCCTGAGTGACATCACGCAGCACCTGCAGGACAGACAGGACATCAGACCCAACCAGCATGGATTTAGGAGGGGCAGGTCCTGCCTGACTGACCTGATCTCCTTTTATGACCAGGTGACCCACCTGGTGGATGAGGGTAAGGTTGTGGACGTAGTCTACCTGGACCTCAGCAAAGCCTTTGACACTGTCTCCCATAGTATACTCCTGGAAAAGCTGGCAGCCTAAGGCTTGGACAGGTGCAGTCTCTGCTGGGTTAGGAACTGGTTGGATGGCCAGGCCCAGAGAGTTCTGGTGAATGATGCTGCATCCAGCTGGCAACTGGTCACTAGTGGTGTCCCCCAGGGGTCAGTGTTGGGCCTAGTCTCATTTGATATCTTTATTGATGACCTGGATGAGGGGATTGAGTCCACCCCTAGCAAATTTGCAGATGGCACCAAGTTGGGGGAGGAGTGTCAATCTGCCGGAGGACAGACTGACAAGCCTACCAGCTTCCTTAGTATGCTTGGGTGGATCCCATCCATCCCCATAGACTTGCCTACAAGTGGCATAGCAGGTTATTAACTATTTCCCCTTGGATTATAAGAGCTTCATCCTGCTCCCCATCCCTGTCTTCTATCTCAGGAGAACGTACTCCCAAGAACAATTAGCCTTACTATCAAAGACTGAGGCAAAGCAGGCATTAAGGATCTTAATCTTTTCCTCATCCTTAGCTGATATGTTTCTCCCTGCATTTAATAAAACACAGAGATTCTGAACCTTCTTTCGTTGCTAATATCTTTATAGAAATGTTATTTTATTTTATTTTGTGGAAGTAGGCAGTTTAAGTTGTAGTTGGGCTTTGAGCCTTTGAATTTTCACCCTGTATATAACCTCACAAGATCCTTGCAGTCCTCTGTAGTTGTCAGTCCCTTCTCACAAAGATTAGAAACTCTCTGTCTCCAAGTTCCAGACAAAGCTCTCTGTTCAAAGATCTCTGGTCTTCTTCCCCATAACTCATCTTTTGTCACATAGGGATGGCCTCCTCCTCTGCCTTTAGCATCTTCTTCTTGAAGAATGTCTATCTGTCCTGAATGTATTTGCCCCTCAGGACTTTCTCCCAAGGGACTCTCTTAACCGGTCTCCTGAACAGGTCAAGGTCTATCCTACAGAAATTCAAGCTAGCAGTTCTGTTGATCCCCCTCCTTACCTTTTCTAAAACAAAAACCTGTTATTTCGTGATTGCTTTGCCCAAGATGGTTTTCACTGATGACATCACCCATAAGTTCTTCTCTGTTCATAAACAATAGGTCCAGTGGGTGCTTTCCCCAGTCCCTCAGCCCATCTAAGTCTCTCCTATTGTTCACATTCTTGTGTGTGGTATGGTTGTCTAGATGTTCTCTTCCTTTTTTCCAGAATATAACAGTGTGAGGAAAAGGAAACATAAGTAGGATTTTTTTTTTTCCTAAATACATTTGTCTTACATAAATAAATAAATAAATAAATAGATAGATACTGTACTAGACCAACCCCAACCCCCCAAAAAGACAACCCCCCTCCAAAAAAAAACCATCACAACAAATAAACAAACAAAACCCTCAGCATATTCATTAACAATTTGCAGGGTCTGAGTTCTAGAATTTTCTGATTTCTGGAAAAAAGTATATCCTAGCCTACTTACAGTAGGCTTGAGGAAATATTAATGAAACATTCTTGTAGACAGAAGCAGATATCTTGAAAAACAGAAAGTTCAATTCTTGTGGTCAGTGCATACAAGAATAAATGTATTCCATCTGTTTTGCAACCTGTCTTCACTGTGTGTGGTCCACTGTCTTCGCAGGACAGGTAGTTTTGCTACTTTCTATGACAAATAGGAAGAGACATGATGTGTTTCATCTGATTAACTGAGGACAGATCCCATTTATGAAGTACTAGATAAAAATATGTTCTTAGAATCCTAATTCTAACCTTATGCTGTCTTTAATTTTACATGCTTTCAGCCCCAAGTCTTGCCCAGAGTACCACTGCTTGATTAAACAATTCTAAAATATGTCCTCAGAAATAAAGCAGCATGAAGGACAGTCAAATTTTAGTTCATTTTCAATGTATTTTTTTGTTCAAATGGTACAGAGCAAAAAAAAAACAACCAAGTTAAACATTTAATTTTTCCTACTTTTGTTTTCAGTTTTTCCAAAAAACAATATAAGAGTAATAGTTTTTCAAAGTTATTAATGCATTTTTAAAAGTTACCAGAAGTGATAATTAAGATAATTGATATGATGATATTATGAATATTCATATACATTAACTCTTTATATGCTATTATGATAACTAATTTATATTAATTCTAGGTATTTCACTTTATTTTGTTATTCACTTTTGGAACATTTATTTTGTGTTCATTTCCAAGACAAATATAAGCATATGATTTATTGGACAACTCAATCATACAAAATTCCAATCACCTTCTACAATGCTTTCTGAAACTTCTTGATTACAATAAAAAAAAACTGCTCGTATCTACCAGATGTCTAGTATGTGCATACAACTGTGACTTGCAGAAATTTGCAAGTTTGGACATATTATTACCAAAACAGCAAAAGACTTCAGAATAAACTTTCTCTAAAATCCTGTCTGACTCTTTGTGGTATTCAAAGTTCCAGATTCTCGGTAAAGTGACCTGAAGAAACAAAAGAATTTGATTTTTGAGACATTAGAGAAAGCTGATGAAATATTCCTATTGTATTTTTCTTAGTAATAACTGAACTAGAATGTATTTAATTAAACAAATTTGAAATAAAAAGCAAAATGGCAAAAGGCAAGTGAACCTAAGATACAGTGGTCCTGTGAAAAATGAAAGTGAAAAGTAGTTTTTTCTGTTACAAAGCCTAAAATTTAAAAGGAAATTTCCATATGTTCTGTCTAGTTTGGTCTATGATGAAGACATAATATTTTCATTAAAAAAAAAAAAAATCCGTTACTTAGTATAATAATATACCATTTCACAGTGCTGTGATACCTCTATCTGCTATCCAATTACAGGGGTTCTTTAGATCTTAAAATCTAGATATTTAAGGCTATTACACACTGTTGTCCATATAAAATAATGAGACTGGATATTTATTATCCCAAGGTAATGAATAAAAGGTGAATTAAACTTTCTGTTAATACAAAATATTACTACTTTAATTTCAGAACAAAACTGCTGTTTCGAACTATTTTTAGGTTTTGTTATTGTCTTTTTCTTTTTTTTTTTTTTTTTCCTCTGAAAGATTTATTATACAGTCTGGTATTAAGTCAGTTCACTATAAATTGTTGAGGTGAAATGAGCATATGATTTAATGTCTTCAAGACAACAGCTCAAAAAAAAAAAAAAAAAATTAAAAATAAATCACACCCTAATCCCTGTGTGAGCAAATGTCAGCCCTAGGAAGCTAAATCTCCGTATCTACTATATAAGAGTTAAATCGCAATAATTCTAGGAGATAATATGTTGGACATTCAAGGAAATTAAGATTATGTTAATTGAAAGTTATCAAGAGAAACTTCCATAATCAAAAATTATTTGATCATTACTTAGCAATTCAAGAACTTGTTTCCTAATGTTTGTCAGAAACATACAATCTTTGATATTCAGTGGAGAGTTGCATCTTTTCCTACATATTATATTGAGATATATTGTGGAATCTATAAGCCATGAAGTTTCTCAGTGACAACACAATGAAATCAGCTGACTCATTATACTGATCTGTTTATTAGAAATAAATCAACTCTGTGACTGAGCAAAAAGCAGGAATGGAAGTAGCAATTCTAGGAAAGTCATAAAAAATAAAACATAAGAATTTGAGTATATCCTAGGAGTCCATTAACTAACTATATGATGGGAAGCATAATTGCACATAAACTTTTTTTTGTTATATGTTAAAATGTGTGAATATATTGATCATTTATCAGTGCCCCTGTTCTTTTTCTTGAATGAGGGCATAAAGAACATCAGCTGACGCTGAAACTGTATGGAATGCCTTCAGATATGTGACATGCATACATATATATAGATGGGATATTTTCAGAGATGCAAGACACCATTAGGCCAAAGAAGAAGAGTAAAATGAGCGGTTAATAAGATAAACATAGGAAACTCCTTCAGAGATAACCTTGTACTCAGTCTTTTTTGAATAGGCTGACTTTGGCTCCCAGGTGGCTGAAGGATAAATACAAGACAGTGTAGTTGTGCCTCATATTATCATGTAGAGGGCTAGTTAGAAGTTTACATTTAAGTATACCTGTAACTGGTCACTTCATACTTGACATTTTAGAGAAGAAATGCTTCTTAAAACTTATTGTCAGACAACCACTAATACGAAGTTATAATTCTTTGAAATTAGGACAGGAAAAACAAAATCTGTTCCACATTTATTTAAATCTCCAGTGCCATAACCATAACAAAAGATCTCTTCCTAAGACTCATTTTTCTACATAAGGATGGTTTTTCCTTCTCTTCCTCTTCCTCTTCCTCTTCCTCTTCCTCTTCCTCTTCCTCTTCCTCTTCCTCTTCCTCTTCCTCTTCCTCTTCCTCTTCCTCTTCCTCTTCCTCTTCCTCTTCCTCTTCCTCTTCCTCTTCCTCTTCCTCTTCCTCTTCCTCTTCCTCTTCCTCTTCCTC
>JAWWMP010000001.1:74442444-74461929 GCA_035047865.1 Dendrocincla tyrannina
AGTTCTCT
The DNA here is from genome assembly GCA_035047865.1 of Dendrocincla tyrannina. NCBI lineage: Eukaryota > Metazoa > Chordata > Aves > Passeriformes > Dendrocolaptidae > Dendrocincla > Dendrocincla tyrannina. The sequence continues at coordinate 74,442,453 of JAWWMP010000001.1, forward strand.
TTTCTAAATTTAAAGGAGAGGGATTATTTCTTGGCTAACATAGATATCTTAGTTCTTCCTTGAACTAAGGCACTCTTCCTTTGTCTTCTTCCCTTTGCCCTTCTCCTTCCCTCCTTGCTACTACTATTACATTTTGCTCACATTTACCATCAAAACTGGATACATAGCCTATGCCCTTCTTCTAAAATTTAGACTGAAATTTTCACTTTTAATAGAAAATATTAAGCAAATGATTTTGTAGGTAGGATTGAATTGTGAACAACAAACAATTATGTGAGGAACAACGAAGAGAGAAAGATATTTTTTTCACAACCACCTGACAAAATGATGCAAACAGTATGAAGAAAGTATGAAATTATGAATTCTTTGTCTTAATTACTCAAATAAAATGTTGCCCTATGAAACATGAAATGTATTATTGATGCAGCCAGTATTGCATTATGTGTTATTCATTAGTATATATATAGTAATTATATATAGTAATTTATTCCATTATACTGGAATTATTCATCATACTTAACCACACACCAGACTCTTTTTTTCTGGACCAGTGAGGTACTTTGCAGTCTTTGATGACTATCCTAGTGTTATCTCTTGGATCAAGTGGCAAAAATAGTAACCTGAGTTTCTATTGGTTTTGATTTTTTAAACAATGACACAAAATTTCTCTTTTCAGAAAGTGAGGCTACATACAAAATAATTACTTTAAACCTTGCTTTAAAATTATTTTAATGTGGAACTAAGTATTTTTTTCAAATTATTTTTTTCAGTTAATTGATAAATTCGGTAATCTGGCAGACACAAATTTTATTACTTGTAGGTACCAAAGAATATAAGGTACTCTTAATTCTGTGTGCCTTTAGAAATTACACACACAAATATGTATAATTTGCATGTATAAACTGGGAATTTTGAGTTGTTAGTGGTAAGTCTTAGACATATGATATAATGACTCATAAAAAGAAGAACTGAATGTTTATTCTGGATTTTATATTTTATTTAGAGGAAAACTATCTTTTGCTTTGCATGCATTTTATATTGTGCATTTCTTCATTTTAAAGAAATGAGTGGGTCATACAAATGTCTATGTGAAAGTCATTCTTGCACAGCCTACCTCCACTTAAAGCTTGTGTAAGTAAAGAATCTTTATGGTGTCTCTCCAGGTCAAGAAATCTGATTTTTATTGAATTCATTCTAGAATGGAAAAGTAATAAAAAGTGATATCTTCTAAGAACTAACAAAGTGAGACTTAAAGCAAAGACTCAATATTTCACTTACTAAATACACTATTTGTAAGATTTCATTTTGCTAAAAAATGACAGGGTTATTTTACTGGCTATGCTAAAGGGAGATTCCATTTATTATCTGATCATCTGCAAGTCCAGTTTTACTACTTTTTTATTTTAATGGCATATTCATGGAAAAGGTTAGTGCAATTTCCTCCTTTCTGCTCCCCCCCCCCCCATTATTATGAATCTTGATATTTTCTGCTTCTTCAATCAAAATTGTAAAAGTGAAGATCCTCACCCTTATTGAAGCAATCAATCTTTTTTATTTTAAACAAAACTTTTGAACTTATTTTTTTCTCATTTTGATTGGACTATTAATATCTGAATGCACATGAAATGTAAATAGTCTGTACTGTCTCTGATTAACCTTCTTTTATTGAAAAAAAAAAAAAAAAAAAAAACCTCCACATTTAAGACACAACTCAAAGAAGTTCCACAAAGAAGATGAAGCCAGCTTCTTTCAGACAGTGACTAGTGACAGGGCCAGAGGCAACGGGCACAAAACTGAAACATAGAATGTTCCCTCTGAACATGAGGAAACACTTTTTTTCCTATAAGAGTGACTGAGCATAGGAATAATTTGCCCCAGTAAAATGCATTGTCTCCATCCTTGGCAACTCCCCCAAGGTGATCCTGCTTGAATAGGGGGATTGAACCAGATGACCTACAGAGTTCCCTCTCAGCCTTAACCATTCTGTAACTCTGAGAACTCACAGTGAAAGTAGGTTGATGCTTTATTAATGCACTTCTTTAACGCTCATGTTTTTCTTTCCAGAACTGGGGAAGATTTTATATATTACAAAGTGAAGAGGGAAAGGGAAAGGGAAGGGGAAGGGGACGGGGAAGGGGAAGACAAGGGCAGGGTAGAGAAATCATCCTCCTGTAGCAAAATGACTCTTATAAAGAGAACTATCCCCTATTATTATGGCACTGAAAATTTAAATAAACATAGAACAGATTTTTATTTTCCTGTCCTAATTTTAAAGAAGTGTAACTTTTCTTTAGTTGCTGACTGACAAGAAATTTTTAGAAGTATTCATCTATATATACTTATACACATGTTTATATATATATACATGTATATAAATATATATATATTATATATAATATAAATATATATAATATATATATAATATATAATATATAATATATATATATATACATGTATATAAATGTACCTACACAAACACTTTTAAAGAAAACCCCTTCTGTTTTCTAAAGATATGTGAAGAATAAAAGCTCCAGGTTCGGTTTGGTTTGGTTTGGGTTTTTTTTAATCCTAATATTTCATGAATGATTGGCTAAATCTGAAAACTCTTAGACCCTGAAATCTTCCATATCAGTCAGACTCCTTGGAGAACTCTTAGTCCAACTGGCATAACTTCACTTTGAGAGTACTTGGGTGCTCTGGTGCTGCTTATGTAGGATATTATGTAAATGTTCATCAGAGCCCTAAACAATATGTAAGGAGGAGGGAATAGAAGCTGTGCCTGCTGGGTGTCCAAAAACCTGGGCTTCCAAGGACTTTTTGAATGGCTACAAAGGCAACCATGCAAAATTGGATGTTGCAGGTGCCTTATTAGGGAGTAGTAAAGAACAACATCCTTGGTGTCTTTGTATTATATAAAGTACAAAATATGTTTTACCAAAAATGCAATTTAACTTAATGGGATCTTGACAATATTTTCAGGATAATGGTAGAATTGTCAGTTCTCCAAGTGTGAGATATGCACTTGCACAAATTAAGTGATAAACACCAGTTGCCCCATTCTTTTAAAACATTTATGAATCCCAGCAGTCACAGTTGGATTGTTATCTTTAAGGAATTGATTCGTATTTCCTGGATGCTACTATTTTCCTCTCATCTTAGAAGTCTAAAAATAAACAAAATCAAAACGCACATAAAGAGATCCCCAAGGACTGAGCTGATTGCCTTGGTTGCATGAAAAATAAAATAAAAAACTACAACAAATATGCAAATATGCACCTTGTAGGAAATTTCTTTTTCAGCAAGGGGTTAATTCTGGGTCAATATATATAAAAAGTTAATCTTAAATTAACTTAAATAAATTAAAACAAAATAAAGAAATAAGAAATAAGTTCGGAGGCAACATCTATCATTTACCACATTATTTAATTACCATTGCATGATTATCTGTCCTCCTGTTTTTAATAATCACACTCTCAGATATATTACTTTGTTGCTATTTTTCTTGTAATCAGTTTTATTTGAAAAAGCTAATTATGTGTCACTGATTTCTTTACACTTAGTGTGCAATTATCAGTGATCCACAGTGAACCAACTGGTTAATGATCATATCAGTAAATATCTGTTTTCTCCATTCCAGGGAAGCAAACACTATTTAGTCATGACTCTCACATTTGTTTTCAGAGTTCCTAGATATAATGATTGGAAAATCTTGAGTTCTTTTTTTGTTCAAAAGGAAGGGATTTTACCATAAACCTATGTCCAGCATTTAATGACAATTCAGAAAAATGTCACACATTTATTTATTGTCTTCAATCTGGTTGTCAATCATTGACATCTTTCTTCCAAGTTCCTCACCATTCAATAAGATAGTTACTACCAGAATGTTATTAAATGCTAATAATTGGAGAATCTATTTTAAAATTGCTTCATTATCTGCAAATGGGTGAATACTGTATTATCATTTCAAAACCAAAACATATTTTATGGCTTTTCAACATTTTAATATGTGGCATGGTCTTATGTAGTTAACACTAAACACAACTTTTAATCAAATGTCATAGAAACTGTATTAAATACAACTGTAATAATAATATTTCTAAAGGAGAATGATAAGCATAATTAGATGGCATAATGTTGGTGATTAGATTTCTCAAAATAACCAATTCCGTTGATTAATTCAAAGCATACTATTGTATAAAATCTTGTGTTATGCCCTACTGGGAAGCCCCGCTCTAAGATGCTGAGACAGACACAACTAAACCATGTGTAATTGTTCAGTTTACAACAATGCAACTTTCATTTCTTTTAATAGTATCACCAACTTACTTGAAAATTAAAATTCTCAAAAATGGACAAAGCAACAACAGTCTTGTTGTTTAACATCATTCTTAACAGGAATATTGTAATTTTAAAGGATTTGAAATAAGAAAATATTTTGCACTGTTTTTTTTGAATGCAAAAATACATTTGCCCCACTTTTTAGAGTGTTTTATAGAAAAAAAAAAAGGTCTGAAAATTAAAAAAAAAAAATAAAATTGATAAATCACAGTAACATAAAAAGATTGAGATCGGAATGGATTTTATTATTTTTTTTGTTTTTGACTTCACAGTGTTCAACCCCCTATTCAAAGACTGTCACCTAAAATCAGTTGTCCAGCCTCATGTTCAGATAACTTTTGACTATCTCCAAAGTAAAAGACTCCATAACTTCTCTGAACAACTTGTGCCAGCGTTCAGCCACCACCTCACAAAGTAAAAATGTTTTCTGATGTTCAAAGGGAACATCCCTGCCATGACACCCCAAGTGGACATCCCCACCCTATGGAGCAGTCATCCTGTGAGGATTTCTGCAGTTGTGCTTGAGAAATTGGGTGCTCACAACTGAGGACATATGAGGCATAGATGGTCTATTTGCGTGCATGCCCTGACATATTTTCTGTGGAATTTTTCACTATTAAATGAAAAGAACGACTTTTTTTTTCCCCCCAATGTGAATGAAAAGGCTGTAGTTGATACAATGCAGAATTTCTCTTAGAATTAAATGTAGAAAAGGAGTATTCCATAGTTTTGCTGTAAGGTTATGTCAAGCTACCTGTTAACAACAGTTTATAAAGTAGTTACTATGTACTTGTCACATTCTAGAAGTCAGATTTAATGCCAGCATTTTTTTTTTTTCACAAAATGTTAAGTATTGCCAGCTGTAATGAATTTGAAAAGAGCAGAATTTTGAACATGTGAATTGCAGTATAATAATACAGACAAACCCTAGAGGTATAAAAAGCAATGTTTACAGTTCATGTTCCCTGTTTGTAACAGATGAATATGTATACCTTCTCTTAGATGGGTGCTGCTAATATAAACACATTATTATTCTGAAACACTCCATTACCCATAGGGCAAAGATAACTTCAGAAGCAAAGGAGCACATCTGTGTGAGGAGAAAAGATGCAGTCAGTGTGGTAAATGCAACATAGTGCTGCATGTATTTAGTGCAATTTGTATTTTATATGGACCAACATGCACGTAAGGGAGGTGGCATCTGTATGTACAAATTACTACACATACACATATATACATATATATATATATATAAATTATATTTACACAAGTTAGATTATTTCTCTTTGTGAGAATTTTGATGTGGGTGAGTCCAGACCATGCCAAGAGTATGAAGAACTTTTCCTCACAGACCCTTCCCTCTTGCTTCCTCAAATCCACAAGGCTTCTACATTCAGGAGCATGTTCGAACAGGAACTTGAAGTAGCTCTCACCAACAGGTCAAAATAAAACAAAAAAGACATTAAAAATGGCATAAAAATAATGTCACCATCATCCTCCCTGTAGGTCTTTGCAAGGCAGTTTTCTTTCTAGGCTTGTTTTCATAGACTTTCTTGTTTGCTCTTAGTAAAAACAAACAAACAAAAACAAACCAAAGCCAGACATGTCTTAACTTTCTGCTCTTCTCATAAGTGTTGCAGTCACTCATTTTATCAATATCATTGTTACATTAAAAAGAAAATGAAAAAAACCCAAAACCTTAATGAATATGTATAATAGAAAGACAATATTGCTTAGACTGATAACAGTTTTATACAATCATTTTTCTGATCACATAAAGAGTATTTCATTTTGAATAATATCTTTATGAATGATAATACACAACCTTAAGTTCAGTTTCTTCTTTCTTTGGAACACATATATCTTTATGTTCATGAGACCAATTTCTGTGTAGTATCTTCTAAGGATTCCCAACCCTGTTTTAGGAAAAAAAAAGTGTTATAATTTTTAGAAATAATTGAGCTGATGTTTGGACACAGAATGTCACTCTGAGACACTTTCTTATCCTCTTAGTGGATTGAATAAAGTTTGATTACTGTTACTGCAAAAATTAACCCTGTCCTGGACAGAACCAGGACACCTGCATATGAAGGATTTTTTTTCATTGTTGGAATTCCCATATTAAAAAACAAACAAACAAACAAACAACAACCAAAAAAAAACCAATATCATAACGAAACATCATGTCCATTTTCCATGAAAAATTTAATTCATACTCTAGAGAATCAAAAAGATCAAGAACTTATCTGCACATTTTAATCTTAAAAGTGTTCACACCTACATAAAGTTTCCATTTTGTTGCTTTTATCCAACCCTAGTCAGACAGGGTTTGGTAAAGCTTCTTAACAACATATAATACTACTAAAAATCGAGTTCTAATACATTATAGATGTTTTGAATTACTTATTGTAATGCCTCTGTTCATGTTAATGTGATGCAAATAAATTCGGTATAACTGCAAAATAAATTCTTTAAAAAAACCCCAAACTTTGTTTAGATTTTGTGTAAGTTTCAATCAATGTCACTGTAACTATAAAAGACAGTGAGACACAGAAAAAAATAGACATGAGCACAAAAAATGATAAGGGAATGGGACCGCTGATATTCAGTAGTTAAATTCAGACTACTTTACTCTTTATCAGAAGATTATTTTTATTTTCTAAATTCTCTGATATCTGTATTTCAGTGGTGATGTGAAAAGTGTTATGTTTCCAGGATGGGAGGTTTTAAGTCAATGATCAAAATTTGAGAACACTTCATGTGACATCTAGCATCTTGAGCTGCAGCTGACTAAATAGACTGGAAGAAAAGCTTTTATGTTTTTCACACCTTTTATCCCCCTACTAAGGGGTCAGAAAATGCTTTTGAGTCTTAACAATGTGACTGGTTTTTTTCAGAATCAATCCCAGCTACTGTGTAACAGCCACATCTCCTTTGGGGAATCAATATCTTAAAAGTTACTCAGAGAAAAAGTTAGGTCTATATTATAGGTCAAGCCATGCTGACAGGTTGACAAGGCGAGAATATCGTTTATCCTTTATGGCAGAAGCAGGAGCAGAGATCTGTTCTGATCAATCCAGTAACAGGATAAGAAACTGTCTCAAAGTGATGTGCTGTGTCCATTGAACTTAAACAGCACCAACCTGCTGTTCATTTAAACCTTGCCTTTAGCAATTTTCTGGAAATGTGTGTTGAGCGCCTTGACTTCTTGTATTTCTTTTTGTAATACTCTGTCTAGGATTTTGGCTTGTATGTTACACCCCTTAAAAAGATGATACAGATTTTACTTCAAAAGACTGTCCAATGGAAAAAGCTTCGATCAAAAAGCAACTGATGCACATTTCATGTTGGTATATGAATATAATCTTGAAAAAGTACACATACATTTCAATAAATATTCAAATATGTGCATGTGTGTGTGCGTGCGTGAACATATCAATATACAAATGTTAATTTTCCAGGAAAGATCAATATTATTTGATTGGATTTGATAATATCAGTTCATATTTAGGATCTAATAGTAACTTACCTTTTTTATTTTTGTCGTTTTATTCCTTTTCCTTTTTATGAATTTATAAAACCTTTTCCGACCTTTACAACACAACGAATTTAGACTTAATTTTCCTGATTCCACAGCTGATGGCTAGACAAAGTGATAACATTTTAACTTGACATGGTTTAACATGTTTAAAATTACACCACTGTTTTAGCTCATCAACTGCATCTCCATTAGTTCAATATTTAAAATACTCCCAGATAGTAAAAAACGTGTTTGTGTGTGCATGTGTGCACACACACGCTTGAGAAGAAAAGAGTGCAAGGGAAAATTATACTACTTCTCGTACATTTATTTTCATAATGATTCTTCTGTCATAACCTTAGGATAACTTGCAAATTGTAAATAAATTGTTGGGGAAGGAGGATGTAGGTGTGCCTACATGTCCCCACACAACAAACTAAACTCGTGTTAAACAGGAAGAGAAGCATCAGCCTCGAATGATGATCATCAGGTTGACTCAACAGTAGCTAGGAAATACCAAAAAAACTTTTGAAGCAAAGGAGAAATCAGTCTGATGTGAAATAGAAAAGAAACATGAACATTTCTAGCAAGTAGATAGAGATCTTGAGAAGGAAACATCTCAGAGCACTATTCCTGCTCTCAGTGTCCCCAAGACATCTGACCATTGCAAAGGTTTGGTAGCACAGCCTTCTCAAGGGTCACCAAGACAATCCTGGTCCCAGTTAGCAGAGTAACCAGACCCAAGTGTTTAGCAACATTTTGCAAAACTAGTGTTAAGGTTTGCATGTTGCATTACAGATACTGATTCTGAATGTATGGTTCACTGACTGTCAGTTAAATAGCCTGCCATTAATAAACTCATAAATCACTTTGGTTTGAAGTTTAATTTAAAACACTTGAATTGAGTAATTTTTTCCTGGAAATATGAGAAGATTTCTGACATTTGGCTTATCAAATAATATGGAATGTAATGTAATCTAATATATGTTGAAAATTGAGATGCAAGAGTCAAAGATGCTTAAGTCAAAGTAAAATATACAAATTAACATTGTGATAGCAAGGTATCTATTACTTTAAGACCAGCACATGAAAATCTAAATCTAACACTTGATGATCAGAGATTTTTCATAGAAACTGCTAAAAAGCAGAGGAAAGGATGAGGTTTTTCTCAATATCTGCTTGATATGCATTCTATATCTCAGCAAAGACACTGCCCTGGAATGGCTGCCCAGGGAAGTGGTGGAGTCACCATCCCTGGAGATGTTCAAGAAATGACTAGATGTGGCACTTAGTGCTATGGTCTAGTTGAGTAGGTGGAGATCGGTCAAAGGGTGGACTCAATGATTTTGGAGGTCTTTTCCAACCTAAATAATCCTGTGATTCTGCGATATCAGAAAGGACATGTAGCAAAGGGCAGAATTTTTCTAACTTCAACTAATTCTGCTGTGCAATAAAGATATTCACGAGACCATCCTACCCTATATTTTTACAAGAAAACACACGTCTAGCAGTACAGATTCAGAACCTGGTGTCCCCTATTGCCTTGCCTTCTCAATGTCTTCACAGGCATTCTTCTTCCTTCCTATATAGTAGGTTTTTTTATAGTAGTTGTTTTTTTTTTTCTTATTTGGTAAGATCTACACCAATGCCATTTTTAGAGGTAATGTATGCAAAAAAAAAAAAAAATGCAGCAAAAGCATAAAAAGGAGAAAGCAGCATAAATAATAATATTGATTTATCAATTTAACCATTATATTGATGTATTTCTATTGAATATAAAGAGAGACTTGGTGTTCATCTCTCTTTAGTCATACTAATTCTTTTACGAATTTCATGTTGAGAATGCAGGTTGTTTTGACATAGAACTTTTTACCTGTTATCTCCATCAATCTTTATGCCAAAGTCAAGTGCGGGATCAGTAAAAATATTACTGGTAATAATAACAGGAAAAAATAAAACAAAAGTAGAAAACATTTTTAAGCATCAAGAACATCCATTTAGAATTTGGACAGCACCTTTGTTTGTGCTTATCTCAGCTATTCCATTCATTCTGAAACTTAGTATAGTTACACTCATTTTCCTTGGAGTTTTTGTGCTACTGGATGAAAGTAGAGTTGCACAAAGATTATACTTGTTGACATGTGAAAATAGAATAATCCTATAGCATGCAATAAATGGGGGCATGATTTGAGCAAGAACCTGGTCTGAACTTTAAACTACTGTTCTTCCTGCCATAAAACATTCAATGAGTGAAATATTTCTTGATACTCATCTGGTATTTTGCCCACATTTTGCTCGACTTTTTAATTGCTCTTCTATTTTATGTCAAATAAAGAGAAGGCCTATGCATTTGTAAGAAAGATATTTTAAAAAGAAAAAAGTTTATTGCAAAGATTTTATCAGTAGTAGAATGACAAAGACTAGTCTTGAGTAAGAAAACATCTAGTTTAGCTAAATCACTAGTTTCTGGAGTAATGGGATCACGCTTGTCTCCTTAAAATATACAACTTTTTTAATAAGATTGATATTCCTTGAAAGTGTTCCAGTCATTCATTCACTTAAAAGGAGTTTTTCTGTTTGTTTTTTTGTTTTGGTTTGGTGTTTTTTGGGGGGAGGGAGTGGGAGCCAGGAGAGGGAAATGTTTCATTTTTTAATTTATTTCAGTAACAATCTACAAGAAAAGTGAGCAACTGAATGATAATAATTAACAAATGCCAGCCTACATTAGCAATTACCTTTAGATAAATTAATCAAAAATACTAACATTTTCAGTTTATTTTATTATTGAAAATAGTTCATTCTTTAAAATTTACTGCTGAACTAATTACTAAGATATAATTAGCTTGGGGGGATCACTGTATTTTTTTTTCTTGATTTCTCTATTACATAAGCACATTATCACATGAAAGGATAAGCACAATAAAGATTCATTGCTAATATTTTTGTTGTTACTATTTCTTGCATATGCATATCAATTCCCAAAAATGTAATGGATCAGTTTATGAAGGAAAATTAAAAATCTATATTTGTAAAAAAAAAAAAAAAATCATATGATTTGGGTGACTGAAATTCTGCTTTTCAGGTTATACTGAGGAACAGTTTTACCATTAATACTATGTGAAGAAAAAACTAACTTTTACAGAAAACTCAGTTACCACCTCGTATCTCAGTAAATAGAAATACAGTTTTGAAGATAAACTAATGGAACTACTGTTTTCTTTTCTCTCTCTCTCTCTCTCCTCCTTCATGATTTTTTATGAATAAAACTTGATAACTGGGATTTTATTATGGGAAAACCAATGTGAATTGAATGTCTTTTCTGATAGAAAGTTACTTCACCAGCCTAAGCCCAATACCTCATAGTTTATAATCTAGGGCCATTTAGGTGAAGGGACATAAATTAATGTGACTGTGTACATTCCTAAAAGTATTTTATATAAACTCTTCAGTGAATCAGCCTTTAAAACAAAACAAAACAAAACAAAACAATTAATTGGTCAAGAGCATTTGGACAAGATTTTAAAATAGTAGTACTAAAAATTGTTACAAATATTTGAACATTTGAAATTTAATAAGTTTAAAATAGTAATGGATGATCATGGAAGACAGATTAAAACTGCAACTTGATATTATTCTTTTTTTTTTTAAAGAAGTCTTTTATAACAGCATGGGAACATCTGTAAGATCACAATAAGGGCATTTCAAACTTTTAACAAGTAAGGGTCATATATTCAAGAGCAAACTTGTGTCTTCTAATTCCCAAATGGAGGGACATTTTAAATTCCATCCCAACAACAATTACAAATCTAGTGTTAGCACCCATGAGGGAAAAGCTAACATTTCAATATGCTCAGTGTAATTAGGCAAAATTGCCTTTTACTGCAATTCATAGAGAGAAATTGTTCCCACGAATACAGACAATAGTTTGCCAGACTGCTTGGTATAACTATCATTGTTAATTTGTTGATATTAAGAGACATATGGACTGTACTGCTGAGAGAAGTCAGATGAACTTATAGAAGGGATCTGGGGCATATTTAAGGATATTAAAAGGGCAAAATATTGCAAGTAAATTCTGCAATAAAAAATTATTCGATTATAACTTTATTCTTTGTTCTCCCACAATACATATTTTATCTTTATTAGGTAGTTAAATATGTAGAAAAATATAAACTATAGATCACCTTGGGAGCAATGCACCAAAACTTGATTCATTAAAAAATAGACAATAATGGTTTTTCAGCTGATTTTTATGTGTGAGCCAGACTGCAGGAACTGCATGCAATTCCAAAAATGACATTTCACTGATGTGAGAGAGTGTGTTTTGTTTTCCACCAAGCAAGTAATTGTATTCTCAATTTAAAGATGAGTATTTGAGAAAAGTAGAATTTAATCTTAGTTGTTTATGTGTAATTATATATATATATATATGGAATGCTTTCTAAATACAAGTGAGCAGGGCAAGTTAATTTCTCTTCTAAATATTTATCTCAGAAAACATTTTGTCCATCCTGTCTTAGTAGTGTTCTGAAGAATCTGTAAATGCATGATGAAATATAGTGCTACAGCCAAAAGAACTCATAACATCTAATTCAGATTCTCACTGAAATTAATTAAAAGATGGCCCTACAATATCACCTGGAAAACATGCTTCGAAACAAGACTATATTTGATAGAATGAAATGTTTATAGTGGTTATTCCTAAGGGATTTTTTGCTAAAACCCCCAGAACTCAGTCACGATAGACAGAATTTTCAATGTTTTTGAGAAGATGTTTCAGCATTCCAAGCAGTACGCTTACTGTGTTAGGAAAAATATGTTATACTTTAACTCAAAGAAACTCTCAGTTCTGGCCTGGAACCTTCATGGTTAGAGACCAAGAATATGCAATTTGTATTAAAATGAATTTAGTTTTTTTTTTTACTTAAAAATTTTGGACTGTCAAATAATATCCTAACCATTGCATTCATTTTGTTTCCCCTGCCATATAGATTTAATATAAATGCTAAACTGCAGGGATTGCATAGACTAACCATTTCTTACGTTTCTATCCAATTTCTTTTAAATGTGTATTGCAAATAATACCATGAAAAAAAACAAACAATCAAAAAAGGAAAAATCCCAAACCAAAAAAACAACCAAATAAACCCCAAATAAATAAATCCAAACCGACCTAACAAAAAAACAAAAAGAAACAACTCCCCCTACAAAAAAAAGAAATAAAAAATCCAAAGAAAACCCAGGTCACAAAAAAAAAAAAAAAAAAAAAAAAAAGAATTGTCCTTGGAAAAAAAAAAAAGGATTGGGAACTAAGCGAAAATTTGTTGCAGTATACTACTCAGAAGATAGATTTTTACAATTAATAAGTAGCACATCTAAAACTTTAATTACAGCTTTCCCTCAATAAGCTAAGGATGTTAAAGTAAAACTCTTGGAAAATGTTCCAAAGGACTTGTAAAGAGGGACTTAGGTCAAATTATTCTAAAATATTGTACCTCCTGCAAGTCACTTTTAATTGAAAAAAAAAAAAAATGAATCCTTCTAAAAACCTTATAAAGATTTATAGTCAAATTCTACTAATATAAAATATCTTTTAAAGTATTTTTGAGTAACAGCTGAAGACAGCTGGAAGAAAAGCTCAGCCATCAGTTTAATAAAAAGTAATTTAAATTTGGTTTTCAAAAATTTGAACATTTCATCTTTTTATTTTATTTGTCAAAATTGAAGCCAATAGCTTTACTCTATACATCTCTGTATTTTTTTGCACTTCCTGTTAAAGTCTGACACTGAAAAATGAAAAGGAAAACTTATCAAAAATCCTCAATTAAAACCAATACCACTTTATAATTGAAAAAAAAATGGTAACTGATGCAATTTTTAAGGAATATAGGATTCATGTCCATTGAACATTCTATATAATTTAACTATTGATAGGAAAAAAATATTCTTGAATATGACACATGATATTCTAGGAAGCATATGTACCACCTCATCTAACTTAAGAAATTTTCATTTGATGCAACTTTTTTATCTGAAGATACGTCAGAGCTGTAATTTTTAATATATATCAATAATATCTTTTTCTTCTCTCCAGCCAATATTTTTGTCCTGCTTAAGTGATCAAGGTTTGGGTTTTACAAATATTACCTTGTGGTGTATGCCTCAAAGTTCTGACAATAACCATACCCTTGCTATTTCACCAAAATATTCTGTTTCATGAATTCTTATTTTAATTTTGATGTCACATTGCTCTTGTATTGTTTCTCATCTTTTACATAGTGAATAGTAGCAACCCTTATTAGGAGGAGAGATTTCAAAACCTTTCCTTTCTCCTTCTCCCTGAAAGTACACTCTTTCTGATAGATTGAAGTGACTGGGTTTGTGAATATAAAAATAAGTGGTCATTATTGGTTATGAGTGAATAAACAAGTGAATAACAAGTGAGTCATGAAGCATTCTCCATTCCCACTATATTTATATCCAAAATGCAAGCTAGAAATGAGGTATGGCATAAAAAAAGTATGATGCAGTCATTATTCCCATTTTAGAACCATTGCTCAGAGCTATTCATGGGATCTAAAAGAATAAATATGCTAGTGAGTCGTAAAATTCCATGACTCTGGGACTTGAACATTCAAAACAGACCTTGACCTGATCTTTTTCCATTCCTGCTAACTTTTCTGGCCAATTCCGTGGTGCAATAGTCACTGTTGGTCAGAGACCTTTATAAAAATGTAATATTGATGCATCTACTGATGCTCTGTGTATCAGCATCTTTACCGGTATGGATAACAGTTATTATGTGGTTACTGTCAGAGAACAGGCTCAGGGCACTTTTCATTTAATGGAGAAGAAATAACTTACTCAACTCTCTTCCTCTTTAGGCTTCTCCAGGCAGAATCTTAGCACTCGTTTCACTTTAAAAATGATGTAATATAATACATATAATACATCTATGGCATATAATAGATGTAATACTTCACAGAACCATATACAGACAAAAGTTATCTTTAGCTCCACTATTTCTAATACAATTGATAATGTAATTTCCTTCCACAACACAAGATGCTTAGTAAGAGTTATGCAGCAATTCATATTCTTTTCCACTGAGATAAGTCAAATATAGTGGGATTTATCTCATCTACCTTTAAATTTTTATAATGCAGACATTTACGTCTGACATTTTATTTCATTTTATTTCTGACATTTTATTCCATGAATAAAAATGGACACTTCTAGAACATGTTTCATCTCCTTGTAGTATAGATATCTAAAAAAGTTAGAAGAATTTTGTTTTGGAAGTAATATGTAACTTCTTGAATTACATAGAGGATCTAGCTGATGAGTTAAAATACAGGTATCTACATAGATGAAACTAAAAAGGTTTTAAAAATAACTTTATGTTGCATAAAAATACCCTGTCAGAATCCTCACTCTTGAACTCTTATTTGAGTCTTTGCATTTAATAAATCTCGTTTTAATTTTGCTTTCTCAAAAATAAAAATGAAGACCCAGTATAGGATATTGTCTTTAGCAGAGGAATGGTAGGACAGTGTAGTAGCTTTTCAATCGTGTTGTCAATTTATAACAATTTCTGTTGATCTAGAGTGCTGAATCAGCAAAAAAAAAAGAAAAAGGAAATAAAGCTAATATTTACATTGTATGTGTCTATGATATCAAAGATGCTTCTATTCATCAAGATTTCAATGCACATAATAGAACATTTTTTCCCCCAATATTTTTCTTTATTATGTCATACTTGCACAAGCAATCAAATACCACAAATTGTTTTGTGGATACCAAAATATTTACAGTTGAGACATTTTAACTTCTTCAACTGCTGTTTTTCTCAGAGAAGACAGGAACATATTAATATTTCCACTAATTCTTTATTTTTCTTGTTAGACTAACATTGGAGATTTTATAATATCCATTGTTGATACTTTTTTCAAGTTTTTATATGCATGTCAATTTGAAAAAGCTGGGGTTTTTTTTTTGTTTTGTTTTGTTTTAATTGATATGGGTTCTTTTAATCCTTTCATCTTACAATGTCTTCTTATGCTTGGATGGCACAGATGTATAAAATGTGTCTGCAAAGAAAGGACCAGATATGTTCTCATGTACACATGTAAATCACCGTCTGCAAAAAAAAAAAAAAAAAGTCCATTACTGTTCTCTGTATCCCTACATCATCTTCACCTGATTTGCCTTTCTGCTAGTGCTCATCAGAATCCTCTGATTTGTGTTAAATAGGATTGAAATGGCAGAAAAGTAGAGAGTTGGCACTTTAAATGAGAGTCAGGCCTTCTTTATCCATGTCATTGTGACAAATCTTTAGAGGAACATTATGGATACAGAAGTAGTGATTAGCCCCATTGCTATGCACTCCTGTATCTCTATGACAGAGAGTGATCATCAGATTCCCATTATATGGGAACTTGGGAGTTAGCAGGAGCTGACCATGCCAGCTGGATGAGGCTTAGAACATGTGTTATGCTATTAAGTGATATTACAATGTACCAATAATGGATTACAAAAAAACTGTTACAGACCTTGTTACTTGGAAGTATAGAGGTGCTGTGCACATTGCACAGCCAGGGTAATGTAGTTTGCTGAAAGAAAAATTATAAATTACTCTATGGTTTAGCATGGAATTATGAAGAGGTTAAACTGGATTAAATTTAGTTACACAACAAAAATAAATGCATGAAAATTAAAATACGAACATGAGTGTTAACAACAGTATCATTTTAGAATGTTTCAGGAGATTTTTGTCTCATTTTTGCCTAAAATTTATTTTTCATTTTGGCATTGATACGGGCCCTGCAATTATCACGGTTGCACTGTGGCTGCAATTAAGACAATTCACTTAAGGACACTCCAATGTGTAATGGGTGGTATGAAAAAAAAGTCATCATTGACAACCATAATAAAATCCTCCAGTTTAACAGAGGAAATAGGGATTGTTCAGGGCTGAAAAAAGATTGAAAACGACTCACTGGAAATTGCTTAAAATTTATATCCACTCAAGGCTTAACAATAAGAAATGGAATCTAGGTGGGATAAATGGATTCATAAGTAAATCCATTGAGGGAACAAAGGTGAAAATAACTTGGGTCTAGAAGAGCAATTAAGGAAATCATTGTATTTGTATGTCATGTCATTTGTTGTTTGTGTGGCTGCACTCACAGTGAGATAACACAAAGCTGGATTCCTAGTCTGATACATTAGAGAAGCCCTTGCACTTATCTGCATTCAGACAGTTCTTGCGTAAATTAATAGAGGAAAAAATATTCTACAAATATGAAGTCACCACCTCTGAATCACCAAGTCTCTGAAGCACGGTTTACACCACCTTGAAAGAGAATGCTGTTAAATACTGTCCCACATCTGCTCTGTCCTGGTGATCTTTTCTGCATTGTGTGTTGCTCATCTTCCTAGACAGAATTCTACATCTGAAAGGTCAATATAACTATTTTTATGTTTGTAAGACATGACAGAGATGTTAGATAGTGGAATAAAAAAAATGGTAGAATAAATCACATTTTATATACGTTCACTCAAGAGTTTAGAAGATGGATCACTGCTCCTTGGAGAGAGCAATTTATTGTAGCCCATGAGGAATTTTATATCTTCTGTGTTTTGAACAGTTTGTACTTTAGATAAACTTATGTAATGAATAGTCATTGTGATAGTCTTGCACTTCCAGACAGTCAATGCAAATCTTCCTCCAAAAAGTTTATATTGAAAAAGAAAAGGGATTATAGAGACTTCTTTATTAACCTCATTTTGTGCTCCAAAACTGCTGTTCACTGTTTTGTTCAGTTTATCATAGCCTTGAAATTTTGGGGACTAAAAATGCAGAAAACAGTTAATATTTTAAGATGGGAAAAGGGATGTCACAGGTCACATTCAAAATATTTACCCTGTGACAATGATAAGTTAAAATTTCATTTAAAATTGCACACACACACAGATATAAAAGAAAAATAGAAATAATAAATAAAGTATATAAAATTCTTCATTAATTACTATAACTTTCATAGAATTATATAACTCTTAAGGTTGAAAGGGACCTTAATGATCATCTAGATTCAATCTAGGGAATCTTCCACTTGGCCAGGTTACTCAAAGCCCCATCCAGCCTGACCTTGAACATTTCCAGAGATGGGGAGTACACAACCTATCTGGGCAACCTGTTCCAGTGCCTCATCACCTTCACAGCAGAGAACTCCTTCCTAATATTTAATTTAAACCTAAACTCCTTCAGGTTACTCTCATTCACCCTTGTCCTATAACTACATGTCCTTATAAAAAGTTCTTTTCTAACCTTCTTTTAACCACATTTTAGGTACTGGAAGGCTGGTACAAGGTTTTCCCAAAACCTTCTCTTTTCCAGGCTGATTTTTGTTCTTGATGAGTATCTGAGAAGTGTCTGATGGCAGATTTTCAAACATGTATGTTTCAGAAACATTT
This sequence comes from Dendrocincla tyrannina, assembly GCA_035047865.1. NCBI lineage: Eukaryota > Metazoa > Chordata > Aves > Passeriformes > Dendrocolaptidae > Dendrocincla > Dendrocincla tyrannina. The sequence continues at coordinate 74,460,787 of JAWWMP010000001.1, forward strand.
GCTCTTTAGTTATACCTTCATTTATTCTTTAGTTATACCCTACCTTATGTAGTTGTATGAAAAGTATTTAGGCAACAATACCGTATATGCACATTTTGTCCAGAGGGATCCTGTGAGAGACCATATCAAAAGCTGCCGCGTGCCGTAGCGAGGAGAAAGGATACGGTCCTCAGCCAATGTGGGGGTGAAAGCTGGAACACTTTATTCAAGGGAGCATGAGACTCTTACAGGGTTTGGGAGAGGGGTTTGGGAACTGGGAGGAGTTGGGGCGGGACACGGCAAATATGGGGAATGAGGGGGGGGAAGGAGAGGAGGGGGAGTACAATTATGGGAAAAAGGGGGAGTGCCTAGCTTTACATGGTGATGCTGGGTTAGCATCACCAGCCAGCCAATGGAAAAATAGGGAATAAACAACCAATGAGGGATAAGTTACCGGGTAGCCCTGGCCAATGGGGGTAAAACACAGAAATTCAGGAGAAGTAACTATCTGTCTAATACAATAAGTCACTATCTATGCTATAGAGAACCTTTTAAAATGTCAGCTTCTGAGGTTTGAGGTAGTTGTCCATTTCTGGTGTTGATTACTTGATAGCTAGCTCTATCCACTCGTGAAACTGTCCATTCTGGTTGTTTTGGCAGTTCTTGAGACAGGGTTCTCCGACAAAAAGCTTTACTGAAATCCTGAAAGATGACATAATCTGGCTTCCCTTGATTAATTAGGTGGGTTACCCTGTTATAAAAGGAAATCAAGTTTGACAACTTTCCTCTCATGAAACTCTGCTGTCTGTGATTGCCGTGTTTTTCAGATGTTTTTCAATATCTCTCAGATTAATCTCCCTAATTTTACCAGGCACTGAAGTGAGACTGACAGGCTTGTATTCTCCCGTGTTATCCTTCTTGTCCCAGTCTGAAAATTGGGGCAATATTTGTCAGCTTTTAGTCAATTAGGACCTCTCCAGATTTTCAAAACCATTCAAAAATAATTCGGAGAGGCCTTGCAATGACATCAGCCAGCATTTTGAGGATTCTTGGATGAATCCCATCAGGACACACAGATTTATAGGGATCCAACTGTTACAATCTGCTTGAATATTGCAGAAAGAACTTCAGATTCGAATATTTTCCCCAACAAAATTAAAACTC